>OU343217.1:232880177-232935326 GCA_910596185.1 Chrysanthemum makinoi | reverse complement strand
GCTTTGCCTTTAGAAAAATATGTCATATACAACCAAGTGTATAGACGATGCAATATGAGTGCTTAAAGGATATTCCTCCTTGTTCGAGGGTGTCAAGAAGCACCTAAAATACGAAAAATAATTGATGCAAACTTCATCCATAGATGAGTAAGTTATATACAATCAAGTGTATATGATGATGAACCTACAATGAAAAACATTAGTGCAATATATTTCATCTTTTTCACAAAGAAAAATAAGATGTATATATGTGATAAATGATATAATCAAAGATCTCATGAAGTGTAGTCTCTTAATTACAATCATAAGAAAAGTGAGAATATAATATGATAAAAGCCTACAAAATAGTTCCTAGAAAGAAGATATGAAGTCTCCCATGCAAATGCCACTAGTGGTGCTTGTGTTGGTGTCGGTTTACTAGTAGGATTCATGTGGTGATGGTAGATGACTCGAGATTTACAAAAGTAAGTTTTAGCTAATCCATGGTGGTGATGATTAGTGAAAGTGGTGATGGAAGGTGGTGGTGATTAGGTAGGAAGCTGGAGTTAGAAACTCGTATGTATAGAAAATATAAAAATATGGACTCATGCAATCCTTTCGTCATGTTAAGCACCTAAGCTAAGAGAAAGAAAAAATATGAATGGACATTGCATTTCAATGATGCATAAGGGTTATGATTTGAATGTTTTATTGATGCTAACAACCTATTGTTTTGAGCAAGTTCTCATATGCTTCAACCCAAGAGTAATCAATAATGCGTTCTATCTAAGAATATTATAATGAAGATACAAAAAAATATGAAAGTGATAACATGAGGATAAATTCGTTCATTGATTGACACGAATTATAAAAATGACCTATTCTAGGTGACAATGGGAAATTTAGTATTAGCATGGTTTTGACCGACATGGATGATTATCACTTTGAAAAGAAGTGAAGACAATATGGAAAATACTAATAATAATGAGTACCTATATGAGGATGAGAATGACATCATATGGTGAGTTGGATAGACCAACGTGTTGGGAATGGCTTTTTTGATTAATATATCGCTTTGGCTGACAAGGACATGCATGATAAGCAAGAAAAGGATAAGATCCAATGATGGTGTTCTAGATGGTGAAGATATAAGGTGCTAGTTTAAGGAAAATCCTATATGTGGAGATGAAGACGTTTTGTAAAAACACATGATACGTTTTTCACTTGATGAGGTATTGGTGCAAACTTGTGATAAAAAGTTAAAAAGGTTGAACTAGTTGTGGTTTCGTGAACCGGTTTTAGCTAAGTGGTGTTTACCTATGTGTTGGTATTTTAGAGTCTAAGAGACATAAATTTTGACAAAAGACAATTATGTGAATGGATTTCTCTCCCCCTTAATTGGACATCAACATAATGTGTAATGTATCAAATAAGGAATGACATAAAATGTTTAGGAAGTTATTGGGTTAACGAAAGAGATGAGCTTAGTGATGTTTTTTGGATGATGGTTAGCATACAATGAACTTCATCCTTAAAGTCCGTACCTTCTCGAAGATGATCGTATGATGAGGCGTGTGGTTTCCTAATAGGAAGTGAAGATGATTAGAGTATTGTTATAACTAAATAATGATGGAGGTTTTTTGAAACAAAAATGAGATTTGGAAAGAGGTTGGTTGAAAGACAAAAACGCAAAGCCAACCTTCTAGAACTTAATTCTATATGCTTTTAAACTATATGCAAGTGTAGAGGTTTTATAAAGCATAGTACTAATCTACGTAGCAATAAAGGGGGTTATGCAAAATAAGCATATAAAAGTTAGAACTAAGTGAGATAACAAATAATTTGTTATCAACCTACAAAACAAATTTGTTCAAAAAAGTAACATGTTAATCATGCTAAAAATAATTCAAAAGTAAGTATCATGCAAATAAAGTTTAGGTTTAAACGTTTAGTAGCATGAAACAAGAATACAAGCATTATAAAGATAAAACCGTACTAAGGTTTATTGACTTGTTATCAAGCAAAAAGATAATGTCAAATCAACTATCGTTATTAAATAAGAACATGTAATCAACACATGTAAGTGCAATGCAAGTGGTTTTACTAAGGTTTATAAATTTGACTAGTTATCAAACACTAAGATAATGTCAAATCAACTTATAAGATCAAACAAAGAACATGTAATCAAAACATGTAAGTGCAATGCAAGTGGTTTTTAAAAGTCATATACTACTTGTTTGATTAGTATTCTAAAATGAGGCAAACTATCAATGTTTTAACACTTACTTTAGGCAAGTATAGGAAAAGAATTTTCAAGTTGGAGAATGAATATGAGACTATTACTAGTGATTTAATTAAGGCTAACCGCGCCATTTTTACGGGTGATTCCACATACCCAACTTCTCTCAGGGGAAGCAATTCAACCATTTGGTCAAATTGAGTTTCTAGTGCAATAGGTTCTCCAGTAGTCATTCTCATGTTAGAAAGATGGGAGCTCCTACTTTTGCCTACTAAAGTGCATAAAAGATGATAGTTTACCAATACTTGGCTTAATGTGACACAACTAATATAACTAAGGTGATGAAGATGTCATGTTATACACATGAATTTTAACAATGGTGTGTTGATAAACGATATGTTTTAATCTTGTGTTTAGAATCTAAGGTTGTTCAAATTACATAGCTAGTTGTATGATCTAATGGATGACATCTTTTACGTTGAAGTGTATATGTTAATACAAATATCGTCATTAAATGTTATTTATATTTTTGATCTTTACCTAAGTTTTGTTAACGACAAAAGTAAATTTAATTTGTATAAAAGCTTAAAGCTTGTCAAGTTTAATAGATATTAAAACAAGCTTTTTCAAACAATATACTCATCATTCAAGCATTTACATTTATGATTAGTAACATCTTGATATGACTCTAATCATTATGTATGATAGTAGTTTTAGAATGTGTTAGGTTCTTAAACCAAACACTACTTAAGTACTTGCATATTTCTAAAATAGAAATACAACATATGACATCATGTAATGCATCATGGAAATCATTAGAAGATTTCATTAGATATTTTGTGTGGATTTGTACTCTTCATATCTTGCACAATCTCAGTTAGATAGAGTTGACTTTAGCAAAGATTTGATATCTTGATTTGTCGGACCAGCGGTACCAAAATGGTACGGGCGGAACCTTTTAGAAGGGTTCAGCGGTCGTGGACGCTCTCGGCCCACTTTGGCTATAAATAACAATGCCAAGCCAAGTAGTTTCTCATCCCTTTCTAACATACTCTCATACATATCTTCTCTCTAACCTTTCTAACTCAGTTTCATATCATATTAGTGATCTCTTTTGTAGCAAAGAAGATCAAGTCGTATTCAAGCTTCAACGAGAAGTTGGAAGTCTTGTTTGTTTAGTGTTGTATGATCTAGTGTTGATTCATACTTCATTGTTGTATCAAACCATCATAATCTTGTGAGTGTGAGTGGTTAGTATTTTAGTCCTCAAAATACGTTGAGTGTGGGAGTGGTTGTACCTTGGAAAGAACTCACATCTAGCTTAGTGTCGAAATAGTGTAAGCGAAGTGTAAAGGTTTTCTCCGCCGTTGAAAGGAGCTTGTTGACTAGTGAAGTTAAACTCTCGAGTGTGAGACTCGAGAGTGGAGTAGTATAAGCAAGAAAAAGAGTCCTTGTTGACCGAACCACTATAAACAACTTGTTGTGGTTTGATCATTTCTTTCCTTATTTACTTCTTACATATTGCTTGCATATTTCATTAACATATCTAAGATCAATATCAATTGATCTTTACAATAAGTTTCAAAACAAAGTTTTAATTGGTAAACTATTCAACCCCCTTCTAGTTTTCTACAATTGGTACATGAGCCTCGTTGCTCAAGAATTTCTAAAATAACTTGTATTTTATAAACTTGAAACGATCCATGGATTCGGAAAACTTTAAAGAAGGGCAATCTATGCAAAGACCACCACTCTTTGAAACCAATGGATTTATCTATTGGAAAAACCGCTTTGAAACATATGTAAAATCAAAAGATATAGATCTTTGGTTTATTATTGTTAAAGGGATTTTAGTTCTACAACAAAGGATATTTCCGTTGATGAACAAAAGAAACTAGTTGCTAAAAATAATGAAGCTAAAATGATGCTTTATAATGCTTTACCTAGAAAAGAATATGAAAGAATTTTTATGTGTGAAACCGCCAAAGATATTTGGGAATCTTTAATTGTTACACATCAAGGTAATTCACAAGTCAAGGATAACAAAATTGATCTTCTTGTTCAACAATATGAACAATTTGTTATTCTTGAAGATGAAACCATTGATTGTGGCTTTGCTCGCTTTAACACTATTATTACATCACTTAAAGCACTTGATGAATCTTTTCGTAGTAAGAACTTTGTCGAGGGAATTTCTTAGAGCACTACATCCCAAATGGAGAGCTAAAGTGACCGCCATTGAGGAATCAAAAGATCTCTCAATAATGTCACTAGACGAGTTGATCGGTAACCTCAAAGTACACGAAATGGTGATGGAGAAAGATTCGAGATCATCAAAGGAAAAGGAGAAGATCAAATCCGCTGTTTCAAAAGCAAAAGCGAATCAAGTGATGATGACGAATCTTGCTCGATCCGTGAAGATGAGGAATACGCCATGGCCGTTAGAGATTTTAAGAAGTTCTTTAGAAGAAGAGGAAAGTTTGTAAGACAACCTCGAAAAGAAAAGAAGCCATTCCGAAAAGATCGGGATGACAAGAAGGGTAAAGGTGAAAGAAAATGTTTTAGATGTGGTGATGCAAGTCACTCATAGAGAATGTCCCAAGCTCCCTAAAAGCAAAACTCAACGAGCTTTTGTAAGTGGTGCTTGGAGTGATAGTGAAGACGATGAAGAATCAAGCAAGGAAGAGATCGCCCTAATGGCACATGAGTCAAATGAGGTACTTTCCGACTCTTCTTATTCTTCTATTGATGATGACACTTTGCAAAAACAATATAATCAATTGTGTGAGCTAAGTCTAAAAATCATAACTAAAAATAAATTTTAAAAACCAAAAAGGAATTTTTGGAAAATGAAGTTTATGAGTTAAAAGAAAAACAAAACGACTAGAAAAAGGAAAAGCAAATGACGATGATTGTAAATCATGTCAAGAGCTTAAACTTGAAATAGAAAAACTAAAGCTCACACAAGATGTTTTAATAGAAAACAATTCTAAATTTAAAAGGTTTAACAAGAACATCGCTCTTGCCGATGAAATAGTTAAAATTCATAAAACACCGGGAGACATGAATGGGCTAGGTTTTAATGAAGTATTAAAAGGACGAACATTCTCATAAATTGTCCGCGAAAAGATGTAAAGACGGACGCAGACGGAACCAAAATAAGGGTTCCGTCCGTGTTGCAAAATGGTGCGTGGGTACTTCAGTGAGAACGAATGTTCGCAATACGGACCGCATCGAATTTGTTAAAATAACAAAGAAAACCAATAATAGTATTAAACTAAAACCAAATGCTACTTCGAGTAGGACTTGTCAATAATTAATTTAGATCAAAAACTACTCAACAACGATATAAAACTCCTTTTGCCAAACGCCCCTTTCCTAAGAGCAACCACAACGCACAACCCAACTACCAACACAATGGTTGGAATCAAAACTTTCCTAGACCATATCAAACTCCTGATTACATGCCATGGAACTCTTACCCATCGTTTCCATACATGAATCAAATAAATGGTATGTGTAACCCAAATGGACCCATGAGATATTGGGGACCAAATGCTTGAGTTATTTGCTTCTTAGGTATGCTTGAAAGTTGGATTGGAACCGGATGAATGGATAAAAGATAGTGGTTGCTCACGACACATGACGGGCAACAAAGTCTCTTCTCATCATACCAAGAGTATGACGGAGGTAATGTCACCTTTGGTAGCAATCTCAAAAGCAAAATTATTGGCAAAGGTACGATTGCTCATAACTCCTTAACTATTGAAAATGTTGCTCATGTGGATAGGTTAGGATTTAATCTACTTAGTATTAGCCAACTATGTGATAAAAAGTATAAAGTACTATTTGATGAAAATGGTAGTAAAATACTAAAAGATGGTATCACCATAGCTAAAGGAGTTAGGAAAAATAACATATATGTCATGAAAATAGATAAAACATATAATGACAAACTTTGCCTAACAACATTAGATGATAGCTCATCTCTTTGGCATAGACGCTTAGGTCACGCTAATATGAGACTTATACAAAACCTATCTTCAAAAGAATTGGTTAGAAATTTACCAAAACTTAAATATGACCAACACTTTTGCGACGCTTGCAAAATTGGTAAACAAACACATAGTAGTCACAAATCTAAAAATATGGTGTCCACATCTAAGTATCTAGAATTATTACATATGGACTTGTTTGGACCATCCGCTATAAGAAGCTATGGAGGCAACTTATACACTTTGGTCATAGTAGATGATTATTCAAGGTTTACTTGGACGTTGTTTTTGAAAACCAAAAATGAAGCTTTTGATAAATTTGAAATACTTAGCAAGAAAATTCAAAATCTTCTAGGTATCAAAATTGTGTCGATCCGAACGGATCATGGTCGAGAATTTGACAACGAAACTCAATTTGGAAACTTTTGTGATACAAATGGTATAACACATAACTTTTCCGCTCCACGAACACCTCAATCTAATGGAGTAGTAGAACGTAAAAATAGAACAATTCAAGAAATGAGTAGAACAATGCTTAATGAACAAAACATTCCTCAAAAGTTTTGGTGTAACCCCGTTGACACTTCTACATATATTTTGAATAGAGTCTTAATACGTCCTTTCTTAAACAAAACACCATATGAACTTTATAAAGGTAAAAGGCCAACGTTAGGATATTTTAGAGTCTTTGGTTGTAAATGCTTTATTCTTAATACTAAGGATTATCTCACCAAGTTTGACCCAAAGTCTTATGAAGGTGTATTTCTTGGTTACTCTCAAACTAGTAAAGCTTACATTGTCCTAAACAAAGAAACAATGATAGTCGAGGAATCGTTGAACATAACATTCGACGAAAGTCCACCTCCCTCTAAGACATCACCTTTGGTAGATGATGACTTAGTTGAAAGTCAAATGATAGAAGGTCAAGAAATAATTAATAATAACAAGGAAGATGAACCATTAAATAAAGAAATTGTCAACATCAAAGAATCTAAAAGTCATCCTTAAGAAAAAGTCATAGGACTACTCAATCAAAGAACCTTAAGGTCACAAGCCCAAAATCAAAGTAATTATTTTTGCTTTGTATCCACCATTGAACCAAAAACCATAAATGAAGCAATAAAAGATGAATCATGGGTTATTGCCATGCAAGAAGAATTAAACCAATTCGTTAGAAATGATGTTTGGAAATTAGTTCCAAAACCTAAAGATCAAACTATAATTGGAACAAAATGGGTTTTCTGAAATAAAATGGATGAAAATGGGATAGTATCTAGAAACAAAGCTAGGCTTGTAGCGCAAGGTTATAATCAACAAGAAGGGATTGATTATGATGAAACTTATGCACCGGTAGCTAGGCTTGAGTCTATTAGAATATTGCTTGCTTATGCATGTGCCTATGATTTTAAATTATTTCAAATGGATGTTAAAAGTGCCTTTCTTAATGGGTTTATTAACGAAGAAGTGTATGTTGCTCAACCTCCCGGTTTCACCGACTTTGAGAAACCACATCATGTCTTCAAACTCAAGAAAGCATTGTATGGTCTTAAGCAAGCACCAAAAGCTTGGTACGGCCGACTTAAGACTTTTCTTATGGATAACAAATATACTATGGGATTAGTAGATAATACTCTTTTTACCAAGAAAAAGGAATCACATATTATCATTGTTCAAATATACGTTGATGACATTATATTCGGATCAACTTGTCAAGAATTATGTGATGATTTCTCTAAAATCATGCACGACGAGTTTGAAATGAGTATGATGGGTGAGTTAAATTTCTTTCTAGGACTTCAAATAAAACAACTAGAAGATGGCATATTCTTTAACCAATCTAAATATATAAAAGACATGCTTAGGAAATTTGGTCTTGAAGATTCCAAACCAACTAAGACACCCATGTCCTCGAACACTAAACTAACCAAGGATGAGGAAGGTGAATCCGTAGATAACACTAAATATAGAGGAATGATTGGTAGCCTACTCTATCTTACGGCTAGTAGACCCGACATTATGTTTAGTGTTTGTCTATGTGCTCGCTTTCAAGAAAACCCAAAGGCATCACACTTAGAAGCCCTAAAACGGATTTTTAGATACATTAAGGGAACAACATGTTTAGGATTATGGTATCCCAAAGGAACGGGTGTAGAAACCATAGTGTATGCCGACTGGGATCATGCCGGTGACTATGTCGATAGAAAAAGTACAAGTGGTATTTGCACTTTTGTTGAACATTGTCTCACCTCATGGTTTGCAAAGAAGCAAACGGCCTTAGCCATCTCAACTAAGCCGAAGTACGCCTCACCGAAAAGCATGTCAACAAGCTCTTTTGATGAAGCAAGCTCGAGATTACGGAATTCATCTCAACAACATTGTGATACTTTATACAACAAAGGAGCCATCGATCTCAAAGAAGAATCCCGCTCAACATGCTCGCATAAAGCATATTGAAATCCGCCATCACTTTCTTCGCGACAATGTTCAAAAGGAAACATTTCAATCGAGAAAGTATCCTCCAAGACAAACATTGCCGACATATTAACTAAGCCTCTTAAACAAGAACCTTTTAATCTTCTTAGACTTGGTTTAGGGTTAATGGAACCAAAAATGTAGGATAAACATAGCCCAAAATATTAGAATAGTCAAAACTAAACAAATTTTCACTTGATACAGCATAGCCACCGCACCAAATCCATAACAAAAACGGAACCAAATTTTTGGTACCGCTCGTCCGTGGTGTCTACAGTAAAAACCTTATATACAAATCATCTTCTTCCTCAAAACCCACTTTACCAAAACGTGTATAACTTAAACCAAGCTCATTATTGTCATCTTCCAACTCACTAATCACTGAAGATAACATCATTGAATAACCATGGTAGCGGCAAAATTCTATGATCACAAAGACACCCTTAACTACATTCCCAAACACCACAAAACCAAAGGACTAACCAAAGAACAAGTAGAAATATTTAGGAGTCTAGAATCAAGGTATTTCCATGAGGGTAGAACCATTCACTCATCCTTCCTTGAAAACACCAACCTTCGTGAAGAACTAGCCGCCATTCAATTCGATTGTCTTCTTGACATCGACGAACCAATTTGTCCTAGGTTTGTGTTAGAATTCTATGCTAGTGTGACCGGCTTTAGTGATGAAGACGATGATGAATTTTGTCTTAGGTTTAGAATTAATCAAAACGACTACACCATCACCTTAGCCAACTTTGCTCAAGTGCTAGGAATTCCCAACCGAGGAACTTGTCTCTACTAGGATAAATGGTCACTCACCGCTCTTGATGCTATCAATGACCGCCTTCTACCTACCAAACCCGTTTGGCCGATAAGGATGTCATCCGTGAACACCTTTTAACCCAAAAAGTGATACAACCCGAGTTACCCGAAAGGGAAAAGAAGTAAACCGAGATCCATATGGAATGGAGCTAAATGAACTTAAGCCCGAATTTAAGAAATGGGAGGAGCTACTTAGAGCCAACGTCATTAGCACCATAGGAAATAGGGATCACATTAACGCTTGCCTTTGTCATATGCTCTACAACTTGTCCACCAGTCAACCATTCAATTTAGCCTACTACATAGCTAGGAGAATGATTGATATTCCAACTCAAGGATCGGTTGCTCTTCCATACGGATGCTCCTCACCCGTCTCTATAGAAACTTTGCACCAATTCCACCAACACCAAAAGGAATGCACCTTCACTATGAGCTCATCCCTCACATCTTTGTACCTTTGAGTGATGCACGAGTTGCTAAGACAAAAGGCAAGAGAGCAAAACCTCCAACTCCATCATCATCATCATCAAATAGCTCCGAGGATGGTCTTCCAAGCTCTCGTCTTCCCCCTCATGAGTATTATGCGCTCTTCCGAAATAGAGAATGAATTAGCGGAGTTCAAGCAAACTAAGGGAATGTTCAAGTGCCTTGGTAGGATGATGAACAAGATTTACAAGAAGTTGGACAAATAAGGGTACTTTTAAGGAGTGTTTGGAACAATACATTATCATTAATGTTTGATACAATTTAGTTGTTTTTATTATGTAGGATGATAATATAACCTTAAACAATGGTGAATGCTAACAATTTCATGCAGGGGATAGCGCAAGTATGCTATCAAAATTTACCCATTTTCACTATAATGTGAAAATCAATAAGCCTTGCTCAAAATACATGCTCCACTATGTTTATATATATATTATCTACTTTTCCTAACTAGAAATGTTTAGTATAACATGTTTTGAGAAGAATTTCGTGTTTCGAGGAAAGTCCCCGACACCTAAAAACTAACTCTGTCCATTTTTCTCAGACTTCACGGATCGGACGGCACCATAATTTGGTACCGTCCGTTATGTAAATTGGTACCACGCACTGCATCAGACGACGGACGACGCACCTTTTTAGGGTTCCTCCGGTATGATTTTGGTGCCGTGGATCCTTCAGGTAACTTTCTCAATTTCGACTATTTCGTGATTCCAAATTACCATCCAATGCTTATAAATCAATCCTAACTTGCTTATACCCTTATTAGAACTAGTATAATTCACTTAAGTATATAAGAAATCCATTTCCTACCAAAATTCAAAAATTTGAAAAATCCACCCAAGGAGCCCTTTTGCATAAAGGAAGGAACCAAATTTTTGGTACCTTCAAACCCGTGGGTGATCTGAATATTAGGAAATTCCACTCACTAGAACACATTTATTGCAAATCTTTTCTTCTTCACTCCATCTCTTTTGAATGGCTTGACTTGGGTGATATGACTAGCATTCAACCCACTTCCAAATCATTAGGAACCTCATCTCTTCAATGGCTTAACATCAAATCAAACACATTTCTCCATGATTTTTCACTTCTATAAATTGAGAGGTTTTACCATGATCATCCTCACACCTTCTTCATTTTACTATCATCTAGCAAAGACAAACCAAAGTCAAAAATGACAAAATCATCTCCAAAACCTTGCAAGAAGACCGCTAGAATTAGTGTGAGGCCTTGTTGCTTCGTTCACCTTAGCTCCTCATCCGAGTCTTCTCCACTCACAATCTCATCCCCAATCCGAGATGATACAAACCTTACCTTAGCCACACCTACTCAATCACACATTGTGATCACCACTCCACCACCAACAAAACACCAACTTCACCTCCACTGGCACCCATCCAAACATCCAAACACCCTCACCACCTTCACCAAGGTCTCCAACTCTCATTCCTATGGAGTTATTTTCCACTCCACCAACTTCACCAAATCCTTTCTAGGAGGACTTGGATGACTTGCCTCCTAGGCCAAATCATCCACCACCATTGCCATCATTTGGCTCAATTGAGCGGATGGCTCATGAGTCACCTCGGTCATCCTTTGACCCAAACGCCCCATTAGGGCCTAAACCTCTCCTCTTCCACCCCATTCACAAAGACATTCATGGTCCTTTGTATGGGGATCATTCACTTCCCACATCAATGTCCCCTCATCTTGAGGACATTGAGGAGTGCATGTGGGATGCCAATCCCACTAGAGAGGAGATTCAAACCGAACTCCACAACCTCCACCAATTCAAAGGCATGGTGGACTCTCACTTGAGTGAGAAAATGCAAATGCAAAATGCTTTGCTTGCTTTCATCATGACCACTCCAAACATCCCCAACACCACCAACACATCCACCATTCCACCACCACAACCTCCCCAAACATTCTACCCTCCAAGGCATGGTTGCTCAACTTGTGAGCAAACGGCCAAACCGTGAAAGGACCCGGTTATGGTCCATGACTTTCAAGAAGAAATGAGGTTCATCCTCAATCATATCCTTGAGCGCCTCAACGCTTCTTCCCATCCACCATCACTTTAGGATGGTTTTAGACTAGTCTTTACTTTCTTAGGATAATTTTTCTTGTACTAAAAACACATCATTGTGTTCTCTTTTCATGATCTTTACTCATGAAAAATTTTAACTAATGAATGTTGTTTATTATATTGTTGGTGTCATTACATAGTGTTTGGAAATGCTTGTGAATGATCATTATTACTAACATTTTTGTTTGTAGCTTTATTTTCACAATCCATGTATCTTCCCATAAAAGCACCCAATTTAGGGGAGCTTTGAACAAGGGGAGATAATAGCTCGCTCATTACATTCCGAAGCCTCTTCTTTTGTTGAGACAAAAAGGGGAGAAAATATAGAACTTGAAATATTTATATTTGACTTTTCTAAAAGTCAACTGCATACATTTGACTTTCTAAAAGTCAAACAGAACCTCATTGATAATACTTGACTTTTCCTAAAAGTCAACGCATACTGACTTTCTCAAAAAGTCAACATCATGCATGAACTAGTGAATACTTTGACTTTCATAAATAGTCAAACATCATACACTTGCATTATCATTCTCTTTTCAAGTTCTAAAACTAATATTTTTATAACTCTTGTACAAACTTTGTATCTTTTATAAAAATAAAATTTATATTTTGTCCTCAACAAAAAGGGGAGATTGTTAATACAAATATCGTCATTAAACGTTATTTATATTTTTGATCTTTACCTAAGTTTTGTTAACGACAAAAGTAAATTTAATTTGTATAAAGCTTAAAGCTTGTCAAGTTTAATAGATATTAAAACAAGCTTTTTCAAACAATATATTCATCATTCAAGCATTTACATTTATGATTAGTAACATCTTGATATGACTCTAATCATTATGTATGATAGTAGTTTTAGAATGTGTTAGGTTCTTAAAACCAAACACTACTTATGTACTTGCATATTTCTAAAAATAGAAATACAACATATGACATCATGTAATGCATCATGGAAATCATTAGAAGATTTCATTAGATATTTTGTGTGGATTTGTACTCTTCATATCTTGCACAATCTCACTTAGATAGAGTTGACTTTAGCAAAGATTTGATATCTTGATCTGGCCGACCGCGGTACCAAATGGTACAAGGCGAACCCTTTAAGGGTTCCGCGTCCGTGGACGCCTCTGTCCACTTTTGCTATAAATAGCAATGCCAAGCCAAGTAGTTTCTCATCCCTTTCTAACATACTCTCATACATATCTCCTCTCTAACCTTTCTAACTCAGTTTCATATCATATTAGTGATCTTTTTGTAGCAAAGAAGATCAAGTCATATTCAAGCTTCAACGAGAAGTTGGAAGTCTTGTTTGTTTAGTGTTGTATGATCTAGTGTTGATTCATACTTCATTGTTGTATCAAACCATCATAATCTTGTGAGTGTGAGTGGTTAGTATTTTAGTCCTCAAAATACACTGTGTGTGGGAGTGGTTGTACCCTTGGAAAGAACTCGACATCTAGCTTAGTGTCGGAAATAGTGTAAGCTTAAGTGTAAAGGTTTTCTCTGTCGGTGAAAGGAGCTTGTTGACTAGTGAAGTTAAAATCTCGAGTGTGAGACTCGAGGAGTGGAGTAGGGCAAGGAAAAAGAGTCCTTGTAGACCGAACCACTATAAACAACTTGTTGTGGTTTGATCATTTCTTTCCTTATTTACTTCTTACATATTTCTTGCATATTTCATTAACATATCTAAGATCAATATCAATTGATCTTTACAATAAGTTTCAAAATAAAGTTTTTAATTGGTAAACTATTCAACCCCCCTTCTAGTTTTCTACAGTATACTTTAAAAGTGATTTGATTATCTAAGACTAGGGAATGGAATATGTTAAATTAAGAATGTTCTCAAGAAAGCTCTTTGGAACTTTATTTGACAAGAATCTAAACAAGGTTACTAACTTCAATAGATCATGTGTATTTTCTAGAGATGTGTAGTTTTAACCTTGGATGTGCACAAGGTTTGAGCAAGGTTAGGTTATGATGTACGCTTGAAAGGAAATTGATACAAATAGTATCTTTAAACAAATGAGATTATCACATGGGATAAAGTTATCATGCTTATGAAAATAAGTATGACAAGATGAATTGGATACGCTAGTTCATAGAGCTTGTTCGTTTTAAGATCATTTAGCTAATGAGGTGTAATGAAATCTCTTGTAACACAACCATTTTTGTCGCAAGGAGAGAATAATGCATAGGATATACAATATCCTTTTAACAAGATGAATACTTAACGCATGATTTCTTAGGCATAATGTTTTTCAAAACATCATGTTTTCCTAAATGAAGATATGAAGCCAAAGTGTTTGAATCGGATAGTCCCATCTAAATAAACTTGGTTTTAAGATTATATTCACTAGATGATGACAAGATGAATTCACTCGAGTTTCTTATGTATACTCCTCAAGAGTCATTGTTTCTTGGGTGTATGATGTTGGCTTTGAGATTGCATTTTAACATATGTTGTTAAAATGTTGATTTGAGGTTTAACTAAATTTATGTAAGTTTAACGACAAATGTATTACTAATACTTTGATAATTTGTGAAGGTAGTACTACTTATACCTAGTGGAAATTGACAACAATTACCAAGAGCACCATGCTTATTTGATAGTTGAGGTTCTAGCCATAATGAATTATCTAAGTCCTTATATGTGGAAAAGGATGTTTGAGTTTGTTCAAACGTGCATTTGATTCAGTACAAGTGTTGGACACAAGGGCTTTTGAGCAATACACTCAACGAATTCAAATGATGGTAAGGATAGTGGATTGGTTGATCTAGGTGGTAGGTCTTCTAGTGTGTCTAAATAAGGATGTGGTGATGTAGGGGTTTGTTGTGCTATGGGAGTACTTAGGTTGATTATTTGTCCATAGATGTTGAACACAAAAAGTACGGATACTAATTCTTATGGTTCATTGGTTGCTACAACTAGTGGGTGAAGTGCTTGAAGTTTTGGTTATGTCTATGAAGCTTAGGGGCTGAGGTATAGGTTCACCTTGAAAGGGCACGTTTGATTTAAAGGATGCTCTTGGAAGTTCATGAGCAATACGCTTAATAGTGCCAAAAGATGAAAGAGGGATAGTAGGTGTCAAAGAGGGATAAGTGGCACATTGGGTTGTTTGTTTTGGATAAGTGTTTCAACATGTGTTGTAAAAATACTTGGGTGTTGATTTTTCGGATATGAATTTTAATGACTACAATCGTAAGTCGCATATACTTGAATATTTCGGATGAAATACTTAAGTTGTCAATCCTAATTTGTTGAGATTATAAAGCTTAGATTGAACTCAAGGATAACAAGACTTGATAGTATGTCTTTAACATACGTGTGAGTTATGACTCTATGTAAATACTTATCGTCTTGAAGGATGACACATTATTTTCATGTTAACCAAGTGAGGCAATACATGTAGATACAAAACAATATATATAGTCATATGATAGACTTGTGTATGATATCTTTGCAAATAATGAGTCCAGATTTGTTAGTCTCGGTAAGTCATCTAAGTCATCCACAAACGGGTGAGGAGATGTTGGTGGTGTTTGCACAAAGTACAAGTTTTGGAGACTTTGGTAGTGAAGGTGTTTTTGATGGTTGTGAAGTAGTCATAATGGTGGGTGATTTTGGAGTACTTAAGTTTAGAAAGTTCACATCTTGAATGGGTGATGAGATGTTGAGAGGTAATGAGTTTGAGGATGAAGAGTTCAAGTTAATGAAGCAACAAGATCGAATGCTAATCCTAGTGGTTTTTCTTAAGTGAATTATTTGAGGTTGAGAATTTAGTCATTTTGACTTTGCTTTAAGAAATGCTAAGCTTAAGGAAAAGTAATGCTGAAGGTGTGAAAATGTCCATCTTGAATGTGTCGATTTATGGAACTAAGGATTCATGGATTTGATGTTAATCCATACAAAGATGGTAGTTTCTAATGAGATGGAAGTGTCTAAGATCATGTCAAACATCCTAAGTTAATCCATTGAGGATGTGTTGAGTGAGGTATGAAAGATATGCATTAACAACTATCCTAGAAACGAAATTTGGTAAATTAGATTGCGGATTTAGTAAAATTCAACAACTTACCAGAGGATCCACGGACACCATTTCTTTACACAGGAACCCTTAAATTGGTGCCGCCTTTGCTTATACATGTGGCGGTACCAAAATCCATAACAGACGGAATGAAATTAATGGTGCCGTCGGTCCGTGGAGACCGAAATCTTTTACGAACCCATTTTTTGTGTCGGGACTTTTCCGAAACCTGGAATTTTGCTTAAAACATGTGACATTAATTATTTCTAGTTAGGAAAGTCAATAACACATATACAAACATAGTGGAGCATATACTTTGACCAAGGGCTAACGATTTTCACATAAAGGTGAAAATGGGTAAAATTTGATAACACACTTGTGCTATCCCCCTGCATAAACCGGTTAGCATACAACATTGTTTTAAGTCATATAATCATCCTACAAAAAAACAATAAATTACATCATACAACATTGTTTTTGTCCTTGTACCAAACACTCTCTTAAAACCTCCATTTTTCAAAGTACTTGACTAATTTACTTAGTACTCATTGCTAAGTGAGTTATGACATTTCATAAGTTATGCGAGATATTAGTATAACCTATGCAAAGGAAGTGATCTAATTTTACAAGCGATGGTAAAACAATTTTCCAACTTAGTGCACAAAATCTAGCAAATTATCTATTGTGCATAAACAAAAAATCGTCAAACAAGCGAATAAATAACATGGCAAGATTGACACTTATATTATGCAAACAAACAAGTGTAAACAACAATTTGAAAATAAGAAAGCAACATATATGCAAGCAACATAAACAAGTGGTCATTTAACATAGCATAACAAGAAAGACACTTTTCGTCATTTTGCGTTTAAATATGACGATGTATACCAAGCTTGATTAGTTTCTTTTAAACATATTATCGAATTATTTAGTTTCAAAAGAAATTGTATCAAAGTTTTAAGAATACCAACTTAAATTGCTTGATTCAAAATTTTGAGTTTTTATGTTAAAGCGAAACTCAATATCTCAGACATACTATAGTATTTGGTCTATTTCGCTTATTTAAAATTAGACTCAGGCCATAAGAGTATTTTTAAATGAAAGTAGACTCAATTCCCTTTAAAATGATAGGTGGCTCGACTCGTACGGACTTACGGTTAATTAGTTATGATTTTTTGAAGTTGCCCAAAAAACTACATACTGTATAGACGGATTCCAAGGAACCAAATTAAGGGATCCGTCCTTTATAAAATTTGGTGTCGTGGTCCTCTGAGACATATTCACCAAAACTAGTATTTGACATAGAGAAAACGTGTGTGACTTACTAGATTTGATAGTAAACATATAATACACATATTTAACTACATATCTACTTATGTAACTTATCTTAAACATTTACGGAGGAGATTTTTCAACTAAATTTATAGTTATCCCAAACACTCCTTTAAAATCATATTTCTTCGTAAATTTTCTATAAGCACACAATACAATACTTACTAGTTCTTTCAACAAACTTTTATTTTATTTTTCAAGAAAACCTTCAAACTTGTATACAAAGTTACATTTAACAATAAAATTTCTAAGTATAATTAGCAAAGCATTTTTCATATTATTTTTTGCTTCAATGGTAATTTGATACATGGATCGTACTCTATTTTAAAAACCATTTGTTTTGAAAATAAGAGCAACCTGGCTCTGAAACCAATTGTGGAAACATAGAGGGGGTGAATATGTTACCGTTTAAAAACTTTAGATCTTTAGTATCAAATCACTTATGAAGCTTGTTATAATATGAAAGTACCAATTATTATTTGTGACTAATATAAAGGATAGTAAACCAAGTTGTCACACAAGCATGAACATCAAACCACATCACAAACAATAGTATAGTGCAAGTATAAAGGTAAAGAGATATAGAAAGGAAAGTGCAAACCGAACACGAGGATTTATAGTGGTTCGGTCACGGATCTCCTCTCCGCCCTACTCCACTACCCGAGTACCCAACTCGAGAGTTACTTCACTAAATCAACAAGCTCCCTTCTCGGCGGAGAAAACCTTACAGTCGTCGCTTACACTTTTTCCGGTACAAAGCTAAATACCAGGTTCAAGTTCGAGGTAGAACCAACCTAACGTCGCCTATACAATATTTCCGACACTAAGCTAGATGTCGAGTTCTTTTACAAGGGTAAAACCACTCCCATTATGTTTTATGGCCCAACATAACAAACCTTGTATTTTATGGCACAAACACATAAACCATCTAATCTAGTTTGGTGAAAGTGTTGTGATGATGCAATGATATTCTACACTAATGATCCATGACACAAATGTCTAATGGATATGAATAACTACTTCTAAATGATCTTCCATTGATAGGAAGCCTTCATGATGAAGATCACAAGTTCCCAAAACTTGTTGTGATAGATCTTCAACTTGTGGTGAGTGGGGATGGCTAGATCTTCAAGCTTTCCTTGGTTGATCAAAGAGTATGCTTACAACAAAGATGAATGTTAGAAGCATTATGATCATGATCATTAGGGTGTTTAATGTATGTTACTACATTGTTAATGATTGATCTAAATGTATGCAAGAAGGTGGAGAAGATGTGATTTGAAGTGGTGAAGAAATGAGAAAACAATGGGCTTCTATTTATAGGCAAAAGTGGTCAGGAGCGTCCACGGACCAAGGAGCCCTTAAAAGGATTCCGCCCTTTATACATTTTGGTGCCGTGGGTGCCTGACAAGAAATCTAAAAAATATTTCTTCAAAACTTTTCAAGATATTGCCATATCTTACCAAGATCACATTTGATATATTAAGTGACAATCTATCCAAAATATTCAAAAGATCTTCCAAGGATTTCAAGGATGATGCATGCCATGATGTAATATGTATTTCCATTTTTAGATTAAAAAGTTTATCAAAGTAAACTTGTAAAATGTATTATGTAACTAGTTAATAAAATGTCTAGTTACCTTTTGAAATACTTGTGAATGCAAAATGTAAAATGAGGTTCGAAATATAATGGTTAACCTATTAAAATACTTAGTGACCCTAGCACGTATTTTAAACATTTTATATGATTTGTTAATGGGTTTGATCATAATGCCACATAACAAACATGTACGAACTTGTGTTGTAACATATGAGGACTTGAGTCATCGAGAGGTGTTGAATGTATGTTGAGACAAAGTGATTACAAGTAACTTGTACATTTTACGTTATGTATTACAAGTTACATGTTTGTCATCAATCAAAACAAATGAGATTGTATAGATTAAATATCGTAATATTTGCACTAACAATGGACTTAAGCAAGCATCGAGGCAATGGAATAAACATTTTGATGATGAGATAAAGAAATTTGATTTTCAAAATCAAGATGAGCCATGTGTATATCGAAGAAAGCTTAGTGGGAGTTATGTCACTTTCCTAATTCTATATGTTGATGACATATTGATCATGGGAAACAATATTCCAATGTTACAAGATGTAAAATCCTATCTTGGAAGATGTTTCGCCATGAAAGATTTAGGAGAAGTCATATATATTTGGAATCAAGATCTATCGAGACAGATCTAGACGATTAATTGGTTTGAATCAAAGTGCTTACATTGAGAAAATCTTGAAAATATTTTGTATGGAGAACTCCAAACGCGGGCGCAATCTGATGCAAGATAAGCCTAAATTGAGTTAGTCACAAGGTGCTGAAACACCCGCCTTTAAAGAGCGATGTAAAGAATTCCTTATGCTTCGGCTATAGGTTCTATTATGTATGATGCAGATGTACTCGTCCTGATGTTGTGTTCGCACAGAATGTGACAAGCCTATTTCAAAGAATCCGTGAACTTCATGGACTGCTGTGAAAAATATTCTTAGTATTTACACAAATACTAAGGATATGTTTCTGATTTATGGAGGAAAGATGAACAAGAGCTCGGGTTTTTGCTACACTGATGCTGGATATCCTATGAATGCCGACTCGACTTAAAATCTCAGACTAGATATGTATTTGTTCTTAATGGAGGTGCTGTTGATTGGAAAAGCACTAAGCAAAGTATTTTTGCTACTTCATCTATGAAGTGAGTATATTGTTGCTTGTGATGCATCAAAAGAGGTCTGATGGATTCAGAATTCATTTCTCGGTTGAATATTGTTCCCACAATTGAAGAACCCATAAATACGTGTGTGATAATACTTGAGCCATTAATATAGCTAATGAAAGCGGAATCACTAAAGGTGCTAGACATTATCGCGCTAAAGTTCATTATCTTCAAGAGACCATTGAAATGGGCGATGTGAAGATATTAAAGGTTCACACAGATGACAATCTAGATGATCCATTTACGAAAGCTTTGGATTTCCCTAAGCATTCTAAATTGACTAGAGAAATAGGTTTGGTACCTGCTAGTAGTCTCATGTAAACTGTGTCTTTATTAGTATTTGGATAATTTGGAGTTGTAAGACAACTATTATTTTCTGATTAATAAATATACGAGGTATTTGTTATTATATTCATATAATCTGTTATTCCATATTTGCATGTTTAATCCATGAAATGATTTATCATTCTAAATATGTCCATTGCCGGTTAACAATATGAGAATATTGTTATGATAAGGCAAATGTGAGTGTTGGTTATAATTCTAACGAGAATTCGGATTGTTCCCGCCAAACTCATATGTATTCACTAGAGATGCATATTGGATTCCCCAACTTTCAAACATTTACTTTCGGATCCTTGTCATAAGTAAAATATTGAAAATGGTTTGTTATCTTCGTTCTTAGACTTGAGATGCAAGTAAGTTCTGTTATATTGTGGATATCACTTTTTGTAAGTATATGCAAAACGTTATCTGAACAAGGTAGTTATAAAAGCTATATTTCGGAGTGATGTGAAGCAGCATCCACAACACTTGTAGTCAATAAAGGATTTGTTACTCCACTTGTTATGCGCAGAAGATACCATGGCGCCTCTCCGCATTTAATCGACAACTATCGGCTGGCAGACCCAAAGGGTAATGAAAGATGATTCTTGATTACATTTGGTATATCTAAATTAAAATCTATAACGAGATTCTAAATGGTTAAACTATATGGAATGATTTGAGATCCATAATCCATGGTTTAACGGTATCTATAACAAAGGATGATTAAAGCAAGACATTGAATGACCATGCTATTGAGAAACTTTTACGAAACTATTCTCTCAGACACTTTTAGTTAAAAAGTGAGTGAGAGCGTTTGCTAGGCGTTTTCGTCGTTAGTTTTGTGTGCCATTCGACACACCAACTCCCAAGTGGGAGCTGTTGGTTTGTGGGAGTATTAAAACACGACAAAACGATTAATAGTGTATGAGCCGATGGGGGCACACGCGATAAACACGAGTATACGTGTTGAACGTTAAAGTATACTTGAATATATACTTACCCGTTATGCATGTTATGACCCGATCACACTCGTTGACCCATGGACTATTTTGATATTGGACTTGGGTCAAGTTTAATGAATGCCTTGGGCCTTGTACATTCTGAGATCGGGCAAACAAGAGACAAGAAAAGTTGATGGGTTTTTGAACTTGTCGAACAAGTATTGTATCCCAATAAGGAGTCGGTTTGTTGAAGCTATATAAACAAACCCTCGGACAGAAGCAGATTGGATATCGGATAGTACTATTCGATATTGGGTAAGTGTACAAGCTGTTTTTTAGCAGCTGATTGGAGGTCTTGGACTGAAGCTGTTTTGGTTTCTTGAAAGTCTTCTGATCGTGGGTTCAAGATACAAGGGTTGTTTGGTTTATTGTTTCACGTTTCGACTAGCTTAATCGAACGATAATGCTAATCGGTTTGTGTGTGATACTCTTCGAGGTATCTATTTTAGATACTTAAGGTTTCGCTTTTGGTTTCTTGTTCCGTTACTAGAGATCAATTGCCAAGAAAGGTTAGCTTTTCTTTATCCCTTTTAATTAATTAATATTGTATTAATTATGTGTTTGTTAATTACGGTGCTAACATAATTGCTAACTAGATCCAATATCCGTTGCGTTACTCTTAGAGGTTACCGGGTTAACTTGTTCTAAAATCCAACTATTTCAGCAATTTCAAGTTGCATTCTCAAATTAGCACCGACCGAATTAGCATCAATTGATGCTAGTTGCTAACTTCGACCGTGCTAATTTTAGAATGCAACAAAATTGCTTAGTCGTTGCTAAATTAGCAACAAATATTTATGGTCATTTGTTAAAAATACCAACTAATTTTTTTGTTGTTAAAAGAATAGCAACTTTGTTATCAATTTTGTTGCTAAAATTAGATGCTAAATGCATAATTTAGCAATGATTTCTTTATTGTTGTTTAAATAATTGTTGCTAATGACATATTTTCAAGTAGTGGAAGGTTTCTTATTTGTTAATTCGAATTATGTATACGTGTTTACGTACGTGCATGAGCTAGAGTTTTGGTTTCTTATTTAACATCATGACGGCATCATCAACAAAACCTTTTACTACGTATTACGGAGTATATAGGTTTTGATTCTTGTCGGATTAAGTGAGTATTTGGTAAAAAAGAGAAAGTTAGAGGATCTTTTCAAGATATGCCTTCACTCACTGTTTATTAACTGAACATCTCACTGAGTAATTTTTTTTAGTATAATTGTACCAATTACAATTTACAAGTGTTTGCTACTGCATGTCAATTACTAGTAGTAACAAAGTTGTTTCATTGGGCAGAAAGATAAATATGCGGTAGCTGGGTATTAATCAACAACTGGTCATAGGTTTTAACACTTGCAAATGCCTGGCATCAAATATTGTACGCACCACTAGTATTTATGAGGATGTTGTCTTATACTTTTGGCTAAAGTTATTATTTAATTAGGTTTCTTGCTACACGTTTAGCTGGATAATATTCATACTGACTATGCTGCATTTTTAACAATGTGTCAGTTCAATATTTATGAGAAATGTGACCATTTCTAGCAAAGTCGTCCTCTCTTCTGAGTGCCTAACTTCGTGTGACTCAGGATTGTTAACTGCATATATATATTTGGATCAGACAAAAATCTGTTATATAAGAAACTTGCATGATGCACGAAACAAATATTAATCATCATATGATTCTATTTTGACGACATATTTAAAATATTCGATATTATATAAGTTGCTCATGCCAAGTGGACGACGTTTTATTTTTCGACTTTGTCACATTGGTAGAATTAGAAACAACGATTTTGCTTTCAATGCCGTTTGTGTGTTCTTCACTGCTACATAAACTATTTTTTGGTATGCTTTTTAGATACGGTTTATGGAAAACCGTACCTAAATCGAAGAAATACATTATTTGATACGGTTTTTAAAAAAACCGTACCAATAAATCATTAATTGCTACGGTTCTTGTGTGAGTTTGATTTTTTGGTACGGTTATTTACAAAACCGTACCAAAACACTTTTATTTGGTACGGTTATTTACAAAACCGTACTAAATAACTCTATATTAAATATCTTTTTATTGGTGTGGTTTGTTTAGCAAACGTACTAAAGAACATTTTCAAATTAAAACATTATTAGAAAATCTCAATTTTTTGGCATAAAAAGGTTCGTCAGAAATTTCAAAAGACACGTCAATTCGTTTACTATCCTTACTAGTTATAATACCCGTGCACGCACGGGTTTTTTCTTAAATTCTTAATTATGAATTATAATTGATTGAAAAATAATTTCATTGAAAGTCAGAACACTAATTTCATATAAACTGTTAAGTTATTAAGGAGAACCAAGTATGATACTAAACACTACATAGAGATCCTCATAAAAGCTTACCTATTTCCACTGGTGTGAAAAAATCTTATATGAACGTCACGTGAAAATATGATGGTTCACAAAGATACTATAAAAACAACAATTTTGGGAGGAAGGTTATCCTTGCCTATATTTCAAAGTATATGTCTTATATCATTTTCATGCGCTAACTCATAGCTTCCATTGTTGCAACTAATAGTCTGAGCATGACTAATCAAAATCACATAATCACTTTAAAACACATATCTGAACACCCCTAGTTTGGTAAGTATCAAGGTTCATTATGGTTTTATCATTTAGCATTAGTGTGGCCAAATATAAAGATCGGATAACATGTCAAAATGGGTATAATTTTAAAATAAGAGACGGATAAAGCATTCACTACATCCCTATTTAAACATAATATTTAGCTTTCTTGGTATTAAATAATTTTCCAAATAACATGATGAAGTCCAGTAGCTCTCAATGCCATCTTTCTTCATTTGTTCAGCTGGTACTACCTCTAGCGTTCCTGCTAATGTTCCCTATAACCTAATCAAAATCATTTCCAGATAATGAAATGATATCATTTAATTAACCATATGTCGATAATTGAGTAACCTTTTGTTCCCGCATGTTGCCCTTAATAAACAAACTGTTAAATAATAATAGCATGATTTTGAATTAGTACTTCATACCCACTGGATGTCTTAGATGGTATTCTCTAAATGTTCCGGGCAAGTCAAGCATCATTTCCATTAAATCTTTTATATAATAAAAGATATCCTTCTTTAGTCTTCTGATAACCAAACGTTCCTTTGGAGCTATCCCTTTCTTGTTTACATATCTAAAATAGCTGGTCTAAATTGTACGATTCCTATCAAATAATGATTCCAACAAATCACTAAACATGACCAGAACACCATCCTTAGGTTTGCGACTTTAGTGGAGAACCACAATAGACTATTTTATAAAATAAATTCAACTTCCAGGATGTCACAGTGGCATCAGCCCATTTGTGAGTTTTTTGTTAATATCATTTGATTAGCGGATAATAAGTGGCAGTTCCTATTGAAAGGAAGGTGAAAACAGTGCAAATATTATATGTAGAGGAAGGTGAAATAGAGCAATCATTACAATGTTTAAGTATCATAATATGCGAAAACTATTTAATATCACAAAATACGACTGCAACTATTAATTTACCATAGATTGCTTCTTTAACCTTAAACAAACGTCGCCCATAAATAATTCAAACTATGAATTGATAGGAATCATTTGCTCTTATCTTCTTTACCCTGAAGCTTCATTAAGTTTACATATAGATCAGCTATCATTGTAGGTAGTCTCATCTATCATTATTTCTTTTAAAGAGATTATACGTCACCCTCAACATGACATATAAAATGAAGGAAGACAACAAAAGCATTGTCCTCTTGTGCACAAGTCAAGCACATATAGCCTCTAATGATGGTTTCGCTTCCTTAAAGGACTACCAAAACTACGCGAGTATCTTCAAATCATAGGAACTGAATGGTTTTGACCAATAAACTATTTGATAAAATAAATGAACATATCTATAGTTTTTCCCCTATAATAGAATGACTTACCTTTGTTGTTGATTTGATATTATTGTTAAATCTAGAGGACTAAAAGTTCCTCAAAAGGATGAACTAAAATAAAAGAATCTAACTTAATTGTTAATAGTTGAAACCAAATTAAAAGTGTTTTCAACATACATACACATTTAGGTTGAAAAACAGTATGTACCTGATACATGCCATGATACCCAGAATAGTGGTCCATATAACCTCCATTTATCATCAAATTTTACTCTATAGGAAACAGAATCCAAACTTTGCATGATGTAGCGATGAACCTCCTAGAGTAGCCCATATAACCAATTAAGAAGAAAGAATGATTAAAACTTAGTTAGATTAGAGTACCATAAGTCATAACATTAATGAATAATGATACATAAAATCAAAAGCAACATAAATAATATTCGATAAAACATACACCCTGAAAACGCAACCAACTAACACTTTAACATAACCCTATTCAACAAACTTTAACATTACATACCCATTACAATCAATCCAAAAATTAATTTATTTTTTTCTACCTTGATTCAATCTTCTATACTTCCAAGACTTTAGTCAGACTCTGGGTCTTGCCTGTATGTGTTTTTATTAGGACTTTTACTGATTCTTCAGTTTGCAGAAAAGTGATAGTTTGCATATATTAGCACATGCTTAATGCTTTATAGGTTATTTTGAGATGAATTAAAGTCCTGAAAATATGAACGAATACAAAACTTTTGCTGCATCTTTTCCTAGTGTGGATATTTCCTCTATTCTAAGGGTGATCAGGGATGATATAGTTAGAGAGTGCAGGTACCATCGGATCTACATAAAGTTGTTGTCCATTATACTTAGCAAACTAATAACTGAATTGTAAAAAGTTTGTATCATTGATAGTCTTCTGCAACCGCCTAGTCAACGCCTTACGCCCAATTTCAATCATCTTAAAACGATATGCAAATATATCCTTAACTGCTCTTTAAGGTTTAAATATCTCAAGAAGAGTTGTGATCGCCTTCCCAACATTTTTGAACATATCTAGGACACCCCATTAATAAAATTTGATCTTTAGAACACCCTTATCGGGAATTAGTATCCAACACTAAATCGACTCTATAAACACAATCAGAATACAATTAATCCCCTAACTCTTAAAATTTGTTGCTTCTAAATCAGCAGTCAATTAACAAAGAATCGAATGTTTACAACACCATTTATCTCAAATTAGTATTTAAACACTAAATCGACACTAAAATTCAATGAAAACACGATGAATGCCTTAAATTTAAAATTTTCCAATCAACTATCCTAAACCCCAACTCATAAAAGACAATAATTAGCTCAAATTCAACACCTTTTCTTTAGCCTTACAGCTAACTGAACTTATACCCACAACCTTAAACCTAATAAGACCAACTACAAAATGCAATCAGCAAGGCAACACCCTATCATCAAAAGATTAATCAACCCACTAACACCATCAAAGGGAAGTCAATAAGCATAAACCATATAAAACATATTCAGCTGATTAATTACCCAAATCGGGTCTAATTCAATTAAACACTGGCCTAATTTCATCTACCATTAATTATTACATAAATCAATAACTTGAAGATTAATATACCTTTAATTCGTGAAACAGAAAATATACCTTAGATTAATAGATTGAGTGATGTTGATTTAAGGTTAAAAATCACACCTTTTGGCCATTGAGGAATAGGTGAAGGAATGGAAACACTCCTACAACACTCAAGTGAAAACATACTTTGCTGAATTTACCTTCAAATAGCCAATCAAGATACCTTAGTAGTTTTGATTTTCTAGGGTTGGATCTCTCGGTAGAAGAGAAGAAGGAAAAAGGTGGATTTTTTTTTATGTGTTGTTCATTTTCATTTGTTACCCTAAACATCTATAACTTTAGTCCGCCTCTTATCAAGTTTTATTTTCTTTCAAATTTGACACATATGTTTTTTCAGCATATTGTGCCACAAAACGAATTAAAGCAAATATTGACCAAATTGGATTCAATTTTGACTTTTAATTAACCAATCACGTCGCTTGATTTTGTCTACGTGGCAAAATCAAGTTTTCCTATTGGTCCAATTTTTTTTCAATAAGAAGGGTTTTGCAAAAACACTCCAAAATGATGTAATTCTTTTATTATATAAAAGATTTTGAAAAAGTTTCAATTCATATACTATCTATATACTCAAAAATAGTTTGCTAACGCTAGTGTATGTAGGGGTGTTATTCGGGTTTGACCCGGTTGGGTTCGGGTCAATCGGGTTAGGTCAATTCGGCTTGGGTCAATTAGGGTCAAGACTCAAAAAAACAAATACCTGAACCCGACCTTATTTAGAACTCCTGATCGGGTCAATTCTGTCGGGACAACTGTCCTGCCCAGGCGCTTAAAAATGATACAATTTAGGTGTTCAAACTTGAAATACATAAAAATTAGAAAAGAAAAAAAAAATTAAACTCAAGTCATTCAGTTGACACCCTAACCCGAGTAAGATACATATTTTAAACCCAACCCACCTTGTTTAAACGGGGTAATTCTGTTGACGAATATAAATTTGAACCCAATTGACCCATTCCATGAAATGTTTAGAGAAGTCATCGAAATAATAAGGAAATGTTTAGAGAAGCGGTTTGATGAGCTACCTGAAATGAATCAATGAGGTGGGTATGTATAAGCAAACCCTAAGAATGATCTAGGCATTGCCACATGTCTCAACCGGATTAGTTAGAGGGGACAATTCTCTTTAGCCGATATGAAGGCTTCGAGATCTAGCCCATGCGGTTGTTTGCACGAGTGAGAATTATGGACAACCATTACTTGTGTAGGGTCCACAAAATATTATGTTTGTCTTGTAGTTACGGAGCCTTGATCTCCTCAAAGACTAAAGCTCTTCGGAGTCTCAGACTTCTAGGGATGAACTCGAGAAAGATACTGTATCTAATGACTTAGACGACAGTGAAGACCATTTTCTGACTTTGAAGAATACGCCGTGTGGGATTCTCCCATACGCCGTATATGAAACTTTGGTCAACACGACCTTCCATACTTATCAGTCCAATACGCGCATGAAGAATATGATGCATATCTCTGACGATTTCTCCAAGTAATTCCCAGAATAACCGGAGTACATGCTCTTGGAATCACTCCTAAACTAGAATTCAAGTGTTGGTAATTAATATGTAATAGTTAGCTTAATTAGGCTTTTATGTTTGTTATTAAGCTTAGGCTTATGTAGAAGGCCCATAAGCCTTGGCCCAAGCCTAATAAGGAAAGGATGAGAACTTGGAGTGTTGCCCTAGTTCCCTCCTATAAATACTCTTGTATAACCCTCACTTGAGGGTTGGTTGTTCAATTCATTCACTCACTCCTACGCATAACCTTTCTCTATTTCATACGTGTGTGTGTTTGGCTTTGTTCATCCGATCTCTCTTCTCTATTTCTTCTATTGATGCTTGTGTTACTAATATGGGACCTAACAGATCCTTTCTAAACCCTGACACTTTACATCCATTCACTCCCGCCTCCCTTTCTCTTATTTCCTTGCAACAGATCCTTTCTTATTTCCTTTTTCTAAAGTTTCTTCAGGATCCAACAGTGATAAGGTGAGTGAAATTTGGGTTTAAGCACTAATCCATCATCAAAACTTTTATATTTGTGTGATTATTATGTTATTACAACATAACTTAGATCCATTAATGGTTCCTTTATTCATCAGTGTTATTTGTAAATACTCTTCCATCGACTATCATTTCCATTGGTTCGTACGAGGAAGGGTAAGATTGGCTTCTAAGCATGGATTTGACGAGAATAAACTATATCAGTTATGCCTATTGAATAATTAATATTGTTTTTTCATATTTGGATCTTACAGGTATATGATGCCCACCAAGTGCTCGACGGAATACTTGAATAAAATGGGTCTTTTGTGTAAGTTTTGGGTTGAATTTTTGAGCAAACAAAGGTATATCTCTAATTATTTTTTGTTTGATTTCTAGTGTAATCTTTATAGATTCTATGTCTAAATCTGAGAATCCAAACCAAATGATGGAGATCTATGTTGATACCATAATATATGTATATTTTAGATTAATGCCCCATGTAATTGTAGTCTTGAATATTCATATACATGTAATTGGTCTCAAATATGTTAAAAGTGTTTGATATATGATGGCCTCTCATGTTATACTAGGAAAATCTTTCTAGTTTTACTACTATTTCTAAGTGTCTAGCTTGACTTTCTGTGAAAATCTTATTGTATCTAGTTTCTTGCTAGAAGCCTTAGTAGAATTTCGTCATCCAAAGAAAAAATAATATGAGATTCAAGTTTGAACCTTTTCCGAATGTTTTACATGCCTATGATTTGGTTTCACTTTTTGAACCTTTGGCATCTTAATTTCATGACATGTAAACGATGGTAAAGTAAACATTTCTAAAAGTACATAATTATTACCCAAAGCCCCATTTTCTTACCTCGATCAATTTCATTAACTGGTTTAATTAACTACTTTCCATAAGCATCATTCATTCTCTTAATTTCTAACGACTTTCTGTGGGTCGCTTTGTGCAGAACAATATGGCGAAGATGGATTTTCAAGAGCACCTCTTCAAAACAACCATTATCCTACTTCATCATGAATTCAACAATCTATCAACCTCAGTGACAATTAAAGAACCCGTGTCACAAAGTCGTGTGTTATGACCAAAACATGCAAGGGTCACCACTTCAAGACTACTGAGGCGCCAATGCAAGTGGAACTCATTCCTACCACAAAACTTCCATTTACCTATGAAAAACACACGAGTGTGCTCTAGTTATTCGTACCTCCTTCAGAGGATACTGTAATTAATCAATATTAACATATGATACAAGTGTCTTGATAAGTTATACTGTTCATTAGCTAAATTATTCTTGAAATGATCAACTGCCAACATATCAATGATTTAACGTTATTCATGTTTGCTCGTTGTGTATATTTACTAATTTTATGGCCGAATGGTGTATGACAACCTATTTGCAAAAGATATGTTGACAAACAAAGGTTGGGATTGCTTGTTATCTCACCGATGTTTGCTACTGAATTGAATATCATAGGATTGTTTTTTGCTTAACTCTTGAATTGATATCTTGCTATGGTATGCCGTTTACTGTTGTTGTGCTTCTCATGTTGGTTTTAGCTACTCAAGTTCATTAAGGACTCAATTATATGATTCTCGTGTATGTCACTTGCAAGTAATATTGGAGCATCAATACGAAAGCTGGAATCTCCGAAGATAATCTAAGGAAATAGCTAGAGGAGAGAAGTAAACTTGTGTAGCAACTCCTAAAGACCAAATGAGATAGCACTCAAGCATGGCGAAGCCGTTAAAGTCGAGATTCACAAAGTTTTCCACCTGAACATAAATAACAGGATATTGACATCACCAACTTTTAACTTATGTTGCTTGATCTCGTGATTATCTTTTAGAAATTCTGATATTTTATTTACATTTCATCGATATTGTTCGTATAACATTTTAAGCAACTTTAATGTATAACACTTTTGTCTAATTCAGATTGTTAAGTTTGTTTTGTTGAATATTGTTTGTGCTCGCTCCAAACGATATTGTTTTGGTCCGTTGCGAATGATATTGCTTTGCCGGGTGTTTTGCTTGCGGTATCGAAAAGCAAAACAAATGCAATTTTTATTGTTAACCAACATAATTTGGTGCGGTTCATTAAGAAACCGTACCTAAAAAGAAAAATTAAATGTTTTATAATATTTGTCATTTGATACGGTTACAAAAAAACCGTACCAAATAATCATTTTTTGGTACGGTTTTAAAACCGCACCAAAAAATATTTCATTTTTTGGTACGCTCTTATCTGGTACGGTTTTGAAACCGTACCAAAAGGCCTTTAAAACCGCAGCTAAAGAGAATTTTTTGTAGTAGTGCTTTTTGTCCTGAAAATTGTATATACCGGTCATTTAGGTACAAATTCGTCTTACATTGTCATAAGTTTTCGTGAACATTTTCATTCTTTTGGCAATATAGCGACTTGTACGAAAGAAATGATTTGATATTGATTTTGACAAAACAGTCAGGATGTATATTCGTCTTTGATAACACCAAATTATTTGGCATCTATTCGTCGTCCTATGAACAAAATTGATATTAAATTTGGTTTAGTTTTATATCTAAACTAAGTTTTTGTTGCTTTTATTTGGTGCTTAATAGGTTCTCCTTAAAAACTTCATTATTGTTATTTCATTTTGTCATTGGTGCAACCGAATTCAGACAAAAGTTACTGAATTTGTAGTAGTACCCATGTCTAATGACAAACTTTTTGGGCCAAACAAAAAAGACACAACTGCTGTGGTTAACATATAAAGAACGAAACAACCCTCTAGCATTTTGGTTGATCATTTGTTCTTGTGTTGAGTAGTTTCTTTTTCGCCAAGAGAACGAATGATTTTCTAATAATAGTCCCAATCAGAATGTGAATATGTTATAGCGGGCTCCCCAATTGAATGATCTTTCACATAGCTTGGCACATCATTAGCTTCTGCAAAGCCCGTTCAAGAACACTCGTAACTCTCCATCTGGACCTAATCAAAAAATTTAACCAAAAGTTTACATCTTAATACAAATAAAGTAAGTGGAGAATTTGATCCAAATACCAAAAGAAAATGTTAAGTTTATGATATATAAAATACAATAAAACATAAAGACATCAAGAGTACACAACGGAAGACTTAAGATCATAACAAATAAATTAATTAACTGAAAGTATGCGTAACGTACCTCTTGCGAATGTCAGATCCCTTGAGCGAGCAAAACAAAGAAGTACTAATTGGTGTAAGAATAATGTCTTACAACCACGTTCTTGTACACACGAATTAACCAACGAATCAAGCGATTGCTAGATCTAACACAAGTCCTCGTTTAGAAAAACGAAACCAAACTCCCTTACAAATGGGGTGCTTGGCCGAATATTAGACTAGAGAGAGGAGAGGAGAGATCTAGGGTTAATTCAATGCACAAGTGTATGAAACCCTAGAACCTAACCCTCTTTATATACTAGTAAGTAAACTTAGGGAACAAGTTTATGAATTAGGGCTTTAGAAGGCCCTATGGCCGGCCATGTAGACAAGCCCAAAGCCAAACCCATAACTTTTCCAAGTTTTCCATTTCTAGTCCTTTTTCTTTTCATTTAACGGTCGTTAGTCATTTTTCCGTTAAATACTTAACGATCGTTAACCGGACTTAATGTGCAATAATAAATCGTAAACATAAACATTAATTATTAACTTTAATTCTCATTCGCTAATGTGTGCAATCCCGCGGTCACGAAGTTTGAATCCGCACATTCACATGTTTGTAAATATATACATTTCCAACAGCTCCTACTTGGATATGTTTACAAAACGTGAAATGACATTGGTTAGCGTCTAGCAACACGCCAATGCCCCCGGTACAACTCGTGTGTGGTTTTCTGGAGAAAAACCAAGTTTGATGATTCATCATCATATTCATCCTTTTGTTTCTAATACCATGTTAATAAGAATATGGATCTCACTCATTTCTTAATTAACTATTCTGTTTCTTGCTTTATATGATTGATTAAGATTACCAATTTTCCTAATATATTCCGTAAGACCTTGGGTATGACCATACAAACATCTTAACAATCCTACGAGGGGCCCAATAGTATTATACTTCAAAATAAATTTGAAGGAAACAAATCCCATTTTGACTACAAGCATTCATAAATTTTGCAAAACTTCAAAAACAACCCTTATAACTACCAGCTATATAGCGTTAGATTGCTTCACGTAAATGCACTACATCCATGACATATCTCTTGCATCTCAAGTCAAAGGATAAATATTCATGATATACTTAATGACTAAGATCCATAAAGTATCATCATGTGGGTGGGATAAGTCCTATACTCAATTCATTGAATATCATCTGAAATTAGTCATGCTACGCATCAATATACTTTCAAGTATATTCTAACTAATACTCAGATTTGTCTTAATTCAATATCATTCTCATGTTATTGATTGACAACGGACTATTTAAAATAACTTAAGTTATTCATGGATTTAAACATGCAAATATAGGACACAATATTATAAATGAAATTAAACGTATACCGTACTTTAATTCATTATAAATAATAATTGTTTAACATCCTTTATCCAAATACTAAATAGATCAATGCATGATAATTCTTAGTTAATGAATTTTTTCCACAAGTCATGCAACTCATACTTGTTGACAAGGCATAATTTCAATTAACCTTGATCTATAGGAATTTTGAGAATACTTATTTCAAGAATTCAATAAGTGAATTTCTTGTATATGTTTACACATATCTTGATATTGTCATATCATTCCATAAGGTGCGTGATAACCTAAACCACCCTTTTATGACAATTATCTTTCAAAACTTTAAAGTTTTAAAGTATTCTTTATTCTTTAATGTATAATGCAACTATGCTCTTAGTTGAGCATAACTAGTCAACATGGTCATCATCAATGATACCATGACTAGAATTGAGTGTCATCTCAATTATACCAAAGATCATTGTGTACAACAATATGCTCTTTAAATATCCGTCAACTTTTGAACAGTTCTAGTGTAATGTTGGTGCCTACCAAAACTCAAGTTTGTTGGCAATGACAATTATGAAACATTTGTCATATAATCATCCATAGAATCTAGGAGCATCTCCAGATTGTGGAATGTGATTCTAAATCCAAACATATTCCTTTAAAATGTTTATTACACTAACAACTTTCAATGTTGTCAAATCATCTTGTAATCAAGCATGACACAACAACTTTATACACAACATGATGTTCATGATGAATCTTTAAGTTAAACTTTAAGATCTCATCTATCTTGTCAAAGATATGTATTCATCATGTTCTATTTGACTCATTTATTTACCGCATATGTTTATAATAATAAACATATATTCCAAAGTTGTATATATTATTTCCAAATCTTACAAACGAAGTTTCATTCCCAACTAAAACTTAATTTAAGTGGAATGTAGTTGCCCATACAACATATAAGATTTAAGAAAAAATAAATAATACTCCCACTAGCTTTCATGAATACTTATGAGCAATCTTATTTTAATTATTAAATCAAACATAGATTTAATATTAAACATAAGAAACATCTCCTAGATGCTTGCATATATCCATTCATGAATTCTTGCAGTTTGTACATATCCAAGGATTATTTGAATTCATAAAACTTCTTTGTATTACTCATCGTCCTCGCAAAAGTAATTTCACAACAAAGAGTTATGACATTCATTGTCAAAATTTCATATCAATGAAACTAAGTATGACAATTATAATCTTTATACTTCTATTTAATGTATATAGGAAAGAATATTCAATCATAGTTAATTGCTTAAGTATGATTGATATTATTATCACTAGACATACATTAAATACATGTACAATATTGTCAATATGATTTCTACACAAAGATTTAAACCACTAGGGTTTCCATCCTTTGAAGAAACTCATTTTCATTATTAAGATAAACCAAGTATCTAAAGTTGATTATCTTTATGGACAGCATCTCTACATTCATAGTATAATTGATTTTCCACAATTCAACATTTGGTAAATTTATCATTATGATTAACAAAGGCTTACCATGATCCGTAACTCATATTCCTCAAAGATATTAAATATCTGATACATCCTTACGGATCTATGAATGACAATTCCATCATATTAAGGTCTATCATTTTCATGTTTAGCCTCATCATGATATTTGCTAGTGCATTTTAGAAGATTATGTATTTTGTAATTCAATCTTTCAAGATCTAAACAAAACTCCCATTTGCCTTTAAAAATTTAAAGATTACCTTTAAATAGTTTAGCAAGTAGAGCATCAATACATTGTTCTCTTTTGGGATATTACAAAAAACATTGACAGTTCCTAACATTAGTTTGTTACAACTCACTCTATAAGTAGTTTAACAAATTCGTAACTTCATTTTTATAAGACTTAATGTGATTCATCACATTCCATAAACAAATGGTGTCTTATTAATCTTCTAGGTTGGAGTCTTATTGAGTATATTCAATCTATACTCAATCTACTAACCTTGATAACTTTTGGAAGAAACTATAGTTATCTTGAATCAAATAATGCCACCAGATTTTGATTCTTCTAACATAACATACCATAAAACTATGGTATTTCCTTAGAATTAATATTGTAAGAAAATCTAACAATATTTTAGATAACCATCTACTTTTTTGGCTTACCTATTTACCAATAAAGTAAAACTTAATGGTACAATAGAATTACCAAGTCAATTGCATGTATTATAACACAAATATTTTGACCAAGTCAAAAGAGATATTAGTTATAATCCCACTATACGCTATAAGTCATTGATCAACTCATTGACTTCATGCATATGTCTTAAAACATAGCAAGTTAACGTCTTACTTTATATTGTAAGTCTTGTGTTAAAAGACTTCATGTTTGTGACTTTACAAAATCATAAACATTTATAATTAAAGTAATTATGAACACCACCTCGGTTTCAATTAATATTTCAAGTTAATATTTACTACATATATTTAAGTCATTCAACTAATACTCAAATTCAAGGTAGTATTAGATTACTTCATTTAATTATGTCATTCCATGAAATGTTCCATGTAAAACTCAGAATCATACATGCTCGTTCTCACGACACGTGGATATTTTACCTTGGGCTACAATCTAGTTCACGTTCTCACGTAACATAAATTGTAACTACAAGTGTTTCTTAAATATTGAATGACATAAATATTTAAAATAAAGTAGTCTTTGTTATCATCTTGACACATGTTCTTAATAGGGCAATCATACATATATAAATGTATACTTCCTATTAGAACGTTATTCTCTTACTTTACAGTCAAGAGAATCCTTTTAAATCATATTAATATGTGTTGTACCTTGCACACAATAAGATTTCACCCACTTGTGCATGGAACAACATCATGTAGCATATAAACAACACGATACACGTTCGTTTATTTGATTAATATGATTTGTGTCATAGATATAACAAGTAGATGTAGAACTTCCTTAAAAAACATAAGTGTCTACAATTTGGAAAGTAATTATCTTTGAAGATAATCTGGGTTACTACACAGGAAATAAGGCTTGTAGCTCCCACTGAATTGGAAATCATTAAAACAACTTCTTATTCAGTAATGCAACACAAATGCTCCCACTGAATCTGACAACATTGTAAGTGTTGCATGATCGGTGCAAAACCGTCAAGTTATCTCACGCAAGCAAGCCACTTGTGAATGACCAACCGTAAGAAACTCAAAACAGCTCAAACACCAAATGCAATTTAAGATCAGAGGAATATAGTGTATTCCTGGGTCGTTAAGTCCCACGGAGGATGAATTGGTGTTTAAACAACTTCAGATGATAGAATGATCACTAAGGATAGTGATCAGTAAGGTTTTTGATGGAAAATTACCTAAAGAAAAGATCTACAAATTAAAGCGACTTAAATACAAATTAAAAGAAATTAAAAAGTTAAAATCTATTAAATAAACGCTATCACTATTTTTAAAATTGATGAACGTTTATTTTATAAAACAAAATAACTTAAATAAACTATATTAACTAAAACGTAATCCTAAATTATCTAGAAACGCGTTTAAAATGAAACGAGCTTACGCTTAAAAATTACGCTGGAGCGCAAGCAAAAACGTAAAATTTATGAAATAAAAGGCCTACGAATGTAAAACTAATTTTATTACGTACTATATGACAAAAGAAAATTTTAGAAAAAAGATTTATATTTTTAGACTTTTATATTTTTATTATGAATTAATTAAGTTTTACACTAATTAAATTATTAAAAATACTAAACTATATGGAAAAATCAAACTTTTGTAAAAATACTTTATACTATTACAGATTTATGAAAAATACAAACTGGAAAAAGCTACTACTTAATAAGCTACAAATAAACTAAAATCTCGTTTAAGCTAAAATGAATAAAACGTATATAAGAGATAGATAGTGCAAGGTTTTAACGAGAAAGACCCAAGGGCGCAATGGTTACAGGTACCCCCCACTATCATTCCCATAAGGGAGAGGTCTCAGGTTCGACCCCTGCCTCTCCCTTTTTGTAAAACATTTTTTTTTTTCGAATTTCTTTTACAAACCATAAGCACCTTAAATAAGCAATTTATTCAACTGTGACTTTTGTAAAAACCACTAATAAGCTCTGAATAAAAGCTTATTAATCTCAACAGTAAAGGTTTTGGCTAATTTTGAAGATTTTAAGCTCAAATAAACTTGTAAACTGAAAACAAGAGTGAAATAAGCTAGGAACAAGCTAAGGGTACTTATATGAAGTTAAAAGCTACAAAGAACTATACTAAAAAGCTATATTAAGCTAATAAGCACTTGTGCTAAAACTGTGAAACCAAATGAAGAGATTTTCAAGGCCAAAATAAACTTACTGAATAAGCTTAAAAGCTCAAACAAAAGACATAGGTAACAAGTAGAGCTGGTGGGATTTCCAAAAAGCTAAAACTTATGCTGTGGGGCTTATTAATAAGCCTGTGAAGAGCTTATGAAAATGAGACTAGTTTACTAGTTTGTACAGTTTACACCAAAATGGGACAAAGAAAAAGTAAATAGCAGCCCTAGCAAATAAGCTGAAAAATGAAAAGCTAAAGTTGAAACTTCAAGAGGGCTAGGTTGGCTATCCAAATAACCAATAATCACAAGCTATGGACAACTATGGAGCTTTTTGTGAGCTTGAGAAAAGGTTAGAAATCCTGCACAAGCACATTTAGAAACAGTGTCTAAAATAAGCAAAGAAATAAGCTACTAGAGATGAACTGGCAATTATAAAAATTACAAGATAAAGCTAAACAGAGCTATTTTATTATCCTAAAAGCTCAAGGTATAAAACTTACTATTAAGTTCTGTATAACTTACTCTATTTTTATTCAAAAACTGTAACACTGAAATATTTGACTTTTATAAGAACTAATTAGTTTGACTAAAATGAATTTTAACTTGATTCTACTAACTGGATATGTAATATTAAGCTAAAGTATGACTGAATTAAGCTAAGTTAACAAAGTTATGTTACTGAGATGAGTTTGATACTTTTAACAACTAACAGTTACAAAGTAAGGTGAGAATAAAGAGTATTTTGACTTTTGATGTAACAAGCAATGTTTTTAATGTATCTTTGAGCTCTTAATACTAAGTGTGACAGATAATACCAATAAACAACAACTCTAATAACCTTAAACACAGTAAACTCAACAGAACCAAACAGTCCTTAATGAGACTGGTTTGGTGATTTTCAAAGGGTTAAACAGATTAAGAACATGCAATCTATTACAAACCTCATAATATCATTAAATAACACTAAAGAAACATAGAACAATAACATTAACAACATAAAACAGTGAAGTACCAAGATTGATCAACAAGCTTACAATTTGGTTTTCAAGGTAAAACTGAGAACTGAGGATTGTAACCAATTCCTATAGCTTCCCAAGAAGCACTAAACCAAAGAAAATCCAAAATCAAGATCACTGCACCATTCTTGATCCTCATTTCCATGGGATTTTTAATTTTTAACTAATTTATTTGAATTTTTGATATTTTTCTCTTTTGACTACTAAACTGATTTGAAGGGTATCTAATAGCTTTTACAAGCTATCTAGGAGCTTATGTGTGACTAGGAGTCCAAAACAACAGGTACAAACAACATTCAAACTTATTGAGATTTTGAACAAGAGTAAAATTTGCATAACAAGAAAACTTGAATTAGAACTGAAATTGAAACTGAAAAAGATTCACATTAACTTGAAATAACTTAAACAAATTACTTGGAAAGCTTAAATTACAATGGAACTCTGAAATTGACTAAAACGACATTAAACTAAACTAAACTACACTACTTGCCTCTCCATACTGCTTCTTTCTTGATATATATTGATTTGAAATATCTCTTGTCGACCTCTGAATTAATCCCACCACATCTTGACCATTGGATTGAGCCAGATCATCAGATTTGCCATTTGTCACTTTTGGCGCCAATTTTCAATGAGCAGGTTTTCTTCATTAATTGGCTTTGGTTGATAGTGGAGGTGGAAGGGGAGATGTAATCAAGTGGAGAAACAGCTGGAAATGGTGAGGTGGAGGTGAAACCATCACTGGTTTTGGCTAAACCAGTGTGGGAGAGAAGCTGCTACAGTGGTAGCGGTTTTATTTGATTTAAAATTTGGGTCAAGGTATTTGGGTTGGATTTGGGCTTTGATAATATAAAGGGGTCCGTTTGGTTTAAGTTAAACAACAAGGACCATTTATGCAATTTTAGCAATCTTGAAGGTTTGATCTTGAACATTTTCCAAAGCTCTCACAAGGACTAAAACTGCCAAATGTGATTAGTACAAGGACCTTGATTGATAATTTCCATTTTGTAAATCCAGTGGACCAAACTGTCAAGTTTGAAACTTGAGGGACCAATATTGTAATTTCTCCAAATTTTATCATAAGGACCATTTTTGTCATTTATAAATAGTACAAGGTTTATTTTTGATTATTTTCATTTTTTAAATTAACCAAGGACTATTTATGACATTTTTCAAACTTGAGGGACTAAAGTTGTCAATTTGTGATTTTTAAACTTAGAAGGGTTTGTTTTGACAACTTTTGAATCCTATGGACCTTAAATGACTTTTTACAAGTTTTTGAATTTCCAGGGACTAATTTTGACAACTTTTGTAACTGGGGGACTAAACTGCCAATTATGCAAACTTGATAACGTTTTTATCAGATTTTGATGTCTTTGCATTTAAAACATATAAAACACTTGTTTGTGATATTTTTATCATTTTGAAGTGTTTCTGAGTGTTTTCAGATGTTTTTGGCATTCTAACAGTATAAAAATGATGAGTATTTAGACACTCATCAATCCCCCACACTAAGATATTGCTAGTCCCTAGCAATGATTTGAAGCTTTAATGGATTTTAAAGACTCTTTACCAAAAGCCATCACTTCTGGAGTAGCCAATTGTTTCAGTTCAAGTAAGAACTTTGGTACAATGATAACCAAATGATTTTGAGCAAATCATAAGCTTTCAACGGATTTGATTTGTCTTTACCAGAAGCCGTACCCTTTCTCGGACTAGCCAACTCTTAGATAAATTATCGAATTATCTTTGGTGAGTCGATTACCAATTATGGTTTTTCCACTGTCTTTACCACAAGCCATAAACTTGCGGGCTAGCCAACTCTTTACTTTTTAGGATATGGTGAGCTGAACACCATACAATTTTGGGCAAATTGCAAGCCATAACCGGATTTGAGATATCTTTACCAAGAGCCGTTTGCTCCTGGATTAGCCAATCCTTATGTGGGTTAGACATGGTGGACTGATTACCATTTGTTGTGTTTAGTACATAGTACTTCCACTACAAAAATTTTAAAATTTGGCCATTTTGGGGAAAAAGGGACTAAAAGGGTACATTTATGATCAAATTCGCCAGAATTTCCCCCCCACACTTAGAAATGAATATTGTCCTCAATATTCAAAGTACCAGCTGTTATGCCGAAACTTAGAACATAAAAAGATAACATTACTAACTAAGTGTAGAAACACAACAATTATTCTCTTTTTTAATATTCAAAATTTTTTTTTTTTTTTTTTTTTATACAACATGTGGGGCATCTCCCCCACACTAGGGTGGGAAACACGGGTGAAAACCCATGTTTTAGCTACTGTTTTTTTATTACCGAGTCGCTAGCTTGACTCGACCCCGAATTAATTGGTTCATGGGGAAGCAAAGTGGAAGAGACAATCTCCATCGGACTTTCATTCAAGATGTTTGTATAAATATTGAAGTACGTGAAAGTTCCACACCGATGAGATATACATAGAACCGGCTCAAAAATGATAAATGAAAATGCCGGGATCAGAAATAGTGTCCTCATTCCTGAAGGAGAAAAGGGAACGAGAAACCACACCATTTGTGAAAAATGGAATAAAGATGTGCATCACAATGCAATCCCATTCTTCATTAGTGAGGAGCAAATCACCATTTGTTAGATTTTTAAGTTTAGACTTGAAGCTTGTATGGTGATTGGCAACAAAATTTCCGGGAGGGAGAGTGGAAACGCTCTTTAATCAACAGATTTTCAAGAAAGAGGATGTCTCCCTCCGAATCCAAGTAAGTATTGTCAATCCCTGTTGGAATTGACTCATCACTTAGAAAAGCATCGACCTCATTCCAAAAGTTATCATCTTCCTCATCCGGAGTGAGAGAAGGAATGGAAGAGTCGGAAATGGGACAAGAAATGAGTGGATGATCATTATATAGGAGATTTTCAGTTTCTCCAAGATCGGCTTCGAAATCAAAGAGATCATCGTCACTTTCTGATGAAAGTGGACTGATGTGAGTAAGTTCATCGGTGAACTCCTTAAGAAAACGATCAGCATCAGACTGTGGGAGTGATCCCTCAACATACTCGACGTTTCCATGAGAAGTACAATCGTCGCTAACATCGGAGAAAGTTTCAAAATGATCTTTTGAACACTCAAGAGGGGAAAGAGAATCACACACATGATCAGAAGTTCCCTGTGACTCTCTTGGGATTGGGACAAGGTTCTCAACACTAGACTTTATGAATTCGTCCGATTCCTTTTCAGGAACAGTGTTAAGATGCTCGTCCCCCATGGTCAGAGAGTGAGTAGGAGCTTCGGGTGTGATAGCAGTTGTTTGAGAATGAATCTCAACTGCTGAGATATCAACTGATGAACTTGATGAATCTTCAAGTGTATCTTCATCATCACTATCATCAGGAATAAAACTGAATCTAGAGCTAGATCTGGCTGCTTTTTCGTTTGCAATTGATTCCCTAATAGATTTTTCAAAAGCAATTTGGGAATTTATTTTAGCAGCCTGCTCTTCAGCTAACAAAACTTCCATGGATTTCTCATGAGAGTTTTGAAATGACATAGCCGACTCCTCCTTAAGTTCTTTTAATAACCCAGACCCTTCAAGAAAAAAGTCTGTTGTAGTTTCATGAGGAGTTGCTTGAATCATTTGGTACTGTGGAGGTTGGTCTTGAAATGATGTGTCAAAATTGTGACAAGGAAATGGATTCCCTGTTTGACAATCAGAGCTGAAATGGGGACCTCCACAGTTCTCACAACAGAAACTGTTGAGCCTGAATTGGTGAATCATATGGATATTGGTCATAACCAAAGTTCTGAGCATCACCGGAAATTGTTCACAGCACAAACGTGTTTTCGGATTGACACTCAGATCCTTGGTGAGGACATCCACAAAATTCACAGCAGTATTGTTGATTATATGAAGATAAGTCGGGCTGTGGTGGGTAATTAGAAAAATTTGAGGGGTCGTTAAATGAGTTCGGATTAGGATCATAATCAAATGAATTCCTCGAACCACAAACAAACAACTCCCGTTCCGAATATCATTACCACACTGTACACACGTACACCAGTGACAGGGTGAACCAAAAAGAGGCTCACCACAACCGACACAAGGAATAAACGATTCTATTTGAGAGTTATGAGAAGGAATCAGTTCATTCAAAGAATCAACAAAACCAACATGGTGATCCGAATGACTATTAAGACTCAAAGAACATTTTGAAAAATCAGGAGGTGGGACAAGTGGTGTGATCTGAGAGCTAGCAATTTCCACTACTTCCGTTATGGTTTCCGGTTCTCGGTTCTTGAGAATGTGAAGATTAGGCAAGTCATTCTTGCTAGTCACCGGTCTGATTCGTGCATGTTTGCTTTTAACCGTAAATCGTGAAAGTGTAGGATCAATTTTAGACGGCTTAGGAGCAATTGAGGGTTTAGGTCTTTGGATAACCGTAGGTTGGACGTATTTAGTACCTCCATTATCAGAGGGAAGTACTTGGTCCTTTGTCACCCCGGTTTCTCTTTCTATTTCCCTACGCAGAATCAATGGATCATCATGAACCACACGAATTCTTGACATTTGTGATAAAATAGGAAGTTTTTCAACTTCGCTTCCGCATTTCGTCAGAAGAGATTCCATGAGAAAATAGAAGAAGTTAGAATCAAATGGATAGAGGGTAAAGAAATAAAGAATCAAAAAGGGTAAGAGGGTAAAGATGAATATTTTTGGAGTTTTGGATAAATATTTTGAAAAAACAAAGAATGAAAATATTTTTGGTGTTATCAACACTTTAGGAAAAGTGCTAATGAACTTTTTGATTTTAAAAAAAAAACTTTTTACAAAAAGGACTGTTTACAAAAGGTGGTATATGTGCAAGAATGGATCTGGAAATGCTTAAAACACGCTTTACTGCTCTCCGCAAATGGGCGCCAAAATTTGATATGTGCTAAACAGTCAAGTCAAATCACACAAGCTAGCCACTTGTGAATGGCTAACCGTAAGAAACTCAAAACAGCTCAAACACCAAATGCAATTTAAGATCAGAGGAATATAGTGTATTCCTGGGTCGTTAAGTCCCACGGAGGATGAATTGGCATTTAAACAACTTCAGATGATAGAATGATCACTAAGGATAGTGATCAGTAAGGTTTTTGATGGAAAATTACCTAAAGAAAAGATCTACAAATTAAAGCGACTTAAATACAAATTAAAAGAAATTAAAAAGTTAAAATCTATTAAATAAACGCTATCACTATTTTTAAAATTGATGAACGTTTATTTTATAAAACAAAATAACTTAAATAAACTATATTAACTAAAACGTAATCCTAAATTATCTAGAAACGTGGTTTAAAATGAAAACGAGCGTTACGTTTAAAAATTATGCTGGAGCGCAAGCAAAAACGTAAAATTTATGAAATAAAAGGCCTACGAATGTAAAACTAATTTTATTACGTACTATATGACAAAAGAAAATTTTAGAAAAAAGATTTATATTTTTTAGACTTTTATATTTTTTATTATGAATTAATTAAGTTTTTACACTAATTAAATTATTAAAAATACTAAAACTATATGGAAAAATCTGAAACTTTTTTTTATAAAATACTTTATACTATTACAGATTTATGAAAAATACAAAACTGGAAAAAGCTACTACGAATAAGCTACAAATAAGCTAAAATCTCGTTTAAGCTAAAATGAATAAAACGTATATAAGAGATAGATAGTGCAAGGTTTTAACGAGAAAGACCCAAGGGCGCAATGGTTACAGGTACCCCCACTATCATTCCCATAAGGGAGAGGTCTCAGGTTCGACCCCTGCCTCTCCTTTTTTGTAAAACATTTTTTTTTCGAATTTCTTTTTACAAACCTGTTAAGCACCTTTAAATAAGCAATTTATTCAACTGTGACTTTTTGTAAAAACCACTAATAAGCTCTGTAACAGCTTATTAATCTCAACAGTAAAGGTTTTAGCTAATTTTGAAGATTTTAAGCTCAAATAAACTTGTAAACTGAAAACAAGAGTGAAATAAGCTAGGAACAAGCTAAGGGTACTTATATGAAGTTAAAAGCTACAAAGAACTATACTGAAAAGCTATATTAAGCTAATAAGCACTTGTGCTAAAACTGTGAAACCAAACAGGCCTGAAGAGATTTTCAAGGCCAAAATAAACTTACTGAATAAGCTTAAAAGCTCAAACAAAAGACATAGGTAACAAGTAGAGCTGGTGGGATTTCCAAAAAGCTAAAACTTATGCTGTGGGGCTTATTAATAAGCCTGTGAAGAGCTTATGAAAATGAGACTAGTTTACTAGTTTGTACAGTTTACACCAAAATGGGACAAAGAAAAAGTAAATAGCAGCCCTAGCAAATAAGCTGAAAAATGAAAAGCTAAAGTTGAAACTTCAAGAGGGCTAGGTTGGCTATCCAAATAACCAATAATCACAAGCTATGGACAACTATGGAGCTTTTTGTGAGCTTGAGAAAAAGGTTAGAAATCCTGTGCACAGGGCACATTTAGAAACAGGTGTCTAAAATAAGCAAAGAAATAAGCTACTACAGAGATGAACTGGCAATTATAAAAATTACAGTGATAAAGCTAAACAGAGCTATTTTATTATCCTAAAAGCTCAAGGTATGAAACTTACTATTAAGTTCTGTATAACTTACTCTATTTTTATTCAAAAACTGTAACACTGAAATATTTGACTTTTATAAGAACTAATTAGTTTGACTAAAATGAATTTTAACTTGATTCTACTAACTGGATATGTAATATTAAGCTAAAGTATGACTGAATTAAGCTAAGTTAACAGGTTATAAGCTACTGAGATGAGTTTGATACCTTTAACAACTAACAGTTACAAAGTAAGGTGAGAATAAAGAGTATTTTGACTTTTGATGTAACAAGCACAGGTTTTTAATGTATCTTAGAGTTCTTAATACTAAGTGTGACAGATAATACCAATAAACAACAACTCTAATAACCTTAAACACAGTAAACTCAACAGAACCAAACAGTCCTTAATGAGACTGGTTTGGTGATTTTCAAAGGGTTAAACAGATTAAGAACATGCAATCTATTACAAACCTCATAATATCATTAAATAACACTAAAGAAACATAGAACAATAACATTAACAACATAAAACAGTGAAGTACCAAGATTGATCAACAGGCTTACAATTTGGTTTTCAAGGTAAAACTGAGAACTGAGGATTGTAACCAATTCCTATAGCTTCCCAAGAAGCACTAAACCAAAGAAAATCCAAAATCAGCACTGCACCATTCTTGATCCTCATTTCCATGGGATTTTTAATTTTTAACTAATTTATTTGAATTTTTGATATTTTTCTCTTTTGACTACTAAACTGATTTGAAGGGTATCTAATAGCTTTTACAAGCTATCTAGGAGCTTATGTGTGACTAGGAGTCCAAAACAACAGGTACAAACAACATTCAAACTTATTGAGATTTTGAACAAGAGTAAAATTTGCATAACAAGAAAACTTGAATTAGAACTGAAATTGAAACTGAAAAAGATTCACATTAACTTGAAATAACTTAAAAAAATTACTTGGAAAGCTTAAATTACAATGGAACTCTGAAATTGACTAAAACGACATTAAACTAAACTAACGACACTACTTTGCCCTCCATACTGCTTCTTTCTTGATATATATTGATTTGAAATATCTCTTGTCGACCTCTGAATTAATCCCACCACATCTTGACCATTGGATTGAGCCAGATCATCAGATTTGCCATTTGTCACTTTTGGCGCCAATTTTCAATGAGCAGGTTTTCTTCATTAATTGGCTTTGGTTGATAGTGGAGGTGGAAGGGGAGATGTAATCAAGTGGAGAAACAGCTGGAAATGGTGAGGTGGAGGTGAAACCATCACTGGTTTTGGCTAAACCAGTGTGGGAGAGAAGCTGCTACAGTGGTAGCGGTTTTATTTGATTTTAAAATTTGGGCCGGGTCAAGGTATTTGGGCTGGATTTGGGCTTTGATAATATAAAGGGGTCCGTTTGGTTTAAGTTAAACAACAAGGACCATTTATGCAATTTTAGCAATCTTGAAGGTTTGATCTTGAACATTTTCCAAAGCTCTCACAAGGACTAAAACTGCCAAATGTGATTAGTACAAGGACCTTGATTGATAATTTCCATTTTTGTAAATACAGGACCAAACTGTCAAGTTTGAAACTTGAGGGACCAATATTGTAATTTCTCCAAATTTTATCATAAGGACCATTTTTGTCATTTATAAATAGTACAAGGTTTATTTTGATTATTTTCATTTTTTAAATTAACCAAGGACTATTTATGACATTTTTCAAACTTGAGGGACTAAAGTTGTCAATTTGTGATTTTTAAACTTAGAAGGGTTTGTTTTGACAACTTTTGAATCCTATGGACCTTAAATGACTTTTTACAAGTTTTTGAATTTCCAGGGACTAATTTTGACAACTTTTGTAACTTGGGGGACTAAAACTGCCAATTATGCAAACTTGATACGTTTTTCATCAGATTTTGATGTTTTTGCATTTAAAACATATAAAACACTTGTTTGTGATATTTTTATCATTTTGAAGTGTTTCTGAGTGTTTTCAGATGTTTTTGGCATTCTAACAGTATAAAAATGATGAGTATTTAGACACTCATCATTGCATAACCAGTGAAAACAACTTGCTTGCTTTTTACTTTCCTACACCTTTGAAGAACCATACGTAATCATTACTAAGGTACTAAAAGGTGTATTCTACTATATGAATGATAGGTTATCCATCAATGTTATTAACTCGAAAATTGGGTATGCAATTTCTTCCTCAACAGGCCTACCATCCCCATACTGTTATGTAGTACCTTTAAAGGCTAAAGCAAAACAACTAGATAAAAATATGCTAGTTTGCCTTTACCAATTTTTTTTTTTTTATATTGTCTAGCTTCTAATTCTAGTAACTCATATACATGTTTTCCAGTTAACCAACATTCATGTTGTTACAAAGGATTCATTCACCAAATGAGGGTAATGAAATCTTTATGGAAAATAAGATGTGCAATTCATTGCTAAGAGTTACATTAGAATTTAGACAATTCAAATGTTCCTATTATACCTTTCTCTATTCATGAAAAGAATAGGATTGAGTCTCAGTTTCCCCATGGAAAAGAGACTTCGTTTGTCTTAATCAGAAATTATTCTCGATCAAACATTTGTTTGAAAGATAGAATGGATCAATTTACTAATCAAAGACTAAACCACGCTTTAAGTTAAATGTTGCATTTAATTCATTCAAAAGAATTACAAAATTCAATTTTAGTATTTTCGATAATTAACCTTTTCAATAAACAATTAAATACCCAAGGTTCATATTCATATAACCATTAATTATTCTTGAAAACTAGGATCCAAATTGTCATAATTTCATCACGTCAGTTGATCTGCTAGTAATGAACCTACAAATGGTAGAGCTATCGCTCAATTGCCAATTTCAATTGCAATTCCTAGATTTATGGGATTTACATATAGCCAATATCATTCGCCATGTAAACATGTTTTATCCCATCTTATGCCTTGAGTTGCCGCCTCACTACAAAACTCATTAAGTTGTCCAACTTAAAACCGCAAAATCGTCCATGCCCGCTCGCCTAATAACGTGACATTTTACCCTTTGATTACGATCTAAGTCACCATCTGCAAATAAAAAATAATATTAGGTGTTTCCGTTTCGTTGGATGGCATATAACTTAAATTAAAGGGTAATAGTTTTGATGTTAAATCCAATATGTACAAAGATGTCATGCATTCATCTTTGTAGCATAGTTTTTATTAAAACATTTATATCTTGTTTTAATGTATAGCTTTTCATCATCAAACTTTAATTGAGGTTTGGTTCAATCACCAATCAAGGAATTCAGTGTTAATTATCATCCATTATACCGTACTTTTGCATAAGTGTAAACACTCTTAGTGTTTCGATAATTACCACCCCAAGTGGCGCATGGAATATTAAAACTAATTCGCCCTTAAGATGAGCTTGCACATTTAATGGCTTACCAAGTAGCTCCACTCGAACTTACAGAGGGCAGAGGACCAGGTACGCGCTAAAGCACAACCTTAGATATCCTTTCGTGTGACTGTGCCACTTCTTTAAACCCTTTTTGTTAGTTCATTCTCATGGGTGAGCCTTTCAGACCATTTGTACCAAAGTCATCAATCAATTAAACGTATTATGATTTTATTCTTTCTTAAAATACATGTTTCACCATTGTTTAGGTCGGCTTTATTTTCTTGTAAAATAACCCTTGTTACACATAACAAACAAGCAAGTATTTATAAAAAAATAAACAATGAATGCATAACAAATAAAAGTCATGCATATCAAATAGCCACATGCAAACGCTTTGATAAATCCTATTAATAACCAATTCTAGATCTGTCAATATGTATATATTTAATTAAGACTTTCACCCATTTTCATCTATGTACAAGGTGAACCACATGCATCGATTCATCGATTGCGCAAGTCAAAATTAAATACATACCCCATAGCACATAATTGATTAAATTAATAATTATTGAGGTCTTCCCCAATTTTAGATCTATCAAAATTTAGTGTATATCACTTTAAACAAGGAAAATAAAGCATCCATGATAAAACATGCAGATAATTATCATGGACATAAAATTACACTTAATAATTAATGCAATTAAATCAAAGTTACGCATATACACATAAAGTTGCATGCATCTTAGGTTTCTAATCCAATTAAAACAATAGTTTACAAAACCCTAATTTAGGGCACCAAAATAAACCCCCCCCCCTTCAAAAATTAGGTTTATGTTTTTTTGCAAACCCTAGATCTCAGCATACAAATAATAACACATTCATGTTTATTTTAATTATGTGTTTCGGTAATTAATTACTTGTTATACAAGGCTCGTGATACCAATGTTAAGTTTATGATATATAAAAAATACACAAAACATAAACATCAAGAGTACACAACGAAGACTTAAGATCATAACAAATAAATTAATTAATCAGTAGACAGAACGTACTTCCTTTGAATGCTAATCCCTTGAGCGAGCAAAACAAAGAAGTACTAATTGGTGTAAGAATAATGTCTTACAACCACGTACTTGTACACACGAATTAACCAACGAATCAAGCGATTGCTAGATCTAACACAAGTCCTCGTTTAAGAAAAACGAAACCAAACTCCTTACAAATGGGTGCTGGCCTAATATTAGACTAGAGAGAGGAGAGATCTAGGGTTAATTCAATGCACAAGTGTATGAAACCCTAGAACCTAACCTCTTTATATACTAGTAGTAAACTTAGAAACAAGTTTATGAATTAGGGCTTTAGAAGGCCTCTATGGCCGGCCATGAAGACAAGCCCAAAGCCAAACCCATAACTTTTCCAAGTTTTCCATTTAGTCCTTTTCTCTTTTCATTTAATCTCGTTAGTCATTTTTCCGTTAATACTTAAATCGATTTTAACCTATTCTAATGTGCAATAATTATTCATAAACATAAACATTAATTATTAACTTTAATTCTCATTCGCTAATGTGTGCAATCCCGTGATCACGAGTTCGAATCCAGACATTCACATGTTTGTAAATATATACATTTCCAACAGAAAAGAGCTAAGAAGAAAACGGGTTGGATTATATGTGTTTGGCTAGAAAATGATTCCAAGAACATGTCAACATACTCATTCCAAGAATATGCTAACGCAATTATTTAGACGGAAAGATAGTACTTTGACTCACCCAAAAAGTAAACCTAAGAGAAGTCGGAGGGCGGTTTTGGGAATGGTGTTCGGCCTGCTATGATGTGCTCGGTGAACAATGATTCCACCAAGAGGAAGCACTAGAAGTTTTTTTTTGGGACCAAGGCTGTTACCTTCTTGTTTTTCATCTTCTTGTATTTCATCAATACTACTATTATCATCAAACACGACATTCTTGATACCTATTATCGGAATGCCTAAATCGATTCCCGCTTGTTTTTCACCTTCTTGTTTTTCATCTTCTTGCATTTCATCAATACTACTATTATCAGAAACACCACCGACATTCTTGATACCTGCTTCTTTTTTATCACCTTCTTCAGTTTTAAGACTGCCATCGGAAGCAACGGTGGCATTCCTGATTCCCTCTTCCTTTTCAGTGATGCAAGTGTCATCAGAAGCAACAACAACATTCTTGATCTTTGAATCTTTAGTTCCCATTTAGGTTGTTCTAGGGTAACTTCTAATGTGATACATCATACATGGTTTATAACAGTAGAAACTGACTTTTGGGATTTCAAGTAGTAAATATGCATGACATGTAACAGTTTATTTTAACCAACACTTGGTCTCCCTCCTGACTCTTTTCAAATTTTTTTAAGTCACATAGTCATCTTATGGAAGTGTATTGTTGGTGGGCACTAGAACAAGAGAATGTACTAAATCCAGGAAAAAAAAACACAAAGTAAAAATACCATACCTTTGGTTGCTCATCTACTTTTATTGTCAAACAATTTTACTATTCATTTCAAGTTTTCAAATTTCCCGGATCCTCATGTGCATTGAACGATAAAGGTAATGTTGTTTGTTATAATTGTACATTGTCATCATTGTAAGACATTTATGTTATTTTAATTCAAATGTACAATCATAAAAAACACAACATTACCTCTCATGTTCAAATGAACATAAGAGGATCTTTATCCTTTAAATTAGCATATTTCATTGGATTATTGTCTTAGCTTATGCCTTGCTTTTTCGGTTTATTATGAGTTTGTCAATTTCATTTTGTGATCTTAAATAAGTGTTGAAATTCAAACAAACATATAATATGACCAAATAAGTTAATCGAGCATTGTCTTAATCCTGTCGCAATGCTGACCGATAAAATTCTAGTTCTACTCAATTTCTCTCTTGTAATTTATAATAAGCTCATCAGTTAAAGGCATGTGAACGGGGAAGACCCAAGGGGTTCCGGGAGTTCACGAGAATCCTATGAATTTTGCCACGTAGTGTAATTTTGTCAAAATTCCAGATTTTCAACAAACCTAGTCCTAAAATTTCGTGTTAAATGTTTGTTTAGATAGTATAATATATATAATTTTTTTTTTTTTTTTGGTGAAACTGGTGGGTCCCAAAAACTATAAACTAAACAATCCATCCACAAGTTTACAACTTAAATTTGACTTATACACATATAGTAAAAAACTATGTTTCACTAAGACAATGCTTGCAAGTGAAATCTGGGTTGCAGTTTCTTGGAATAGTCCGTTGGTCGAACTTGTCTTTTTTTCAACATCATCTTTATTGCTGCTACTACCCATGTAAACGACAAGGTTCTTCAACTTTAATCTTGGTTGCCATTGAATCTTTGGTTTTTGATATTTTGCGTTGACTTTGGTGTGCTTTGAATATGTTGGTACCTGTTTAATTAGTGTAGCTTATTCAGCCAACCTAAGTAATAATGCATAACTCATATGCTATACTTCACAAACAAGAAGCTATCACGGTGACTGTGTGTTCTTTATATAAGTAGAAAGCCCATTTTTAGTTGGTAGCAACTCATCTTATATCAGATATATACATCAGGAACAAATACGGTAAGTTGCACAATATTTTATCAGACTTATATTCTACAAAAAGGTGTAGATTGGCGGGAACACCCTGACCCCGGGTGCCTTTTGGCACCAGCCATTGTCCACCCCACAAGGAATAGCTCCGCAACTCTCTCTGCCTAATGTGCATCAACTCCTGAGGAAAGCACGAGTCAAGACCGAACCCCCAGCCCTTATCAGACTTATGTTTTTGTCATTATAATGCAACAAATTTTTTTTATGTTTTTATTTAGCAGCTAATGTAACATACAATTTTTTTACCTTTCTTACCTGTCATTTACAGAACCAATAACCTTAGAATAATAGGCCCAATCAAAATCCAAATTTGTTATAGGGGCTCTCCAATACGAGAGATCTTTTCATAAGTTGGCACATCTGTAGCTTCTGCAAGCCCATTCAAAAACACCCGCAACTCACCATCAGACCTGATCAACATATTTGCAAAAAAGTTTACATCATTAAGCAAGATTGTGGTTCCCAACTATTCAAATAGGTAAAAAGAATGTAACAGCTAAAAAGAGAAACAGCTAAATAGCCTAATATGTGTTGTTACTGACATACAATCGAGTATTTTTGACACACAACTTATTTATTAAAACAGAACTACCACTTTGGACAAAAGTGTATTGGGTCAACATATACCAAGAAATGACCCATTTGACCTGTTTTACAAAACCATTGCCGATCCAAAACCCTGTGAATCTAGATACAATTTACCACTGTGAAAATTATCTTCCTTATTCTCAGGATCATATTCTAGAGGAAATCCCAGTGTTTGGCTGCATCAAAACAGAATCCACCAATAGTGTTTTGTGCTGTAAATGTATATATAAACCCATAAAACTAACCCACTATTAAGCATAAAAAAAGTATGTTGAAGTGATACAGGATTCAGAAGAGCCTTCAACAGAGCGCGTGATCAACAAAGTATTAGGGGATCGCGAGTACTCTCCATCACGCCATGGAAGATTCGAGTACTTGTTGTCCCATAGATGCTAAGTTTCTTTAATGAACAAAGGCTGTCTCTTTATCCAATCCAAACACTTTGAACCCCTTATGCATTGATTTTGATCCTAACAAGTGCAAAAGCAACATCAATAACTTTATATAAGCAAACCATACACAACTTTTGTACATAGCAATCAAATGAAGTTAAACTAACCCAAGTGAACAATATCTTGCTTTTCAGTTCTCCCACGACATTAGTCAAAACCCATTGTATATTTTTCCTAATGAAACATATGGCATGAAATTTAATAAAATATAGTTAAATAAAATACAGTTAATAAAAGATTAACTTAAAATATAAGTATACTAACTCCGCAGAAGACCATATTCCACTTCAAATTTTTCCAAGCAGAACTTCAAAAGTCTTCACAGTAAGGCCTCTTGGTATACTGTAATACATTCAAACGTTAATAATCCCTTTACTGAAATGCTACCCTTATGGAATCTTAGCCACTTAATTATTGTCCAACTTTTCATTATACCCTCCCATTACCTTTGTCATTAAATTTCATTCAATCGTTATCTCAAAAACAGTAAACCTTAAATAGTCATTCTGATAACAAAAAGGTGTTCTTTATCTATAAAGATGTGTGTTCTTGCTAATGGGCTCTAATTTTCAGACAAAAAGAATGATGGTTTTGACTCACCTTTAAAATTACCATATGAGAAATCAGGCTGGCGATTTTTTGGGAAGGTATGTGGCTTGATTAGATGTGCACGGAAAACGATGATTCCAGTAAGAGGAAGCACAAGGAGTTTCTTCTTAGGACCAATAATTCTAAGTTTTATCTAATGAAATGCCTTGATGAATTCTCGCTTTTTCATTTTCTGTTTTTCATCGATATGACTATCATCAGAAGCAACAGCATTCGTGGATCTTTTTTATCTTTCTTTTTGGGAACGCTAAGTTTTATCCAAGGAAATGGCCAAACAGATCCTGTATCTTTATCATTAGCATCTTTATTGCTGCTGCTATCCTTGTTAACAACAAGGTTCTTCTAACTTTGATCTTTAGTTGCCATTTTTGTATAAATAGTACTTAAATTTTTTCGATTAACTTTGGTGTGATATGTATATAATGGTACCTGTTCAATCAATCTAACTAAACGCAATAACTTATTATACAATGTGACAACTCAAATGTCATACTTCAAAAACAACAAACAGAATCATATGGTCAAATAGAACATACACAAATAAGGGAAATTCATGAGCTTTTATATGTTGTTATGATATGTGAGATTTTTTACCCATATGATATAACAATACTTATATTTTTTTTAACCATTTTGATGTACCATACTGACCAAATATAAGACTGATCAACCGTTACAAAAACGTATCGTCGATTCAACTAAATACAATGGTATGAAAATAAAACTTTGTTTCTTCAATTGTCAAAAGTATGTCAACATTCTAGTAAAAAAGTTCGTACATAAGTATTCATCTACCAAACAAGCTACATATAATAAACACATGAATATACAATATCAATCTCAGTTTCGACTTGCATACTTTTAATTATTTCTGACTAAC
>OU343217.1:232802018-232880077 GCA_910596185.1 Chrysanthemum makinoi | reverse complement strand
GAAAAAAATAAGATGTATATGTATGATAAAATGATATAATCAAAAGATCTCATGAAGTGTAGTCTGCAATTACAATCATAAGAAAAGTAGAATATAATATATGATAAAACCTACAAAATAGGTTCTAGAAAGAAGATGAAGTCTCCAGGGTGTGCCCACTAGTGGTGCTAGTGTTGAATGTCGGTTTACTAGTAGGATTCATGTGGTGATGGTGGATGACTCGAGATTTACAAAAGTAAGTTTTCGCTAATCCATGGTGGTGATGATTAGTGAAAGTGGTGATGGAAGGTGGTGGTGATTAGGTAGGAAGCTATTAAGGAGTTAGAAACTCATTATGTATAGCAAATATAAAAATATGGACTCATGCAATCTTTGATCATGTCAAGTGACCAAATAAGAGAAGAAAAAAAATATGAATGGACATTGCATTTCAATGATGCATAAGGGTTATGATTTGAATGATTTATTGATGCTAACAACCTATTGTTTTGAGCAAGTTCTCATATGCTTCAACCCAAGAGAGTAATCAATAATCGTTCTATCTAAGAATATATGAAAATACAAAAAATAAAAGTATAACATGAAGATAAATTCGTTCATTGATTGACACGAATTATAAAATGACCTATTCTAGGTGACAATGGGAAAGGTAGTATTAGCATGGTTTTGACCGACATGGATGATTATCACTTTGAAAAGAAGTGAAGACAATATGGAAAATACTAATAATAATGAGTACCTATATGAGGATGAGAATGACATCATATGAGTGAGAGTTGGATGGACCAGCGTGTTGGGAATAGTGCTTTTGATTAATATATCGTTTGCAGACAATGACATATGTCCGAGAAAAGGATAAGATCTTTTGATGGTGTTCTAGATAGTGAAGTTGTAAGGTGCTAGTTTAAGGAAAATCCTATATGTGGAGATGAAGACGTTTTGTAAAAACATGATGTGTTTTCATAGATGAGGTATTGGTGCAAACTTGTGATAAAAGGTTAAAAAGGTTGAACTAGTTGTGGTTTAAGTGAACGGTTTTAGCTAAGTGGTGTTTGCCTAGGTGTTGGTATTTTAGAGTCTAAGAGACATAAATTTGACAAAAGACAATTATGTGAATGGATTTCTCTCCCCCTTAATTGGTGGACATCCAACATAATAATGTATCAAATAAGGAATGACAACAAAGTGTTTAGGAAGTTATTCGGGTTAACGAAAGAGATGAGCTTAGTGATGTTTTTCTGGATGATGGTTAGCATACAATGAACTTCATCCTTAAAGTCAATGCACTTTCTCGAGATGATCGTATGAAGAGGCATGTGGTTTCCTAATAGGAAGTGAAGAGGATTAGAGTATTGTTATAACTAAATAATGATGGAGGTGATTTTTGAAAAGCGGAAGCAAAAATGAGATTTGGAAAGAGGTCGGTTGAAAGACAAAAATGCAAAGCCAACCCTCTAGAACTTAATTCTATATGCTTTAAACTATATGCAAGTGTAGGGGTCCTATAAAGCATAGTACTAATCTACGTAGCAATAAAGGGGATTATGCAAAATGAGCATATAAAAGTTAGAACCAAGTGAGATAACAAATAATTTGTTATCAACCTACAAAACAAATTTGTTAGTGACAAAAGATGTTATCATGATAGAAATCAAATGATAACATATTATATAAGCAAAAACAACACATTGCACTTAGTAGACAAGAAATCACCACACAAGATAGCATCAAAACAATCATATTATGCAAGAATACGACTTTATTCAAGACATTTCATTATGAGATTGTTTTGTCGTTAGACTTAGACACTTAAGCATACTTGGATATACAATAATCTATGTGATTAATTTGTAAGATAAAAAGGCTTCTAAAAGTTAGTCATACCAAAAGCACTTTGACAGATTATATGTGCAGACGTAGCAAACAAATAGTGTGACAAGAAGCAAAAGAAACAAGATGAAAGATTCATGCAAGCCATGTTTAAGACATAACAATTTGGAGCATGTATCATTTGGATCGTACTACACATAGATGTAATGAATGCTAACTAATAGCTTTCAAAAACAAATATATCATATCAAATTATCACGTATCAAAATGGCATATTATGAGTTCATAAGTAACATGTTAATCATGCTAAAAATAATTCAAAAGTAAGTATCATGCAAATAAAGTTTAGGTTTAAACGTTTAGTAGCATGAAACAAGAATACAAGCATTATAAAGATAAAACCGTACTAAGGTTTACACATTTGACTTGTTATCAAACACTAAGATAATGTCAAATCAACTTATCGTATTAAATAAGAACATGTAATCAACACATGTAAGTGCAATGCAAGTGGTTTTACTAAGGTTTACACATTTGACTAGTTATCAAACACTAACATAATGTCAAATCAACTTATCGTATCAAACAAGAACATGTAATCAACACATGTAAGTGCAATGCAAGTGGTTTTAAAAGAAAAGTCATATATACTACTTGTTTGATTAGTATTCCTAAGGCGAGGCAAACTATCAATGTTTTAACACTTACTTTAGGCAAGTATAGGAAAACAGAATTTTTCAAGTTGGAGAATGAATATGAGACTATTACTAGCGGTGCTCAATTAAGGCTAAACACGACCATTTTAACGGGTGATTCCACATACCCAACTTCTCTCCAAGAAGCAATTCAACCGTTAGGTCAAATTGAGTTTCTAGTGCAATAGGTTCTCCAGTAGTCATTCTCATGTTAGAAAGATGGGAACTCCTACTTTTGCCTATTAAAGTGCATAAAAGATGATAGTTTACCAATACTTGGCTTAATGTGACACAACTAATATGCAATATAACTAAGGTGATGAAGATGTCATGTTATACACATGAATTTTAACAATGGTGTGTTGATAAACGATATGTTTTAATCTTGTGTTTAGAATCTAAGGTTGTTCAAATTACATAGCTAGTTGTATGATCTAATGGATGACATCTTTTACGTTGAAGTGTATACTTTAAAAGTGATTTGATTATCTAAGACTAGGGAATGGAATATGTTAAATTAAGAATGTTCTCAAGAAAGCTTTTTGGAACTTTATTTGACAAGAATCTAAACAAGGTTACTAACTTCAATAGATCATGTGTATTTTCTAGAGATGTGTAGTTTTAACCTTGGATGTGCACAAGGTTTGAGCAAATGAGATTATCACATGGGATAAAGTTATCATGCTTATGAAAATAAGTATGACAAGATGAATTGGATACGCTAGTTCATAGAACTTTAAACAAATGAGATTATCACATGGGATAAAGTTATCATGCTTATGAAAATAAGTATGACAAGATGAATTGGATACGCTAGTTCATAGAACTTGTTCGTTTCAAGATCATTTAGCTAATGAGGTGTAATGAAATCTCTTGTAACACAACCATTTATGTCGCAAGGAGAAAATAATGCATAGGATATACAATATCCTTTTAACAAGATGAATACTTAACACATGATTTCTTAGGCATAATGTTTTCAAAACATCATGTTTTCCTAAATGAAGATATGAAGCCAAAGTGTTTGAATCGGATAGTCCCATCTAAATAAACTTGGTTTTAAGATTATATTCACTAGATGATGACAAGATGAATTCACTCGAGTTTCTTATGTATACTCCTCAAGAGTCATTGTTTCTTGGGTGTATGATGTTGGCTTTGAGATTGCATTTTAACATATGTTGTTAAAATGTTGATTTGAGGTTTAACGAAATTTATGCAGAAGTTTAACGACAAAGTATTACTAATACTTTGATAATTTGTGAAGGTAGTACTACTTATACCTAGTGGAAATTGACAACAATTTCCAAGAGCACCATGCTTATTTGATAGTTGAGGTTCTAGCCATAATGAATTATCTAAGTCCTTATATGTGGAAAAGGATGTTTGAGTTTGTTCAAACATGCATTTGATTCAGTACAAGTGTTGGACACAAGGGCTTTTTGAGCAATACACTCAACGAATTCAAATGATGGTAAGGATAATGGATTGGTTGATCTAGGTGGTAGGTCTTCTAGTGTGTCTAAATAAGGATGTGGTGATGTAGGGGTTTGTTGTGCTATGGGAGTACTTAGGTTGATTATTTGTCCATAGATGTTGAACACAAAAAGTACGGATACTAATTCTTATGGTTCATTGGTTGCTACAACTAGTGGGTGAAGTGCTTGAAGTTTTGGTTATGTCTATGAAGCTTAGGGGCTGAGGTATAGGTTCACCTTGAAAGGGCACGTTTGATTTAAAGGATGCTCTTGGAAGTTCATGAGCAATACGCTTAATAGTGCCAAAAGATGGAAGAGGGATAGTAGGTGTCAAAGAGGGATAAGTGGCACATTGGGTTGTTTGTTTTGGATAAGTGTTTCAACATGTGTTGTTAAAATACTGGTGTTGATTTTTTCGGATATGACTTTTGATGACTACAATCGTAAGTCGCATATACTTGAATATTTCGGATGAAATACTTAAGTTGTCAATCCTAATTTGTTGAGATTATAAAGCTTAGATTGAACTCAAGGATAACAAGACTTGATAGTATGTCTTTAACATACGTGTGAGTTATGACTCTATGTAAATATTTATCGTCTTGAAGGATGACACATTATTTTCATGTTAACCAAGTGAGGCAATACATGTAGATACAAAACAATATCTATAATCACATGATAGACTTGTGTATGATATCTTTGCAAATAATGAGTCCAGATTTGTTAGTCTCGGTAAGTCATCTAAGTCATCCACAAACGGGTGAGGAGATGTTGGTGGTGTTTGTACAAAGTACAAGTTTTGGAGACTTTGGTAGTGAAGGTGTTTTGGATGGTTGTGAAGTAGTCATAATGGTGGGTGATTTTGGAGTACTTAAGTTTAGAAAGTTCACATCTTGAATGGGTGATGAGATGTTGAGAGGTAATGAGTTTGAGGATGAAGAGTTCAAGTTAATGAAGCAACAAGATCGAATGCTAATCCTAGTGGTTTTTCTTAAGTAAATTATTTGAGGTTGAGAATTTAGTCATTTTGACTTTGCTTTAAGAAATGCTAAGCTTAAGGAAAAGTAACAGTGAAGGTGTGAAAATGACCATCTTGAGTGTGTCGATTTATGGAACTAAGGATTCATGGATTTGATGTTAATCCATACAAAGATGGTAGTTTCTAATTAGATGGAAGTGTCTAAGATCATGTCAAACATCCTAAGTTAATCCATTGAGGATGTGTTGAGTGAGGTATGAAAGATATGCATTAACAACTATCCTAGAAACGAAATTTGGTAAATTAGATTGCAGGATTTAGTAAAATTCAACAACTTACCTGTAGGATCCACGACACCATTTCTTTACACAGGCGGAACCCTTAAATTGGTGTCGCATGGTCTGCCTGTACAGGTGTGGCCGTACCAAAATCCATAACAGACGGAATGAAATTAATGGTGCCGTCTGGTCTGTGGAGACCAGAAATCTTTACAGACCCATTTTTTTGGTGTCGGGGACTTTTCCGAAACCTGAAATTTTGCTTAAAACATGTGACATTAATTATTTCTAGTTAGGAAAAGTCGATAACACATATACAAACATAGTGGAGCATATACTTTGACCAAGGGCTAACGATTTTCACATGAAAGTGAAAATGGGTAAAATTTTATAACACACTTGTGCTATCCCCCTGCATAAACCGGTTAGCATACAACATTGTTTTAAGTCATATAATCATCCTACAAAAAAAAAACAAGTAAATTACATCATACAACATTGTTTTTGTCCTTGTACCAAACACTCTCTTAAAACCTCCATTTTTCAAAGTACTTGACTAATTTACTTAGTACTCATTGCTAAGTGAGTTATGACATTTCATAAGTTATGCGAGATGTTAGTATAACCTATGCAAAGGAAGTGATCTAATTTTACAAGCGATGGTAAAACAATTTTCCAACTTAGTGCACAAGATCTAGCAATTATCCTATTGTGCATAAATAAGAAATCGTCAAACAAGCGAATAAATAACATGGCAAGATTGACACTTATATTATGAAAACAAACAAGTGTAAACAACAATTTGAAAATAAGCAAGCAACATATATGCAAGCAACATAAACAAGTGGTCATTTAGCATAGCATAACAAGAAAGACACTTTTCGTCATTTTGCGTTTAAATATGACGATGTATACCAAGATTGATTAGTTTCCTTTAAACATACTACCAAGTTATTTAGTTTCAAAGGAAATTGTATCAAAGTTCTAAGAATACCAACTTAAATTGCTTGATTCAAAAATTTGAGTTTTTATGTTAAAGCGAAACTCAATATCTTAGACATACTATAGTATTTGGTCTATTTCACTTATTTAAAATTAGACTCAGGCCATGAGAGTATTTTTAAATGAAAGTAGACTCAATTCCCTTTAAAATGATAGGTGACTCGACTCGTACGGACTTACGGTTAATTAGTTATGATTTTTTGAAGTTGCCCAAAAAACTACATAATGTATAGACGGGTTCCAAGGAACCAAATTAAGGGATCCGTCCTTTATAAAATTTGGTGTCGTGGTCCTCTGAGACAGATTCACCAAAACTAGTATTTGACATAGAGAAAACGTGTGTGACTTACTAGATTTGATAGTAAACATATAATACACATATTTAACTACATATCTACTTATGTAACTTATCTTAAACATTTACGGAGGAGATTTTTCAACTAAATTTATAGTTATCCCAAACACTCCTTTAAAATCATATTTCTTCGTAAATTTTCTATAAGCACACAATACAATACTTACTAGTTCTTTCAACAAACTTTTATTTTATTTTTCAAGAAAACCTTGAAACTTGTATACAAAGTTACATTTAACAATAAAATTTCTAAGTATAATTAGCAAAGCATTTTTCATATTATTTTTTGCTTCAATGGTGTTAGGAATTAGAAATTCCCAGTATTAAAGAGTCGGTCACCTCAAGTATATGTAATCGTTAGAAAGCTCGTAGTCATAGTAATATTTAGTTAAGTAGTATTTAGTTAAGTAACACCGTGGAGGACGGACGGGTCTTTACCCACTGTATGCCTGATCCACAGCCCGATGTGTGGCGATTTATGTAAGACTATAAATACTCTCTACCTCTCAAGGTAGAGAGTTGGAGCTCATAATAATATCTTTCACTTTCTCTCACTAAGTTCCCTAAACCTCTAACTTTCTCTCTCTAGAATTCCACTTATACGCCACTTGTGTTAATGGTTTGATGTGTTTGTGAAATCCAATATCCAACAATTGGTATCAAGAGCCATGGTTAGATCATATCTTGCACATCTTTGGATTTCTAGTGGTTTTAGGTGGTTTTTGAGTTTGAAAAAGTTTAGTGGTTTTGCATCATTTGATTGATTTCTAGTGTTAAAGTTTGGATTTTGGTTGTACTTTTGTGTTTAGAATCATCACAAGTGTTTAGGTTTTGATCTAGAAGGTTTGAATCATAGTGGTTGGGTTGTTTTGGATTGAAAAGTGGTGTTTATGTGTTTTTCATGCTAGCGACTTGAGCCACGGAAAAGTTTCTTCGTAGCGACTTGCTTCACATTTTTGTAGCGAGTTACGGGTTTGGAGCTAGCGACTTACCTAGCGATTTACAGTACAAGTAGTGGACTCTCCACTACGGGTAGCGACTTGTGGTAGCGACTTGGTCAGTAGCGAGTTGCTCTTTTGCGACTTGTATTCCTAGCGACTTGAGTAGCGAATTGCTGCCAAAATTTCGCTAGCGACTTGAGATTAGCGAGTTACTACTTAGCGACTTGCAATTGTTTAGCGACTTGGTGGTATAGCGAATTAGGTGTTAGCGACTAGAGGATTAGCGACTTGGTTCAAGAATTCTTAGCGACTTATTGACTTTTCCCGACAAAACTTCAAACGGCTATAACTTTTGATTCGTAACTCCGTTTTCAGCGTTCTACCCATCAAAACGACCGTGAGAACGAGGAGAATGTCACGCCGGCTAAATCCGCTCTGAACAGAAGTTATTGAGGTTTTTATGTTTTTAGACCTAAATTTCTCGGGAAAATCGTGCATAAACCAATCCAAATCTCAACCAAACAACATCTCTGCTTATCCCACAAACAATCATAAGTCCTAACACACAATTGTCTATCATTGTGTCGATCCATCAGTCATCTTAACACATTCCATTGGTCATTGCTTAACGGTTTGGTCTTGATTTAAGTAAAATCCCGCGAAAGATTCTATTTCTCGGTTTAAATCATAGACTTATAAAATCCCGTGCATTCTACCACATCATGTCTTACTCTACTGACCCGTGATTTCAGAAGTGCTTAAACTGTATCATGCTGTGGACAACAATGATAAAGTATGCTATCCTGAACGGTTAAAGATGTTTGAATTGAACAATGAGGATGTGAGATCTTCATGTTCAGAGTACAATGAGAATGCCACGCAAATGGAATGCAGCATTGAGCCATATCAGCTACTTCATCGCACCTCATACAAGCTGTTATCCATAGATGGGGATCGAACATGTAGTGCTCTTTTCCGCCAGGACTTACCTACATTGACAAGAAGCTTGCTGTTGAACTTAGAACACTTAAAGCTGCAACTTACCAATAAAGAGGTTCAAAAGGATGGTTCCAGTGCAGATCTTCAAGTAATCTACAAACAATTTCAGCCATTCATCAGTGGGGAATATTCAGCAGATTACGATCAACACTTGACTGGAATTTCCTTCAAAAACATACTGGAATGGAAATTGAGGAATTCATTGAGACATTTATCCAACTCATGGATAATGTGAAAAAGTACATTGAAGAATCTGCTCAAAAGAATGAAGGCGTGAATGAGTGTCAGGTGCAGTTGAAAGATTGTTGTGATAAGTTGGGTAATGTAGATGTTGAATTATCGGGTGTTACTGAATGCAGAATGTCAGTGACAACAAAAAATGATGAGTCGGATAATGGAAAAATGGAATCTTCGTGCTCAAATTCACAAGAGAGAGAGGTGCACCAGACACAACCTGTGCAAGTTAATGCAAAGGAACGCTCCATGGAAGCTTCGCATGTCAATGCTCAGGTAAGTTGCATGGATGTTTCTGCTGTACCTAGTTGTGCATCTTCTACTCAAAATGATGATTATGAACTGCATGAGTACGCTGCATTTGTGCTGATGATTCCCTTACCACTGAGCTTAACATATATAAGGATCAGGTTGCTATTTATGAACAGCGTGCTAAGTTTGAGTTGACCACCCGTGGGCAGGAAATGGATGTCCAAATACGTACAACTATTAGAAAAAGTAGGTTTAGAGAAGAAGTATTAAAACAAGAGTTAAACTCCTTACAAGAAAAGCTTTCTACAACTGCTAAGCAAAAACACGAACTTCAAGAAAATGTTAAAATGCTTAAGCAAGAATTCAAGGCTAAGGAATCAAAACTTTTGAATGATTTTTCCAATCTAAAAACTTTGAAAAACAAGCTTGAAAATAAGTTGTGCGTACAAGGGAATACCATTCAGACTGCTCACATGATCACTAAGCATAGAGTCTTAAGCGATAAGCATAGCATTCCCTTGTTGAGGAACCTAATCCAGAGGTAATTAAAAGGCTAGAAATGCTCATAAGGTACTGTATGATGGTAATGAGATCCTTAAGCCTAGACAGAAACCTAGCTGAGTGCACTGAGGAAGATAAGAAATCAGATGAAGTCACTTAGGAGAAAATGAATAAGAAGCTAGAAGATCCTGAGTGTAAAAAGAACAAGATAACGATAAAACCCCATGATTACACTAAGGAAAATTGGATATCCTTAAACATGTTTAAGCCTCAGACTCTATTGACCCCTGAACAAGTGTTCGGGAAAAAGGATATGGACTTGCAAAAAGCTGAAAATCTTGTTGAAAAGAATCCCCTTGTAGGAAATTCCCTAAAGCGACTGTGTATCCTCCAAATACACCAATGCATTTAGTTCCTAGAACTATTGCCACTAAGAGCAAGACCTTAATCAGTCAATATGTTATTCTTCAACTATTTACCGATTTTGAGAAAACTTGTAAGAAAAGGATCACACCCACTGGGATAACTGAAGGGAAAGGGGTTTTGAGCAAATGAAAGAATGTTATTTAACTGAGGTCATGCCTTTCTTTAAACAACTAAAAGATCATTTTGAGAGTCTTAAAAGGGGATAAAATCAGATATTAAAGAAATGGAAAAGGAATTTGATGCAATGGTAGTTGAAGTTAGTGATTATGGGCGTGCACTAAAATATAATGAGATTGAGAGGAAGAACTTGCATACCTTAAATGAGACTCTTATTACTTAATGTGTTGCTCAAGATATCTTTTTCACTGCTTCAAATTGCTCTATTAATGCTTCCAAATTTCATGAACTATCTGTGGCCCTGAAAGTCTCCCATGATCGTGTCATTGAGCTTGAAAAAACTAATTCTAAACTAAACGAGAAAATTGAACTGGATGATCACGACAATTTGGTTAAACATTTTTCTAAACTAGAAGTTGAGCATTTTAATTTACAACTCAAATATCAACATCTCAAAGAAAATGTCAAAACTTCAAATATCAAGACATCTTCAGATGCTCCAGAGTTTGATGCAGTTTTCAAATTAACAAGCGTGATGAACGATTCAAGCTCGTGCAACACGATCAGATAGTTGAAAGCCCAAATCTCTCAATTAAAGGGTCAAACGAACAATATGACAGGCTCCCAAATGCCTCCTCCTTTAGATTCTCGAATTCTCAAACATTTCATCTTCAAAACCTAGTAAATGCTTTACAAAAGGAAAACGAAAGTTTTCTAGAAGAAAATGAAAAGGTTAACTGACATTTTAAAGAGTTATATGATTCAATAAACGTCACCCGTGACCAAAACAACGAAAAATAACGTCTTTACAAAAGGAAATTGAGAATCGAGAAGTCGGGAAATGGGAAACTTCCACTTGTTTTCAATAAGAATGTTGTCTCAAAATCACCCTTAGATTGCAAATACACTGTGACGGTTAAATATATTCCTCCTCATCTTAGGAATAATGAACATGCTTTTCATGACTACTGTGCTCACCTTAAGGATAGTCTAGAATGTCTCCGTGAGATTGTCGAAGAGGATTTCATTAACAAACCTCTTGATAGTGAAATTAGGTTTGCTTGCCTCCAGGCCAAACGATCTCAAGAGCTGCTTGAATGTGTAATTGCAACATGTCCAAAACCCTTAGGTGAAAAAGGCAAAGCTGTGAAGCCTTGTTCTATGCCTAGTGCCAAACAGGAAATCCGTTCTATGCCTAAAGCCAAGCATGTGACCCTTGATATGCCTTGTTCCATATCTAAATTCAAGCAAGCAACCTGTGATGTGCCTCCTAGAATTTCAAATCCCAGCACTTCTAGACCAAGAATGCAGAAAGTAGTGAAGCCATGTAATGTTCCCATCGTTACTTCTACAGATGTTAAGATTGACACTAAAGTTAGCGGGTCAAAACCTAGAAGCTATGCAAAGAAGGATAGGATTACGCAAACTAAAAGTGATCATGATAAGGAAGTGAAAGAACACCATAGGGACAAGAAGTTTGATTTGAACAAAAGAATCGTGTTAGTTCTAGTATTAGCTCTAAGCTTACTAAAATTAATTCGAGGCCTTATGCTGTCTGCAAAACATGCAAAAATTGTTTAATTTCTGGTAATCATGATAAATGTGATGTGTTATTTCTGAGGTCTAAGATTCATAACCCGGTTAAGAAAGTTTGGAGAGCAAAAGCAGTTAAGCAATCACGGAAACCTACAGGAAGGTTTTACCAATGTAGGATTTCAGTGGAAGCCAACAGGTCGAATATTCACGAATGGCAAACCTTGCCCCTTAACTAGACCCACTATGCCTAGAGTAGTGCTTGTTAAGGTTTGGAAGCCAACTGGTAGAATAATCCCATTAAGCACAAAATGTCCCTCGACTAAGTCGGATGCTTCTACTAGTTTAGCTCCTAGTGACAATGACATTGCACCTAGGGTTTCTGCTGATTCAAAGATTGTTTGTACTAACCAAAAGGACCCCATGAGCACGTGGGGATCCAATGTTTCCAATTCTCTGTCTTCGTCAGTTGTCCAAAGCAGGTCGTACAAGTCGTCCCTTGGTATTTGGATTCGGGCGGCTCTAAACATATAACTGGGCTCTTAACAATGACGTCTGTTCACATCAGTTTAGGCCTCGTTCTTCATCATTATGGTGTCTGCAGATAACACTTCAGGCCCCGTTCTTCAAAGAAAAGAAAAGTGTACGCTCTTCGGTGCGCTTTATCTTCAGCTAAAGAAATTCTCTCATGAATGGCCATACTCATCTACATTCTTCATCAACAAGCTTCATGTTTTCCCACGCTCATTCAATCAGCAAGTGGATCTATGTTCATTGGTGTATACTCTTATTCACTTGCTAAATCAAAAATGGCAACTTCGGATGCAATTTTTGAGAGGGAGAAGAGTGAATATACTAAATGATGATGGATGTTTGAATAATGGTTATCGACTTTATTTTTATTATGATGAGTGTATATTCTTTTTGATTATGAGTGAATATACTAAGGATAACTGGGATTCATTGTTTTGAATTTTGATGACTCTCCTCCAACGCCTAATGCTTCACTTACTAAGGATAATTGGGAATCAATGTTTGGGATTCATTGTTTTCAAAGATATGTTTGATGAGTACCTTCAACCTTCGACGAATGTTAATCATCCGACTTCGAAGCTCATGCTCGGTTTCTATTGACTCCACTGGTTCATCATCAAAGAAGTACAACTCAGACTACTCAAAAAGCCCTATCTCCAGTTATTCCTAAAGGCGTTGAGAATGATTATCATAATATTGCAGTTGCACTCATGAATAATGATCCGCTCTTTGGTATTCCTTTGCCAAATCTTCACGGATTGTTGTTCATGGATAATGATCCGCTCTTTGGTATTCCTTTGCCAAATCTTTACGGATTATTGTTCCTCTCATTGTGCACGCTATAAATCAACCACATGAACATTAAGGAAAATGACTACCTCATTCGCTCGAAGACATTTGTGGTGAATCTTCGTCGTCTCTACATGTATACCTTTAGGAAGAATGCATTAATGTCAAGAAATCATTTGTTCCGGTTCATTCAGTGGATCGACGTACATCCAGTTGTACGTCTATTCACGTGTTGGGCATTTGACAAAAGCTGATTACTTCAGAGTTAATCAATTATCACTTATTTGAGATTGAAGTTAAAATTCACAAAGGCGAGCTTAAGATGCAAATGCATGGAATTCTTCTTCAGTTTCAAGTTTGGTATATCAAGTTTTTCTTTATCGGTGGTCACTTCAAATTGTCTACATATGGGTTGATAAAGATAGTCAGAGAGAGTTTCTATCGTAGTGGTCCTATGGCTCCTGGACACTCCAGTTCAGGACCCGCCCTTCAAGACAGTCCCATTAGTTCATCCCTTATACCAAATTCTTCTTTAAAAACTCCATATGTACCTCCATCTGAAGATGATTTAAAGAAATTGTTTGATCCCATGTTTGATGAACATTGTGAGCCAAGTGCTAATGAACTGACAATTCCTACTTGAGAGGTGCTCATATTCCTGTGAATGACGTCAATCCTTCAATCTCAATATCATTAAGTCAAGAAGCGCCTCTGCTGATCACTCGTCTCATCAACAAATCATCAAACTTCGAGTGTACATCATGGAACTATGTCTGGTATCAATAATGAAGTTAATCCCTTTGCTACTCCTGAAGATGCTCCATTTGAAAATGTATTTGCTCCTGAATCTTCATCGTGAACCATCTTCTTCAGGAGACATCGACTCTGCTACTTTAGTCCCTCAACCACTGCCACATGAACACCTCAGTAAATGGACTCACGATCATCCATTGGACAACATCATTGGAAATCCCTCTCATCCTGTATCCACACGGAAACAACTTGCAACAGATGCCTTATGGTGCTTCTTCAACTCCGTACTCTCTAAGATCGTACCAAAAGATGTTAAAACCGCCATGGATGAAGACTGCTGGTTCAATACCATGCAAGAAGAAATTCATGAGTTTGATCGACTTGATGTATGGGAATTAGTACCTGCTCCAAATTGTGCTATGATCACTGCTCTAAAGTGGATCTTCAAAGTGAAACTTGATGAGCATGGTGATGTGTTAAAGAACAAGGCTCGATTAGTTGCTAAAGGATTCCATCAATAGGAGGGTATAGACTTTGAAGAATCTTTTGCTCCTGTGGCTCGAATCGAGGCAATTAGAATCTTTTTGGCTAATGCTGCAAGTAAGAACATGGTAGTCTATCAAATGGACGTATAGACGGCATTCCTGAACGGAGATCTTAAAGAAGTCGTCTACGTCAGCCAACCTGAAGGATTTGTAAATCAAGAGCATCTTACTCACGTTTATCGTTTGAAGAAGGCCCTTTACGGTTTAAAGCAAGCTCCAAGGGCATGGTATGATACACTATCAAAGTTTCTTCTATCAAACGGATTTAGCAAAGGAGCAGTTGATCCAACATTGTTCACCAGGAAGTCGGGCAAACATTTAATTCATGTTCAAATTTATGTTGATGATATCATTTTTGCCTCGACAGACCCAATGGAATGTGATCGTTTTTCTAATTAAATGAGTTCAAAATTTCAAATGTCAATTATGGGACAAATGTCATTTTTCTTGGGATTACAAATTTCACAAAGTCCCGGAGGCATTTTCATAAATCAATCTAAATATGCAACTGAGATCTTAAAGAAATTTGGATTTGATTCAAGTGACCTGTTGACACTCCCATGATTGATCGAACCAAACTAGATGAGGACCACTCAGGGGTCATGATTGACCAAACAAAATATCGTAGTATGATTGGATCCCTGATGTACCTCACAGCTAGTAGACCGACATCTTGTTATTTGTTTGCATGTGTGCCAGATACCAGGCTAAGCCTACCAAAAAGCACCTTGAAGCGGTTAAACGGGTCTTCGGTATCTCCAAGGAACCATCAATATGGGACTTTGGTACCCGAAGGACACCGGTATGTTACTAACAACCTATGCAGATGCTGATCATGCAGGGTGTCAAGATACTCGTCGAAGTACATCCGGAGGTGCTCAATTTTTGGGTGATAAGCTTGTGAGCTGGTCTTCAAAGAAGCAAATGAGTACTTCTATTTCCTCTACAGAGGCTTAATTCATAGCCATGTCATCTTGTTGTGCTCAAGTCTTATGGATGAGATCTCAATTATCTGACTATGGCTTTGTATTTAACAAAATCCCTCTGTACTGTGATAATAAAAGTACTATTGCTCTATCATGCAACAACGTTCAACACTCAAGAGCAAAGCATATCGACATTTGACATCATTTCATCAGGGAACAAGTGGAAAAAGGTGTGGTGGAACTATATTTTGTGAGGTCTGAATATCAGTTAGCAGACATCTTCACCAAAGCTCTTCCAAGAGAACGTTTTGAGTTTATTCTTCCACGTCTTGGCTTGAAAAGCCTTCAACCAGATACTCTCAAACGTCTTCAGGAGGAAGACGAGGAGTAAAGGTCTATCTTCATCTATCTCTTGTATATATCTATTCGAAAAATCAAAATACAAAATTATAAAACCTTCAAAATCCATAAAAAATCTGAAAAATTCGAAAAATCTTCAAAAATATTGTCTTTTTGTCATGCGTTTTCTCGGTTCGATAATATCTACGGTCTTTGTGCTGTCATTCAAAGAATGACACGGGACTTTAGATGTTGGTCGAATTCAAAAAAAAAAAAAAAAAAAAAAAAAAAAAATCAAAAAATTATGTTTGAGAGAAAGAGAAAAAATGGTTTATTGTCATTTTCAGGCAATAACCCGGGTTTAAAAGAAAGAACAGAGCCATGTTTTACCATGTTTTCAAATTCCATGCTCTGATTCTATAAACATTTTATCTGCTGAAAACTAAATGCTTTGAAAAATAACTCGGTCTCTATTTTTGATAATCATCGGGACTTATCTGTCAAAATCTCTATCTCTCAATCAACAACCTATGTCATTGATTGAGGGAGAATGATTTCAATTAAATTAAAAGTTATTTGGCATTAAATTGTTTTCAAAAGATGTACATGCATGTTTAACCAATGGAGTTTAAAATCTCAACATCGAGATCCTTATCGGTTAAAACGCTTTCATAATCAAGTCACAATTCTCCTTAAAAGCTTTCAAAATCAATTTAAATCTATAGAGATCACAAATCTCAAATGATTTGATAATTGTGATCGGGGAGAATTTGTGATTTAAATAGGATTTAAACTGATAATTCGATAAATGGTTTCTTAAGTGATTAGCATGTTTGCCTCCCCGTAAGTGACAAACGATTTCAAATTTTCCATGCACACATTGAGGGGGAGCATCTATATTAAACCACAATGATTTGAAACGTGATCACTTATCTCAATGTGCAGGTTCCCTCTAGTATGTGCAAAACTCTTTTCAAATCTCGAGGCACATATTGAGGGGGAGCAAAATCATGAAAACCTCATCCTTCCCCAAAATGCTTTATCTACTTGATTCGATTAGGGAAGTGATGTTGATATCTTTTAGAAAATGGTAATCAAAGAAGTTAATTCTTTCTCTTGCCTCCGTGTGCAAAACATTTTCAAATACTTGATGCACATGTTGAGGGGGAGTTCTCGTTCTAAAAATATCAAAAACAATTCAGGTACAAAATGCTTTGATAATATATCACAAGTATCTGAATTGACTTTCAAATGGTTTTCAATTGGATCCAATGGCAGATGAACAATACCAAATAGACCGACCAACCTTACTTTATGTACGGTGATATAAGGATGATAAGGTTAGGTATTGGTTCCCATGATCCGCCAGAACCGGAGGGATCTACCCAGGGACAATCCACTAGTTAGTGTAGAAGTCCTTAGGCATGATGATAAAAGGAGAAAAATGAGATATGGGAAGAGTGCGGACTAAGACTGAGCTAGTACTGGAATAAACCCAACAAAGTTCTAGTTATGAAGTCTCGGTAAGCACTGAAGGGGTTGAAGAATTAAAAAGAATTGAATGAGAAAAGGGTGAAAACAAATAGCCCTCCATTTATTCAAACTTAGGGCAGAAACCGGGTTCAATTCATATGCTACTGATGGTAACATCGGTATTGAAGACAAGACGTCATGGACCCAGTGACGCACTGCACTTCAACTTCCCAAACCACTCAAGTTCCTCTTAAAAGGACTTGTTTCATTCTCACGGGGAACCGACATTATCTATCGACTTTCTCTTAGAGATTATTGATATTGAAGGAGGAGACCCTCTCCCTAGTCTCCGATATAGGATCCAAATATGCACAAATTGAGTCTAGAGCCACGAGATCATCAATAAATCTCATTAGGACACTTTCAATGAAGACTCTCTGTTTCACACAATGTGGAAAGAGAGATTATATCTTGAGTCCTACGCATTATCCTTGTGGTATTGCCAGAACATCTGAGTGATATGCAAACATACTCACAATGAAGATGGAAAGCCTTCTGAAGCCAACATCTAACAAGCTCCTGGTAGGTGGCATGTGAGATCTATTATACAGATCAACCATGTGACAACTGAACAGAAACAATGGGGCGATTCGTTCTTTTGAATCAATCCTGGTTCAGGTTATGGATTGACGGATACCTTTGAAAAACCGGTCTTTGTGCTTTAAAACTCTTTTCATTAAGCACGTCGACCGTGTACTAATTTTTCAAATCAAAAGGTGTTTTATGATTGATAATTGATTTTCATTAAAACCTTCGTTATATTGCAAAACAATTTCTATTGAGCAATACACGATTGTTTTTCAAATCTCTTTTCATCAATCAGTGGACGAAAATTATTTGGTTCACTCACTCCGTGTTGTCTTCTTTGAGACGTTCTGTTTGAGAACAGCTAGAGCGCGCGAAACCCTGTCAAGGAAATTCTTGAATTATACGATCACAGGCAGTACTTGTACTGATCAGCGGGAACCGTGGCCGTGTACCTCAATTCATCGAAAGTGATCAAAGACACTTTCGTGCGCTTTATTGCTAACTGTCTTATGCAGGTACACCCCGACGTTTGCGCGGTGATCGAATGAAGCGGTCAATTCATAGCCACATGCTCACCTAACACATTCATCTCAAAAGAAATCATGATTAGTACATCAATGACTCTGATATTTTTACTCCATGCTTCTGCTACGCTGCTGCCAATATCATGAATCAACAAATGCTTCCGCTACTCTGATGAGAATATATCATGATCCAGAATGTGAGCATGTCGGTCCGAATGTCACAACATCACATAATACCAACACCACAATGGATGTATCAGAGATTTTCTACTAGCTGATGATCTCAAAAGCTGGCTCAACATTATTATCACGTGGATCAGTAAAAGACCTCCACTTGGATTAACCAAACATGCAATGAGTAGAATCAATGACTACGAGCTTCGGAGCAAAGTACTACATCAAGAATGCAAGATCAATTGTTAATGTAATATCGGATTGTATTCAATGTCATTTTAGTATATGTTTGAGGTGACCTCCCTTAGGGGGAGATTGTTAGGAATTAGAAATTCCCAGTATTAAAGAGTCGGTCACCTCAAGTATATGTAATCGTTAGAAAGCTCGTAGTCATAGTAATATTTAGTTAAGTAGTATTTAGTTAAGTAACACCGTGGAGGACGGACGGGTCTTTACCCACTGTATGCCTGATCCACAGCCGATGTGTGGCGATTTATGTAAGACTATAAATACTCTCTACCTCTCAAGGTAGAGAGTTGGAGCTCATAATAATATCTTTCACTTTCTCTCACTAAGTTCCCTAAACCTCTAACTTTCTCTCTCTAGAATTCCACTTATACGCTCACTTGTGTTAATGGTTTGATGTGTTTGTGAAATCCAATATCCAACAAATGGTAATTTGATACATGGATCGTACTCTATTTTAAAAACCATTTGTTTTGAAAATAAGAGCAACCTGGCTCTGAAACCAATTATGGAAACGTAGAGGGGGGGGGTGAATAGGTTACCGTTTAAAAACTTTAGATCTTTAGTATCAAATCGCTTATGAAGCTTGTTATAATATGAAATTACCAATTATTGTTTGTGACTAATATAAAGGATAGTAAACCAAGTTGTCACACAAGCATGAACATCAAACCACATCACAAACAATAGTATAGTGCAAGTATAAAGGTAAAGAGATATAGAAAGGAAAGTGCAAACCGAACACGAAGATTTATAGTGGTTCGGTCACGGATCTCCTCTCCGCCCTACTCCACTCCCCAAGTACCCAACTCGAGAGTTACTTTACTAAATCAACAAGCTCCCTTCTCGGCGGAGAAAACCTTACAATCGTCGCTTACACTTTCTGGTACAAAGCTAAATACCGGGTTCTAGTTCAAGGTAGAACCAACCTAACGTCGCCTATACAATATTTCCGACACTAAGCTAGATGTCGAGTTCTTTTACAAGGGTAAAACCACTCCCATTATGTTTTATGGCCCAACATAACAAACCTTGTATTTTATGGCACAAACACATAAACCATCTATTCTAGTTTGGTGAAAGTGTTGTGATGATGCAATGATATTCTACACTAATGATCCATGACACAAATGTCTAATGGATATGAATAACTACTTCTAAATGATCTTCCATTGATAGGAAGCCTTCATGATGAAGATCACAAGTTCCCTAAACTTGTTGTGATAGATCTTCAGCTTGTGGTGAGTGGGGATGGCTAGATCTTCAAGCTTTCCTTGGTTGATCAAAGAGTATGCTTACAACAAAGATCAATGTTAGAAGCATTATGATCATGATCATTAGGGTGTTTAATGTATGTTACTACATTGTTAATGATTGATCTAAATGTATGCAAGAAGGTGGAGAAGATGTGATTTGAAGTGGTGAAGAAATGAGAAAACAATGAGCTTCTATTTATAGGCAAAAGTGGTCAGGAGCGTCCACGGACCAAGGAGCCCTTAAAAGGGTTCCGCCCTTTATACATTTTGGTGCCGTGGGTGCCTGACAAGAAATATAAAAAATATTTCTTCAAATCTTTTCAAGATATTGTCATATCTTACCAAGATCACATTTGATATATTAAGTGACAATCTATCCAAAATATTCAAAAGATCTTCCAAGGATTTCAAGGATGATGCATGCCATGATGTAATATGTATTTTCATTTTTAGATTAAAAAGTTTATCAAAGTAAACTTGTAAAATGTATTATGTAACTAGTTAATAAAATGTCTAGTTACCTTTTGAAATACTTGTAAATGCAAAATGTAAAATGAGGTTCGAAATAGAATGGTTAACCTATTAAAATACTTAGTGACCCTAAACGTATTTTAAACATTCTAAATGATTTGTTAATGGGTTTGATCACAATGCCACATAACAAACATGTACGAACCTGTGTTGTAACATATGAGGACTTGAGTCATCGAGAGGTGTTGAATGTATGTTGAGACAAAGTGTGATTACAAGTAACTTGTACATTTTACGTTATGTATTACAAGTTACATGTTTGTCATCAATCAAAACAAATGAGACTGTATAGATTAAATATCGTAATATTTGCACTAACAATGGACTTAAGCAAGCATCGAGGCAATGGAATAAACATTTTGATGATGAGATAAAGAAATTTGGATTTTCTCAAAATCAAGATGAGCCATGTGTATATCAGAAAGCTAGTGGGAGTTATGTCACTTTCCTAATTCTACATGTTGATGACATATTGATCATGGGAAACAATATTCCAATGTTACAAGATGTAAAATCCTATCTTGGAAGATGTTTCGCCATGAAAGATTTAGGAGAAGCTGCATATATTCTTGGAATCAAGATCTATAGAGACAGATCTAGACGATTAATTGGTTTGAATCAAAGTGCTTACATTGAGAAAATCTTGAAAATATTTTGTATGGAGAACTCCAAACGTGGCGCAATCCCAATGCAAGATAAGCCTAAATTGAGTAAGTCACAAGGTGCTGAAACACCTGCTCAGAAAGAGCGCGTGCAAAGAATTCCTTATGCTTCGGCTATAGGTTCTATTATGTATGTTGTGAGATGTACTCGTCCTGATGTTGTGTTCGCACAGAATGTGACAAGCCGATTTCAACAGAATCCAGGTGAACTTCACTGGACTGCTGTGAAAAATATTCTTAAGTATTTACGCAATACTAAGGATATGTTTCTGATTTATGGAGGGAAAGATGAACAAGAGCTCGGGGTTTCTTGCTACACTGATGCTGGATATCTGACAGATGCTGACGACTTAAAATCTCAGACTAGATATGTATTTGTTCTTAATGGAGGTGCTGTTGATTGGAAAAGCACTAAGCAAAGTATTTTTGCTACTTCATCTACTGAAGCTGAGTATATTGTTGCTTGTGATACATCAAAAGAGGCTGTATGGATTCGTAAATTCATTTCTGGGTTGAATATTGTTCCCACAATTGAAGAACCCATAAATACGTATTGTGATAATACTGGAGCCATTACTATAGCTAATGAAAGCGGTATCACTAAAGGTGCTAGACATTATCGTGCTAAAGTTCATTATCTTCGAGAGACCATTGAAATGGGCGATGTGAAGATATTAAAGGTTCACACAGATGACAATCTAGCTGATCCATTTACGAAAGCTTTGGATTTCCCTAAGCATTCTAAATTGACTAGAGAAATAGGTTTGGTACCTGCTAGTAGTCTCATGTAAACTGTGTGTTTATTAGTATTTGGATAATTTGGAGTTGTAAGACAGTTATTATTTTCTGATTAATAAATATACGAGGTATTTGTTATTATATTCATTTAATCTGTTATTCCATATTTTCATGTTTAATCCATGAAATGATTTATCATTCTAAATATGTCCATTGTCGGTTAACAATATGGGAATATTGTTATGATAAGGCAAATGTGAGTGTTGGTTATAATTCTAACGAGAATTCGGATTGTTCCCGCCAAACTCATATGTATTCACTAGAGATGCATATTGGATTCCCCAACTTTCAAACATTTACTTTTGGATCCTTGTCATAAGTAAAATATTGAAAATGGTTTGTTATCTTCGTCCTTAGACTTGAGATGCAAGTAAGTTCTATTATGTGTGGATATCACTTTTTGTAAGTATATGCAAAACGTTATCTGAACAAGGTAGTTATAAAGCTATATTTGAAGTGATGTGAAGCAGCATCCACAACACTTGTAGTCAATAAAGGATTTGTTACTCCACTTGTTATGTGCAGAAAGATACCATGGCGCCTCTCCAGATTTAATCAGACAACGTCGGCGACTAAAGGGTAATACAAGATGCTTCTTGATTACATTTGGTATATCTGAATTAAAATCTATAACGAGATTCTAAATGGTTAAACTATATGGAATGATTTGAGATCCATAATCCATGGTTTAACGGTATCTATAACAAAGGATGATTAAAGCAAGACATTGAAGGACCATGCTACTGAGAAACTTTTACGAAAATATTCTCTAAGACACTTTTAGTTAAAAAGCGAGTGAGAGTGTTTGCTAGGCGTTTTCGTCGTTAGTTTTGTGTGCCATTCGACACACCAACTCCCAAGTGGGAGCTGTTGGTTTGTGGGAGTATTAAAACACGACAAAACGATTAATAGTGTATGAGCCGATGGGGGTACACGCGATAAACACGAGTATACGTGTTGAACGTTAAACTATACTTGAATATATACTTACCCGTTATGCATGTTATGACCCGATCACACTCGTTGACCCATGGACTGTTTTGGTATTGGACTTGGGTCAAGTTTAATGAATGCCTTGGGCCTTGTACATTCTGAGATCGGGCAAACAAGAGACAAGAAAAGTTGATGGGTTTTTGAACTTGTCGAACAAGTATTGTATTCCAATAAGGAGTCGGTTTGTTGAAGCTATATAAACAAACCCACACCTCATTATCTTGTACGCATAATAACAGCTTCCTAAATCCCTAAACCGATTAAATAGTTCCTGCTCCTGCTCTTGGTCGACTACATCTTTAAGTCGAATTAAGGGTTCTAAGTTTTGGATTGAATTCTAAACTTGTGTTTGATTCAAGTGTTTAGTAATTGGTTAAGTTTTGTTTCTGCTCTTCTTGTCGACACAACAGCAGCAACAAAGAGTTGGATTAAATTCTGGTCGTGGTTCAAATTCCTCGGACAGAAGCAGATTGGATATCGGATAGTACTATTCGATATTGGGTAAGTGTACAAGCTGTTTTTTAGCAGCTGATTGGAGGTCTTGGACTGAAGCTGTTTTGGTTTCTTGAAAGTCTTCTGATCGTGGGTTCAAGATACAAGGGTTGTTTGGTTTTATTTTTTACGTTCTCGACTAGCGTTAACCGAACGTATACGTTAATCGGGTTTATGTGTGATACTCTTCGAGGTATCTATTTTAGATACTTAAGGTTTCGTTTTGGTTTCTTGTTCCGTTACTAGAGATCAATTGCCAAGAAAGGTTAGCTTTTCTTTATCCCTTTTAATTAATTAATATTGTATTAATTATGTGTTTGTTAATTACGTGCTTAACATAATTGCGTTAACTAGATCCAATATCCGTTGCGTACTCTTAGAGGTTACTGGTTAACTTGTTCTAAAATCCCAACAGCAACGACTAAGCAATTTCGTTGCATTCTCAAATTAGCACCGACCGAATTAGCATCAATTGATGCTAGTTGCTAATTCGACTGGTGCTAATTTTAGAATGCAACGAAATTGCTTAGTCGTTGCTAAATTAGCAACAAATATTTATGGTCATTTGTTAAAAATACCAACTAATTTTTTTGTTGTTAAAAGAATAGCAACTTTGTTATCAATTTTGTTGCTAAAATTAGATGCTAAATGCATAATTTAGCAATGATTTCTTTATTGTTGTTTAAATAATTGTTGCTAATGACATATTTTCAAGTAGTGGAAGGTTTCTTATTTGTTAATTCGAATTATGTATACGTGTTTACGTACGTGCATGAGCTAGAGTTTTGGTTTCTTATTTAACATCATGACGTCATCATCAACAAAACCTTCTACTACGTATTATATAGGTTTTGATTCTTGTCGGATTAAGTGAGTATTTGGTAAAAAAGAGAAAGTTAGAGGATCTTTTCAAGATATGCCTTCACTCACTGTTTATTAACTGAACATCTCACTGAGTAATTTTTTTTAGTATAATTGTACCAATTACAAGTGTTTGCTACTGCATGTCAATTACTAGTAGTAACAAAGTTGTTTCATTGGGCAGAAAGATAAATATGCGGAAGCTGGGTATTAATCAACAACTGGTCATAGGTTTTAACACTTGCAAATGCCTGGCATCAAATATTGTACGCACCACTAGTATTTATGAGGATGTTGTCTTATACTTTTGGCTAAAGTTATTATTTAGGTTTCTTGCTACACGTTTAGCTGGATAATATTCATACTGACTATGCTGCTTTTTTAACAAAGTGTCAGTTCAATATATATGAGAAATGTGACCATTTCTAGCAAAGTCATTCTCTCTTCTGAGTGCCTAACTTTGTGTGAGTCAGGTTTGTTAACTGCATATATATGGATCAGACAAAAATTTCTTATATAAGAAACTTGCATGATGAACATATTAATCATCATATGATTCTATTTTGACGACATATTTAAAATATTCGATATTCTATAAGTTGCTCATGCCAAGTGGACGACGTTTTATTTTTCGACTTTGTCATATTGGTAGAAACAACGATTTTGCTTTCAATGCCGTTTGCGTGTTCTTTTTGTCCTGAAAATTGTATATACCGGTCATTTAGGTACAGATTCGTCTTACTTTGTCATAAGTTTTCATGAACATTTTTTCATTCTTTTGGCAATATAGCGACTTGTATGAAAGAAATGATTTGATATTGATTTTGACAAAACAGTCAGGATGTATATCCGTCTTCGATAACACCAAATTATTTGGCATCTATTCGTCGTCCTATGAACAAAATTGATATTAAATTTGGTGTAGTTTTATATCTAAACTAAGTTTTTGTTGCTTTTATTTGGTGCCTTAATAGGTTCTCCTAAAAAACTTCATTATTGTTATTTCATTTTGTCATTGGTGCAACCGAATTCAGACAAAAGTTACTGAATTTGTAGTAGCACCCATGTCTAATGACAAACTTTTTGGGCCAAACAAAAAACACAACTGGTTAACATATTAAGAACGAAACAACCCTCTAGCATTTTGGTTGATCATTTGTTCTTGTGTTGAGTAGTTTCTTTTTCACCAAGAGAACGAATGATTTTCGAATAATAGTCCCAATCAGAATGTGAATTTGTTAGGCTGAACACAGTGGCAACCTAGTTTATCTGTGCCATATCAGCTTTCTCTCTCCGACGACCTGACGACGACCTAGTTGCCACAGTGGTGACCTGAGATTTATTTATTTATTTATTTATTTATTTATTTATTTAATTTCAAATATTTTTAACAACAAATGTAAGATTCATTAAAAATAAATAAAAACATTACGATATATTAAAAATAAAAACGATACGAAATTAATAATACATAAATCCTAAATCTTAAATCCTAATCTGAATACTCCTCGTTCGCAGAATCATACGAGGGAGGTATATAATCCTCGAGGCGAGACAAAGCTTCCTCGTCTACCGGAGATTCCTGCATCATCATCTTTGTTCACCCGATAGCTCCAATTGACTTTGGTGTTAATGTTGTTCGTTACCCTTTGAACACACCGCCACAACTTGTCAATAATTTCGTCATCTCGGTGGGCTTCCTTCTTCAGAAATTTTTCGATCACACCTTTTCGTTCAGTGCTGATGTCGTTGCAACTCTTGTAGTTTTCTCTCATAAGCAGCTTCTTTGTCCTCCCCTGCTCAAACAATTGGATGACGAGTATAATAGCGTCTTTTCGAGCCTCATCGTCGTTATTGTATTGATTTTGAACGTACGTTTGCATATCTTTAGGGGAATGCGGGAGACGGCAAGCCATAATAATCTTGCGTAAAGAGAAGTGTGAATTTTGAAGTTGAATTGTGTTTGAAATTGTGTGTTTAAAAATGTGTTTGAGGTTGGTATTTATAATGTTGTAAAAGTGGTAAAGTTTTTATTTTATTTTTTTTATTTTCGGTTGGATTTTGGCTTGTGAGACGGTTGTCTCCTCAACTGAGTTTGGCACTTCTCTCCCCTCAACCGACCATCACCCTCCTCCCCACAATGGCTCAACCGACCACAACCTTCCCCTCAACCGACCCCCACGACCTCCCATTGTATCCAGCCTTATAGCGGGCTCCCCAATTGGATGGTCTTTCACATAGCTTGGCACATCATTAGCTTCTGCAAGCCCGTTCAAGAACACTCGTAACTCTCCATCTGGACCTAATCAACAAATTTAACCAATAGTTTACATCTTAATACATAAAAAGTAAGTGGAGAATTTGATCCATATACCAAAAGAAAAGAGCTAAGAAGAAAACGGGTTGGATTATATGTGTTTGGCTAGAAAATGATTCCAAGAACATGTCACCATACTCATTCCAAGAATATGCTAACGCAATTATTTAGACGGAAAGATTAGTATCTTTGACTCACCCAAAAAGTAAACCTAAGAGAAGTCAGGGCTGCGGTTTTTGGGAATGGTGTTCGGCCTGCTACGATGTGCTCGGTGAACAATGATTCCACCAAGAGGAAGCACTAGAAGTTTTTTTTTGGGACCAAGGCTAAGTTTACCTTCTTGTTTTTCATCTTCTTGTATTTCATCAATACTACTATTATCAGAAACACCACCGACATTCTTGATACCTATTATCGGAATGCCTAAATCGATTCCCGCTTCTTTTTCACCTTCTTGTTTTTCATCTTCTTGTATTTCATCAATACTACTATTATCAGAAACACCACCGACATTCTTGATACCTGCTTCTTTTTTATCACCTTCTTCAGTTTTAAGACTGCCATCGGAAGCAACGGTGGCATTCTTGATTCCCTCTTCCTTTTCAGTAATGCAAGTGTCATCAGAGCAACAACAACATTCTTGATCTTTGAATCTTTAGTTCCCATTTAGGTTGTTCTAGGGTAACTTTTAATGTGATACATCATACATGGTTTATAACAGTAGAAACTGACTTTTGGGATTTCAAGTAGTAAATATGCATGACATGTAACAGTTTATTTTAACCAACACTTGGTCTCCCTCCTGACTCTTCAAATCTTTTTTTAAGTCACAATAGTCATCTTTATGGAAGCTTACTGTTGGTGGGCACTAGAACAAGAGAATGTACTAAATCCAGGAAAAAAAAACACAAAGTAAAAATACCATACCTTTGGTTGCTCATCTACTTTTATTGTCAAACAATTTTACTATTCATTTCAACTTTTCAAATTTCCCGGATCCTCATATTCATTTGAACATGAGAGGTAATGTTGTGTTTGTTATAATTGTAAGACATTTACGTTATTTTAATTCAAATGTACAATCATAAAAAGCACAACATTACCTCTCATGTTCAAATGAACATGAGAGGATCTTTATCCTTTAAATTAGCTTATTTCATTGGATTATTGTCTTAGTTTATGCCTCGCTTTTTCGGTTGATTATGAGTTTGTCAATTTCATTTTGTGATCTTAAATAAGTGTTGATAAAGCTTATGAGTTTTTCTAAATTCAAACAAACATATAATATGACCAAATAAGTTAATCGAGCATTGTCTTAATCCTGTCGCAACGCGCGGACGATAAAATTCTTGTTCTACTCAATTTCCTCTTTGTACTTATAATAAGTTCATGAACTCGCGCGGACGATAAAATTCTTGTTCTACTCAATTTCCTCTTTGTACTTATAATAAGTTCATGAACTCATCAGTTAAAGGCATGTGAACAGGGGAAGACCCAAGGGGGTTCCGGGAGTTCACGAGAATCCCATGAAATTTTGCCACGTAGTGTAAATTTTTGTCAAAATTCCAGATTTTCTTAAATAAACCTAGTCCTAAAATTTCGTGTTAAATGTTTTGTTTAGATAGTATAATATATAGAATTTTTTTTTTTTTTTTTTTGGTGAAACTGGTGGGTCCGCCAAAACTATAAACTAAACAATCCATCCACAAGTTTACAACTTAAATTTGACTTATACACATATAGCAAAACTATGTTTCACTAAGACAATGCTTGCAAGTGAAATCTGGGTTGCAGTTTCTTGGAATAGTCCGTTGGTCGAACTTGTCTTTTTTTCAACATCATCTTTATTGCTGCTACTACCCATGTAAACGACAAGGTTCTTCAACTTTGAATCTTTGGTTGCCATTGAATCTTTGGTTTTTGATATTTTGGGGTTGACTTTGGTGTGCTTTGAATATGCTGGTACCTGTTTAATTAGTGTAGCTATATTCAATAACCTAAGTAATAATGCATAACTCATATGCTATACTTCACAAACAAGAAGCAGAATACGTGTGACTGTGTGTTCTTTATATAAGTAGAAAGCCCATTTTTAGTTGGTAGCAACTCATCTTATATCAGATATATACATCAGGAACAAATACGGTAAGTTGCACAATATTTTATCAGACTTATATGTTTTTGTCATTATACGTAACAAATTCTTTATGTTTTTATTTAGCAGCTAATGTAACATACAATTTTTTACCTTCTTACCTGTCATTTACAGAACGAATAACCTTAGAATAATAGGCCCAATCAGGATCCAAATTTGTTATAGGGGGCTCTCCAATACGATGATCTTTCACATAAGTTGGCACATCTGTAGCTTCTGCAAGCCCATTCAAAAACACCCGTAACTCACCATCAGGACCTGATCAACATATTTGCACAAAAGTTTACATCATTAAGCAAGATTGTGGTTCCCTAACTATTCAAATAGGTAAAAGAATGTAACAGCTAAAAAGAAACAGGCTAAATAGCCTAATATGTGTTACTTGACATACAATCGTATATTTTTGACACACAACTTATTTATTAAAACAGAACTAATTTTGGACAAAAAGTGTATTGGGTCAACATATACCAAGAAATGACCCATTTGACCTGTTTTACAAAACCATTGCCGATCCAAAACCCTGTGAATCTATAGATACAATTTACCTAGAAAATTATCTTCCTTATTCTCAGGATCATATTCCCGAGGAAAAATCCCAGTGTTTGGCTGCATCGAAACAGAATCCACCAATAAGTGTTTGTGTCTGTAAATGCATATATAAACCCATAAAACTAACCTACTATTAAGCATAAAAAAGTAGTATGAAGTGATACAGGATTCAGAAGAGCCTTCACAGGAGCGGTGATCAACAAAGTATTAGACGGCGAGTACTCTCCATCACGCCATGGAAGATTCGAGTACTTGTTGTCCCATAGATGCCTAAGTTCTTTAATGAACAAAGGCTTGTCTCTTTTATCCAATTCCAAACACTTGAACCCCGTGTTTATGCATTGATTTTGATCCTAACAAGTGCAAAAGCAACATCAATAACTTTATATAAGCAAACCATACACAACTTTTGTACATAGCAATCAAATGAAGTTAAACTAACCCAAGTGAACAATATCTTGCTTTTCAGTTCTCCCACGACATTAGTCAAAACCCATTGTATATTTTTCCTAATGAAAACATATGCATGAAATTTAATAAATATAGTTAAATAAAATACAGTTAATACAAAGATTAATCCTTAAAATATAAGTATACTAACTCCCGAGCAGAAGACCATATTCCCACGTCAAATTTTTCCAAGCAGAACTTCAAAAAGTCTTCACAGTAAGGCCTCTTGTATACTGTCAATACATTCAAACGTTAATAATCCCTTTACTGAAATGCTACCCTTATGGAATCTTAGCCACTTAATTATTGTCCAACTTTTTATTATACCCCTAGTTACCCTTGTCATTAAATTTCATTCAATCGTTATCTCAAAAACAGTAAACCTTAAATAGTCATTCTGATAACTAAAAGGTGTTCTTTATCTATAAAGATGTGTGTTCTTGCTAATGGGCTCTAATTTTCAGACAAAAAGAATGATGGTTTTGACTCACCTTTAAAATTACCATATGAGAAATCAGGCTGGCGATTTTTTGGGAAGGTGTGTGGCTTGATTAGATGTGCACGGAAAACGATGATTCCAGTAAGAGGAAGCACAAGGAGTTTCTTCTTAGGACCAATAATACTAAGTTTATCTAATGAAATGCCTTGATGAATTCTCGCTTCTTTTTCATTTTCTTGTTTTTCATCGATATGACTATCATCAGAAGCAACAACATTCGTGATCTTTTTATCTTTCTTTTTGGGAACGCTAAGTTTTATCCAAGGAAATGGCCAAACAGATCCTGTATCTTTATTGCTGCTGCTACCCTTGTTAACAACAAGGTTCTTCAACTTTGATTCTTTAGTTGCCATTTTTGTATAAATAGTACTTAAATTTTTTGGATTAACTTTGGTGTGATATGTATATAATGGTACCTGTTCAATCAATCTAACTAAATGCAATAACTTATTATACAATGTGACAACTCAAATGTCATACTTCAAAAACAACAAACAGAATCATATGGTCAAATAGAACATACACAAATAAGGGAAATTTCATGAGCTTTTATGTTGTTATGATATGTGACAGATTTTTTACCATATGATATAACAATACTTATATTTTTTAACCATTTGATGTACCATACTTCGATCAAATATAAGACTGATCAACCGGTTACAAAACGTATCGTCGATTCAACTGAATACAATGGTATGAAAATAAAACTTTGTTTCTTCAATTGTCAAAAGTATGTCAACATTCTAGTACAAATTTCTGTGACATTAATATTCATCTACCAAACAAGCTACATATTGATAAACACATGATACAATATCAATCTCAGTTTCGACTTGCATTTTATATTTCTGACTAACAAATAACAATTGTTGTTACTATTGACACGAGACACTATGTGCATAAATCATTCAAATGACCAACAACATCAGTTTTATTTAGGGTTTTGACTTTTGAACAAAAAATTATATATATAGAAGAATACCTGTATAGAAAAAGGATCAAGGTCAACTGACAATGTCAACGGTGGAGATCACTGAGATGAACATCCAGAGTTGACCCTTGAGTCCTTGACTTAGCACCCAATTTGTTAAGAGATAGAAATTGTGTTTTCAAAATTGTAAAGTGCATATGAAAAAGTACTACTCCGTAATAAACTCTTTTTGATAAAAATATGTTTACGCTTTTGTTTTGTTCGCCTTTCTAGTGATATCGTATTTTAGATAGATTATAACTAGTTATAATCTTTGTGCACGCAGAGGGTTTTGACAATAAAAATATTTTGTATTAATGCTAAATATTAAATCTTTAAAGGTAATTACATATAATTATAAGCAAAAGTTCAATATAGAACCAAAATTTACCATAGATCCAATCAATCAATAATAGCCATTCATTTTTTTATTATGATAAACTTTCACATTTTTTAAAAAAATTAAATATCTCGCAAACCATTAATCGTTACGCGATAAAAATTATACAGTCGTGACGAATTAAATTATCTTTCTATAGATATGCACTACTATATATTTTTAACAACTTTTTTTTCAAAATTTCGGTCAACAAAAATCATATATGATTTGTGAAAATCATATATGATTCGATTTTTACGAATCACATATGATTTTTGAGAATCATATATGATTGTAAAATCATATATGATTCGTAAAAATCGAATCATACATGATTTTTAAAATCATATATGATTCGTAAAAATCATATATGATTTTTTCGGACGGAATTTTTGAAAAAAAAATTTTGTCGAAAATATTTAAAAGTGCATATCTATAGAAAGATAATTTAATTCTCGTCACGATGGTGTATTTTTTATATTTTGAAGATTTACCGTTTGTAAGATATGTTGTTTTAAAAAAAAAGGTGGAAAATGATTTTGTATTAATTTAGATAAAAAATGGAGGGTTATGATTGGTTCATTTGTTCTATGACAAATATGAGTTCTATATTGATCTCAACTCTATAATTATATACTTATGCACGAATTTTTCATTATTCATTATATCCATTAGAATTTTGTATAATCAAATTTTGTAAAAAAAATTTTGTTAGATAACTCAAGATTCAACTATATTTAGCTGATATAGATGTTGATGTTCCTATTTAAATTTCATTATTGATATTATGATATACACAAGATGCGAGTTTAGTTGCACATAATAAACGTTGATGAAGTTAAAATATACTCCTTAAAGGTTTTTAAAAATGTTTTTCTACATATCCTTATATAAATAAATAAAAGTTACATGAATAGTTGTTATAAGTACAATCACATTTTTTTTTCTTCATATTACAGTAGCTCGTACTTACAATTTGATAATTATATTTTCGTTTTCAATAATTTAGCCGTATTTAATATTCAAATTCGTGTCCACATTTATCATACTTTTAATATGAAATAAATAAGTCTTTAGTAAACATATATAGTAAAAAAATGATATTTATAATCTTATTTATATTTATATGTTGGAGTTTTAAAACAACATATATATTGTATTTTTAAGTTATAAAGTATAGATGGTATAAAATATAAGGGAGTATTTGTTTAATTTTCAAAGTTATTAAAAAACATGTAAACTTATAATATTACACTTAACTCTATACAATTTTTAAAAATTTAACCACTAAAGTTTTATTAATTACCCCTCTTTTTTAAAGTTTTTGTTTTCACAAATTTGACACCTATATTTTTATGTGTTTTTCTTCTCAACCAAATTTCTACACCAAATTAACTAAAGGTTGACCACAATCAATTTAATTTTGACTTTTATTAACCAATCACGTCGCCCGATTTCGCTTACGTGGCAAAATTAACCTCTCCTATTGGTCTAATTTTTTTTCAATGAGAAGTCTTTTGCAAAAATACTCCGAAATTATGTAATTCTTTTATTATATAAAAGATTGATGGTTGTACTTTATGTGTGCTTGGTTAATTATGACATGATCAGCTTGTAAGAGCATCTCCAATGTCGACGCTAAAACTTCGCACTATTATAGTGCAAAGAAAGTATCTTTTTAGAATATGCTCTCGCACTAAAAAAAAATCACTCCAATGTATACACTAAATTTTGCACTAAACATTTTTTAATAAGTTTAATTTTTTCAACCTTATTTTCTTTCATAATATAGAATCAATAATGGTTCTAATATTATGTTAGAATACAATAATCTGCATAACAATCAAGTAATAATCTTTTACATATGGATTAATATATCATACAAGTAAACTACGAAGTTTGGAATGGAGTGAAAGTTCGAAATGGAGATAAAATTTTTGTTGCTAGATTGACATCATACAAACACACTAAAGATAGATTAACATACTTTATAAAACAAGGTAAGCTTTTAATGTTCGTTGTTACCAAACCGATTCCATAGATGTTCAAAGTGCATTACGAAGTTCGCTGTTATAGTTCCCATTTGTTTTAGTCCACAAAAAAGTTTTGCAAGTTCTTGTACTAATTTTAGCTCATGTTCTTGTTGGGCTTTTCTTGGGTCTGTTCATATATGAACTCCTTTTATTGTTGAGTTTGTTCATGTTTAGCTATGTGACGAATCTCTAAGAAGTTAAACGATTATATGAACTGCTTCTTTTATTATTGAATGCATAAATGGTTGAATAAATTATATTTTAAAGCCTAAAGTAAATTTAGTGTAATGAATAGTAGAACACTATATTTGGTGCAATTTGAGCTTTAGTATTCATTGCACTAAGATAGTGTGTATGTTTAGTGCAAACATTGGAGAAGATTTGTATTACTTTTTGCACTATCTTAGTGCAAAAAGTACAATTAATGCCAACATTGGAGATGCCCTAATAAGCCTCGAGTCTAGGGAGAAGCCCTACCTAACTTTAAGTCGAAAACACCGACGAATGTAGGACGACTCGTAATGAATTTGAAGTGCGAGATGCGCTAATCAGAAAGAGACTCTCTCTTCACCTGACTTTCCCTATTGGCTCTGACTTCGGTAAGTAATTCACTCAAAGCGATTCCATTAATCATTGCACACGTAAACAAATCTGACATTTACTTGAATAACTTGGTTAATACGTTTTTTCTTACATTACGCTGCGTTCTCGAGTTTTTCTAGGTGGGGATAGAAATGATGTGTAAAGAGAAGAAAAGAAAGGAAAAGGAAAGTAAAGAAAGTTGATTTTATATTTCATGTTCTCGAGTTGAAATGAAATGAAAGGAAAAAAATTATGTTGTGTTCTCGAGTTAGGAAGAAAAAAAAAGAAAAAGGGACCTAATTACATTTATGAACTTTTAAATATGTTAATGTTATCATAAGAGTCGAATATGAGTAATTCTCAAAGTTATATTGGTCATTATATATTAAATAGTGCGGGTGTAGAATTATTTCCGTCCAAATCCGCCCATATTTGGGGGGAAATTTCTTATAGGAAAATGAAAAGAATTTTCCTATCATTTCCTTTGTGTTTCCTTTCCTTTCCGTCCAAGAAAAACTCAAGAACACAATAAAATTTCAGTTTCTTATCAATCACTTTCCTTTCCTTCTAAAAATGAACTCGAGAACGGAGAGTGCTTGACCGCTTCTTTATCGTTTTGTTTATCTGCTTGTGTGTGTTACTAGTTCCATTTATCGCTTTATTAATTAAACCAAACTCGTGCCAGTCTCTCAGACTAGAACCCCCTATTGCGTTAGATTAGGTTTAATTAGGCTAACTTAGATAATTAAAATACTGATACATTAAGTGTTAACGCCCACTCTTAGTGATCGACACTCTACTTACCAACGAACCTACATTGATCGGGTATACTGCCTGTTAGTGTTAGTTAATACATAAAATCGGCAAAATATAAATAGTAAAACTTGAATGCAAATATTACCTACACACAACGATACATCAGTCTTGTTGTTGCTTGATGCCTGCTACTCCATTACTCATCACAGACAGGTATTTAAACAGGGACAGATTAAGGGGGTTCTAGGGTTTCACGAGGTCCCCATGCAATTTTGCCACGTAGAGTAAATTTTGTCCAAATTTCAGATTTTCCGAAATAAAACTAGTCCCAAATTTTTGTGTTGCATGTTTTGTTTAGTTAGTGCAATATATATCCATTTTTTGTAATTGATTTTTGTAAAACTGGTGGGTCTGCCAAAACTATCCATGCTAATTTATAAAGTATTTGGGATTTGCTTATAATGGAAGGATTAAAAATTAAGATTTAACTTAAAATGGAAAGGACTATATTACTTTTGTTATTAAATTAATACATGTCTATCTTTACGTTTTAAGCATTAGAGCAGTTACAATCGTAACACCATAACACCAATAACACCGTCCACGTCAGCGTCACATCAGCTTTAAAATTTAACATTAACATCCCAAAAAAACACCCACAACAATAACATCCCAATAACATCAATAACATTCCCAACAATTTACAAAAACAACCCCTCATTTAGGGGCATAAATGAAAAAAGAAAAGAAAAAAAAAAGAAAACCAAATAACGGGCGTTAGCCCTTTAACGCCCAAGGACTAACGCCGAAATAACGCCGGAGGTCCAAGGGTGATAACGGCATAACGCCGTTAATTTGCTAAAAACATCGTTGTGGCGTTACGTTTGTGTTTGCTCTTACAAGTAAAAGAAACATTATTTAAAACTATTTAAAACACAAATACATTAACACATAGAATTTACACTATTTAAATCACCCTCACTCAAATATACAACCATTTTACCACATTACACAATCTAATCAAGCTACTATTTACAACTACTAAAGCACAAATACATTAACACATACAATTAATACACTATTTAAATTACCCCTTACTCAAATATACAATAATTTTACTATATTATACAATCTAATCAAGTTACTATTAACAACTATTTAAATCACAAATACATTAACACATACAATTAATACACTATTTAAATCACCCCTCACTCAAATATACAACCATTTTACCACACTAGCCGGGTACCCGCGCGTTGCGGCGGCGGGTACCCGTGTGATTATACTTTTTGGCGATAGCAAGGTTTTTCCGATGCATTACTTTTAAAGAAGGAAAAAAAAAGAATGTCCAACGGAGGTTATTAATTGGAAATTAGTTTGTTTTCTTACTTACGCATTTAGTAACATAATAAAATGCTTTTATAGCAGGGTGTCTACGCGATTATATATTTTTCATGATGCTAACTTAACACATGGCGATAACTTAATGGAACAACTTTACCGCACAGTGTTTCTTTAAAAAATGGCATCACGAGGCAACGACGATACGGAAATGATGGTCAGCGATATAGCTATTCGTTTAGGACGTGTAATATTATATATCATTTAAACATAGAAGGTGTTTTCAAATAGCGGTTTAGCACCATATAGTGGTGTCTATATTGCTAAGTTGTAGTGGTGATTAGTGGTCCGTTGCATGGTTGAAAAAGGTGGTTTCATAATTTCTGACTATATAAAAGATTGGTTTCTATGATTTGCTTAAGGATTTGTAAATTTTATTTAGTTGGTGTTTTAAAGAAGAAATATAAGATAAGATGATGTATGCGTTATTATTTTATGGTATGAGATATATTAAGTGTACTTTTGAGGGAAGAGTATTTTAATAATATCATTATTTAGTGGGTGTTTGAAAGAAAAATTAGATGATTTGTAAATTTCATTAGTGAGTGTTTTAGTGAAAAAGAAAAATTAGATGATTTATGTATTATTGTTTTGTACCAAGTGCTATATTAATTGTACTTTTGAGTGAGAGTATTTTAATGATTTCATTAATTCTGACATTAATATACATGAATGTTACAAGTTAAATGATTTATGCATTATTGTTTTGTACCAAGTGCTATATTAATTGTACTTTTGATTACAAGTTTAGTGGTTACTTTTATTAGAAATGTTTTTGGTCTTAAAAATTTTAAGACTTCTGTATTTAAAATGTCCTAAACACTTTATATAGTAGTATAGATTGTACTAAGCATCTATTGTTAAAATCTAATAAGTCAAACACTTAAAAATAAACTACGCATCTTAAAACACGTACAACTATTTTAAATGCGCAAGTCCCATCATGTATGTCATTGAGATGAACAACTTTACTTACAAATTGTAGCAATTTTTTAACACAAAAGAAAGAACTCATACAATGATAATAGTACGTACCTTGAGATTTAAATGAAGAGAAGCACTCGATTACTTTGGAGGCACTTATTATACATTTGCTATTTAATCTAATTATATTGGCCTAACATGATTATCTCACTGGATACAGATTCATATATTAGTTGCAGTTACACTTTTTTGTTTTATCTTAAACAATAAAAGCACTAAAGTAAACGAGCAATAAAAAAAATTAGAAGATTAAAACTTTACAGAAAATATATTATAATATCCACAAAAATCATGCATCCAAGATAAGTTTTATAAGAGATGATAACTTATTACCTTAACTTTTTTAATAAAGATGAAGAGTAACATAAATGATTAAAAAAGGCTCGATATCTTTAGAAACCAATAACAAGAAATTTTCAAACTAAAAGAACAAGAGAAGTTCAAAGATAGAACCGAAGACGTCAATATACGACTAGAGGGAGAGAACTGAGAATGATGATTTGATTTACACGACGATTAGAAAAACAGATCGATCCTAATATTCATGTATAAGATAAAAAAAATATAATCCCAAATTTTAATATAAGTAATACTTTTGTTTTCTAAGTAACTGTTACGTATATAATAGTTAGAATTACCAACAATCATTATGTGCCCACAATTCATTTATATGTTTTTTTAGATAAAATAATGATGTGGTATAGTTTTTATAAATGGTGAACACGTTAAATGAGCGATCTAATGTCATGTCGGGTTTTCGAAATAATAATGTGGTCCATTATAATATCAGCTTTTTTTTTTTATCAAACTTAAAAGATTGTTCTATATAATAGTTGGCTATTTTATAAAGTTAATTACAATATAAAGTTTTTATAAATTATTGTTAAAAAAAGCTTATACTCGAAAACTGTGACTTGCTGAAAATTTAACGGCAGCAGGTGCCCTGCTATATAAAATAAACAATCCATCCACAAGTTTACAAATTGAATTTGACTTATACACAAATAGCAAAACTATGTATCACTGACTAATAAAATGCTTGCAAGTGAAATCAGGGCTGCAATTTCTTGGAATGCCTGTTGGTCGGAATAATGGGTCTGGTGAACGATGAACCCCCCAAAGGAAGCACGATGAATCCAAGGCTACGTTGTATCCATGGAAATGGCAAAATCGTTCTTGTCCTGTTTTTTCTTTTTCCTTTTTTTTTGTTCAACATCATCTTTATTGCTGCTACTAACGACAAGGTTCTTCAACTTTGAATCTTTGGTTGCCATTGAACCTTTGGTTTTTGATTGTTTGGGGTTAACTTTGGTGTGCTTTGTATATGCTGGTACCTGTTCAATTAGTGTAGCCATATTCAATAAGCTAAGTAATAACACATAACTCATATGCTATACTTCACAAACAAGAAGCAGAATACGTGAGACTGCGTGTTCTTTATATAAATAGAAAGCCCATTTTTAGTTGGTAGCAAATCATCTTATATCAGATAGGGAAAGTCACACAAAATTTTATCAGACTTATATGTTTTTGTCATTATACGTAACAAATTCTTTATCTTTTTATTTAGTAGTTAATGTAACATACTATATTTACCTTCTTGAACGAATAACCTTAGAATAATAGGCCCAATCAGGATGTGAATTAGTTATAGGGGGCTCTCCAATCCGATGATCTTTCACATAAGTTGGCACATTTGTAGCTTCTGCAAGCCCATTCAAAAACACCCGTAACTCACCATCAGGACCTGATCAACATATTTGCACAAAAGTTTACATCATTAAGCAAGATTTTGGTCTATTTACCTACAAATTGATCACAGTGGTTTCTTTTTCTCTTAACTATTTAAATAGGTAAAAGAATGAAACAGCTAATTCCAAAACCCTGTGAATTAATAGATACAATATACCTAGAAAATTATCTTCCTTATTCTCAGGATCATAATCCCGAGGAAAAATACTGGTGTTTGGCTGCATCGAAACAGAATCCACCAATAAGTGTTTGTGTCTGTACATGCATATATAAACTCATAAAACGAACATACTACTCCATATTAAGCATAAAAAAGTAGTATGAAGTGATACAGGATTCAGAAGAGCCTTCACAGGAGCGGTGATCAACAAAGTATTAGACGGCGAGTATTCTCCATCACGCCATGGAAGATTCGAGTACTTGTTGTCCCATAGATGCCTAAGTTCTTTAATGAACAAAGGCTTGTCTATATTATCCAAACACTTAAACCCCGTGTCTATGCATTGATTTTGATCCTAACAAGTGCAAAAGCAACATCAATAACTTTATATAAGCAAACCATACACAACTTTTATACATAGCAATCAAATGGAGTTAAACTAACCCAAGTGAACAATATCTTGCTTTTCAGTTCTCCCATGACATTAGTCAAAACCAATTGTATATTTTGCCTAATGAAAACATATGCATGAAATTTAATAAATATAGTTAATAAAAAGATTAATCCTTAAAATATAAGTATACTAACTCCCGAGCAGAAGACCATATTCCCACTTCAAATCTTTCCAAGCAAAACTTCAAAAAGGCTTCACAGTAAGGCCTCTTGTATACTGTCAATACATTCAAACGTTAATAATCCGTTTACTGAAATGCTACCCTTATGGAATCTTAGCCACTTAATTATTGTCCAACTTTTTATTATACCCCTACTTACCCTTGTCATTAGATCTTTCAAGTTTTTCATTCAATCGCTATCTCAAAATCAGTAAACAGTAAATAGTCATTCTGATAACTAAAAGGTGTTTATCTCTAAAAATGTGTGTTCTTGCTAATGGACTCTAATTATCAGACAAAAAGAATGATGGTGTTGACTCACCTTTAAAATTACCATACGAGAAATCAGGCTGGCGAGTTTTTGGAATGGTGTATGGCTTGATTCGATGTGCACGGAAAACCATGATTCCACTAAGAGGAAGAACAAGGAGTTTCTTCTTGGGACCAAGAATACTAAGTTTATCTAATGATATGCCTTGATGAATTCTCGCTTCTATTTCATTTTCTTGTTTTTCATCGATATGACTATCATCAGAAGCAACAGCATTCGTGATCTTTTTATCTTTCTTTTTGGGAACGCTAAGTTTTATCCAAGGAAATGGCCAAACCGATCTCGTATCTTTTTCATTAGCATCTTTATTGCTGCTGCTACCCTTGTTAACAACAAGTTTCTTCAACTTTGATTCTTTGGTTGCCATTTTTTTATAAATGGTACTTAATTTTTTTGGGTTAAATTTGGTGTGACATGTTTATAATGGTACCTGTTCAATCAATCTAGCTAAACGCAATAACTTATTAAATAATGTGACAGCCCAAATGTCATACATCAAAAATAACAAACAGAATCATATGGTCAAACAGAACATACACAAATAAGGAAAATTTCATGAGCTTTTATGTTGTTATGATATGTGACAGATTCTTAATTTGTTTCCTTCTAGACCAATGATGTAACATACTTTTACAAATGTTAGCTTCTTACCATTTGATGTGGTCAAGTTGTCATTACATGTGAAGTTATGCTCTCTTTTTATTTAACCATTTGATGTACCATAATTTTGCTCAAATATAAGCTTGATCAACCGGTTACAAAATGTATCGCCGATTCAACTAAATACAATAGCATTGAAATAAAACTTAGTTTCTTCAATTGGTAAAAAAAGATGTCAACATTCTAGTACAAATTTCTGTGACAAAAATATCCATCTACCAAACAAGCTACATATAATAAACCCATGATACAATATCAATGTCAGTTTCGACTTGCATTTTTTATTTCTGACTAACAAATAACAATTGTTGTTACTGACACAAAACACTATGTGGATAAATCATTCAAAAGACCAACAACATCAGTTTTATCTAGGGTTTTGACTTTTGACCAAAATTTATATAAATAGAAAAATACCTGTATAGAAAAAGGATCAATGTCAATTGACAATGTCAACTGTGGAGATCACTAAGATGAACATCCAGAGTTGACCCTAAACGTAGCACCCAATTTGGGTAAAGACTTTTGGGTTTATCATCTTGTTAAGAGATAGAAATCGTGGTTTCAAAACTGAAAAGTGCGATTTATAAAGTACTACTTCCGTAATAAACTCTTTTTAATAAAAATATGTTTACACGCTTTTTCAAGAAAGAAAATAAACGTATGGGCCTTGGGAATATTTTCTGACCATTATTGGGTCAATGTTTTTGTTTAAACTAGAGTAAAGTCATATTTGGTCCCTGTGGTTTGGCCACATTGCATGTTTTGTCCTCATCTTTTCGAAAATGCAATGAACGTCATTATTTTAAGGGTATTGATCGGCACATTTAAAGTTTTGATTGGGACACTCTAATTTGTGCATAACATAGTTATACTGTGCTCTGTATGCTTGTATCCTGAGTGCCCCAATCAAAACTAAAAGTGTGCAAATCAGCTCTTTTATTTTAAACTTTGGGCTGCATATTTAGTTCTTGGTCAAAGTTAAATGACTGAAATACCCCTATTTTCTTCTCCCATGAATTTCTCTTTAATTTATGCTTTTATCTCAAAACAAAATTCATAATATTCAACCATTTATCCAGATTTATATAATAACGAGTAGGTTAGCCCGCGCGTTGCTGCGGGAATACTTTATCGATGCATAGAACAATTGTGATAATGTATATGAAGGTGCAAATTGTTGGTATAGGAATGTGTTAGAAATTTAGAACAATTAGTATAGGAGTGTGACAGAAATTTATAACAATTGTAGCAACGTCAATGCGAAAAGTCAGTTAAGTTTAATATTGCAGCGTTGATACATATCGATTACAAAGTTTAGATTTCTCATTCCTAATGGCATAAATACATTTCAAAAATTTGCTATTCATTTTAGGCATCAAATAACATGCCAAACATTTTCCAACTTACCCTCACTGGCTTTCGTTATCTGAATTTGTAAATGAGTGAACAAATGCATGTCAGACATGGGGTGGTACAGTACGACCTGATTGGTTAAGTGGATGGTGAACATAATAAGTGGAGTGCAAAATCAAATTGATCAGGCAAGTTTGTAGCTTAAAATAATTAAAACACCAAAATATACATGTAGCACAATCCAACACCCATTCTAGTCCCACAATTGACCCATTTTAGACGCCACTGCAGCCCCTAAACACACTCATTTCAGCCCCACTTCATCACCTAAACCCACCGATACCAGCCACCAAACGAACCAATTTCAACACCCAAATGCACCTGTTTTACCCCCTATTTCAGGTGCCAATCTCACACCCATTTAAGCCTCCAAATGGGTCGAAATATGCTGCAATCTACAGAGTAGTTGATATAACCACCAAAGACAAAGAAGAAATGCGAAGTCATGTTCTACTTGAAACTATGCACATGAACACAACTAAAAAACTATAAGCACTAATTTAATATTTTACCTAAGTTCCATAGTAAGCATATATCTCATCAAGAGGCCGATTCGTAAAGTCTCACCAGTTGAAATTGTAAATCCACAGCTGAAACAAATAATAGATTACGAATTTGACAATTTCGTGAAGCTCACCTATTTGAGTTCTTTTTCTCAGCTTTACCTCAACCGTCGCCTTTCCTATAAGTTCCACTGGTGCTGCTTACCGAAAGAAAAACAGAAAAATAACCATATATAAGCTATAAATTGCCGATATATATTAAGATGGTGTTTGGAATTGCTTATTATATCCACTAAACTTTATTTATCATATTGATTAGCTTTAGTTAGTAGTGGCAAGGCTGAGACCATTAGCTAAAAAAATTTAGAAGACTCTATTGTACCTGTTCAGGTGCACCTTTCGTCACTGTGTGCCATTTTCCACTTTCATCGATGCGTGTTGTTTCTGTTCGTCTGACCACTGGATTGAAGTTCAGAAAATGCACCTCACTGATCCCCCGATCGTGGCTGCATAAATAAAATAAACATTCCGAAAAAACGCCTCAGCCTAAGCACTCAACAACATAATACGCATCCAAGCACCCTCAGTAAAAGATAATTGGTTTAAACAAATGTGTAGATGACATACCCTTTCAGAAATACTCACGATGTCTAGCCGAAAGTGCATTACGCAACATTTATTTTGATTCACTCTCAATCTAAAGACATGAGTTTAATTACACATAACATATCTATTAGCTTATATTAAAGATAAAAATAAAAATAAAAGTTAATAGTATTCATTCATTGAGTATTTGAGTTATTAACCATCAGGTTAGCAAACTCACACCAAGCTAAATAAGTCAAACATGTATAAAAGGATTCATGACATACCTTTATCATAGAATCATCAATATTGTTCTATTTAATCATCTATCATATTGCATATTAACAATCTTTTGATACACAGATATGGGCATCATTAACAATTAGTTAATGGTATTAATATTCTTCTATGTTATACATCTCAATCTTTTATATATGTGATGAACAATACGTCAAACAATTCTCAGTTCCTTATTTAAGAAAGAAAACATGCCAATCAAATATATTTTTACATGTGAAATATTATATTGTTACATGTCAAATATATTTTTCCAAGTCATTTTGTATTCTTACCCTTATGAATCATCTTTGTACCTGTATCTGCCTGTTGACGATTATTAGTCAAAGCAGCCGAATAAAACTCACCCACAGACTCGTCACCTTCCAGCACAACACTTGGATACTTCCAAGTAATTGCGGACCCCGTCTCCACCTGAGTCCAAGAAATCTTGGATTTTCGTCCAGCACAGAGACCCCTTTTAGCCACAAAATTTACAATCCCACCTTTTCCATCTTCATCACCAACATACCAATTCTGTACCGTTGAGTATTTAATCTCGGCTTCCTCATTACAATGAAGCGCAACGACAGCAGCATGAAGTTGATTCGTGTCATATGAAGGAGCCGTACACCCCTCTAAATACTCAACAAAAATCCTATCATCAGCCACTATAAGAGTTCGCTCAAATTGACCTGTTTCCATAGCATTTATTCTAATATATGTCGAAATTTGCATAGGGCATTTAGTATCTCTAGGTATATAAACAAACGACCCATCACTAAACACAGCCGAATTCAAAGCAGCATATAAGTTATCATCAGGAGCAACAACTTTCCCTAAATATTTGTTAACCAAATCCGGATATTCCCTAATCGCCTCCGAAATCGAGCAAAAAATCACTCCGGATTTTTCTAAATTCTTCCTATGAGTCGTTGCAATCGAAACACTGTCAAATACAATATCCACAACAACATTAGCTAATCGGTTCTTTTTTTATTCCCGGTCCAATATTAGTTCTCGAAGATATCCAAACACCTCGTTAGTTCCAAGTTACCAAAAATACTTGGTGAACAACATGCAGCGATCATTACGAAAAAAATTTCCTTATCAACCTACTAATAACACATGAAGGTAAAAAACACATCCTATTGTGTAAAAAACACCATCTCTCATTTTCATAATTTGACAAAAGAATAGCGAAAAATATATATATATATATATATATATATATATATATATATATATATATATATATATATATATATATGTACCTGATGATTGTACTCTCATAATCAATCTCATCGTTCTTCGCATCTTCATCTTCATCTCCATTTCTCATTCTCGACACTCGTAAAAACGACTTGAAAACGCAATAGCAAATTTTCTAAACCCATTTCAATACCATCATAACCCATATGAAAAACATAAAAGAAAAATCAGAAATCAATCAAAATAAAAAAAATACTAATAATAACACCAATAAAATTAAAACAAAGAAAAGTTCGTACCTTTGGAATAATTATTCTCTTAAAAACCATCTTTTTGACAACACAGAGTTCGTTTTCTCTAACCTAATTTTTTTATAAGAGATTTTTTGGGGAGGTTTGATGTGATGGAGAAGATGAATCTATAATTTCTGGGTTTTCTTTGTGTTTGCCAAAAAGATAATATGAAGGAGAAAGTAGAATCAAGAAGCTTCTTGACTTCTTGTGCAGGGTTATCGTACCAGTTAGATTTACACATGTATGGACGTAGTTTGATAGTACAGATATTAAAGGTTTAATGATGATTACTATCATTTTGTTATTACGGAGTTTTACGTTAAAACGGTGATGAACAGGAAAAGTAGCAACTACTTTGAGCCAATGAGAAAGAGCCACACGGGCCAGCAACAACTATTGGGCCACTGTACATTGGTTTTAATTATTTTTCCAGCCAATAGCAATTCGAGTTAACTGAAAACGGAAGGGTTAAAAATTTCATAATTGCCCTGTGCAATTTCCATGTTTAGTATATATTATAATATAAAAAACACACTACTAATAATAATTATCCTCTTTCACACCACACAAATTCTTCATCTTCAAGCTCTTTTATATTTCTCTTTAAATCCCATGTAGATCTGATCACAAATCCCCAAATCTGACCTACATCTTCAACCCATGTAGATCTAGAAAAATAAGTACTCATTATCCGTCTTCAACCCAACGACTTTAAATAATAACTAAGAAAATTCAAACAACATCCAGCAAACAGCAATAGGTCCTAACTCATTCATCACAACAACTACAAGATTCAAACATCAACAAACAACTCAACATCCACAACCCATTTCAACTACAGAAAAGTTTCAAAGGTAGTAGTTGTCTTTTTGTGCTTTAGTTTTTTGAAATAAGACAAAGAACAAAGAAAACAACCTACGAAAGACCTTATCAAAATCTTGAAGCCGATAATCATAAGTACTAGGAGAGGGTTTGTGTTTCGATTAACACATAAAAGAAACAAAGATGATCTTATGGTTTGTGTTAGGTCTAAAATCATAAAGGAGAAGAAATGAGATAGATTTTAGGTGACTGCGTTTTTGGGTTAAAAGAAAAGGTAGGTGACTGTGAAATGAGTTTTATTTATTTATTATTTTTTATTTTATATATATTTTTTTTGGGTCTTCTCGTGTGAATTCTAAAGGGGGTTTGTGGGTTTTGTTTTTTTTTTAATCTTTACTAAATCTTGAATTGTTTTTGGAAGTTTTGTGGTTTTGTCATTGATCAGTGTGTAAAATGGTAGTGATAAATAAATAAAACTAAAAAATTACATGAAAATTGCATTTTTGTTAAGAGTAAATTGAATTTTGGTTTATCTGGGTTCTTGTTCCTGTTACTGGATATATGATAAATAAAAAAAATAAATATTCGGAAATTAAAAGAGAAGAAGACGTCGGGTATTTTAGTCATTTAACTATGGTTAGGGATGGAATATGCAGTCCAAAATTTAAAATAGGGACACTCACTTCTAGGGCTGAGCGTCGGTCAAAAACCGACCCGAACCGAACCGAACCGACAAAACCGAGGACCGAAAACCGTGAAAAACACGAACCGAAACCGAACCGAATATTGTCGGTTCGGTTCGATTTTGTCGGTCTATGTGTATTTTGGCATGTTTTTGTTGGTTTTGGGCCGAACCGGACCGAACCGAACCGACCCGAAACCGAAAGCATGTAGGACCTGAAACCGAAACCGAACCGACGGGCTGTCGGTCCGGTTCGGTTTTTGTCGGTTCGGTCGGTTTCGTCGGTCCGGTTAGGTTTTGAACCTTCGGTGCTCAGCCCTACTCACTTCACTTTCAAAAAGATGCGGACCAAACATGCAATTTGACCAAACCACGGGGACCAAAAATGCAATTTACGTTTTAAATTATTAGCCTAACCGTGCGTTACAACAGCGATTATCATGTACTTAAACCTTTTAGCGACTAATATTTTTAATTATATATATTTTTTCATAGCAATAACTTTATATGTCGCAACAAATTTAGGTTAAAATAACTTTAAGCAATCACAATAAATATAATACAATATACCAGTAGGATATTGGTAATAGAGAATTTGTAGTAAGTAATTATATGAAGATAGAAGGTCAAAATGGTTTGAAACAACTTATACTCACGAGTAGTTAATAGCCGGTATGATAAACTAAATTACATTTTATACGCCCAAAAACCTACACCTCCTAATCACAAAAAATGATATATATATTTTTTTAGAAATGTTTTTACAGTATCGAAGTTAAAGAAGTATTTGTATCATCTTAATAAATGAATTTACAATTATACATCTTATAAAGTTTAATTTTTTATGTATCTTTTTACTATTATCAACAATCTTTTGTATTATATTTGTCTCACATAAAAAGTATAAGTAAAAGAGTGTTAATTAAAGCAAGAAAACTCTAATGCTCAAAAAAACCATGTATAAGAAAAAAAAATTATTGATATTATACTTATTTATATTAGCATTTCCAAAGAAAAAAAAGTCTTGATATTATACTATATAATATTTATTGAAGTGGAACTTGGAGCCAGTACTGTTGCGAAGCCGCCGTTTGTATGATCGGTTACAGGGAGGAAGATGATTCGGGTGTAATGTAGAGTTGCGGCTCGAGCCGACACTATTCACACGCAGAGCCGAGTCGAGCCGTTGGCTGATAGATATAAAAATTGGCTTCCTGATGTTTTGTATTAGTGGTTTTCCACTCACTTTCCTAATTTCATGTATTATGCATGTTTTCTATTGTCAGAATTTTGGAGGTTCACTGCATGTTGTACACCTTTTTCCATTCTTAATTCTATAACCATTTTGATAAGGAATCGGTGTTTCATTTGTCTGGTTTTTTATACAGAAGCTCAAATACATACGATAAGTACATGTAAGAATATATAACTGAATTTTATTTTATGCAAAAAGTATGAAATTATTTTAGGTCTGATATTCTATTAAGATTGTTGTTTAAAATTTGATTAGTATATTGTGATTTTGCAGATTTTATGGCTAATATTGTGCTTGTTATATCATTATACTTAGCTAAAAGAGTTATTAGAGATGTTAGGATTTTCGTTTAGTTTTGGTGCATTTTATTTTGAATCACAACTATTAAGTTCAATTTTGTTGATTTCGTGTTTAAGCTGAATTTTTTTAAAGGGTTTCGTTGGGGGTAATGAGTAGGATACTTGGTTATGCATGTTTATTATTTGATTAGCATGTTGTGATTTTGCAGAAGTTATGGATAATTAGGGTAGTACTTGGTCATGATTTTGGCTTGCCAAAAATTGGATGGCATAAAATGCAACTGTGTTTTGCATTCAATTGTAGTTTTGGCGTCACAAAAACCGTATGCTATAAATTTTTTTGCTTGATCATGATGATTTACTTGTTGTGGCCACAGTTCATATGTATTCATATAGATGAATATTGGACGACCCTTCGAGACGTCACTGTGGAAACCGTAGAGGGGGGTGAATACGTTTCCATTTAAAAACTAAAAAACTTTTGTATCAAATGACTAATCAAGTTTGACGTAATATGAGAAGTGTCAACAAAAAGTGTTGTGACAAGTGGAATTCTATAGTAAAGCATATTACCATAACACAAACATAAACACACATAAATACCACACAATATAAGCAATAAGCCACACAAACATAAAAGCAATGCGAATATAAAACGGTAAATGCAAAGATAAAAAGTAAAGAGATAAGTAAAGAAAATGCAAACCGGACACGAAGATTTATAATGGTTCGATCACGAAGCTCCTCTTGGCCCTACTCCACTCCCCGAGTACCCAACTCGAGAGTTACTTCACTAATCAACAAGCTCCCTTCTCGGCGGAAAACCATACAACGTCGCTTACGTTATTTTCTGACACTAAGCTAAATGTCGAGTACTAATCAAGCTAATACCAACCTCAAACACGATCTACTCGATCTACCCAATCAACGCGATCTAGAAGATCAACACGATCTAGCCGATCTACACAATATCAACACAAGCTACACAAGGTATCCTTGACCTCTACAAGATCACAATGATCCGCACAAACTAACTAAACAAGATTATAGACAACTTGATGTATAACTAGATACACAAGTACGTAACGAATGTTACGAGTGCACTACACTAACACTACAATACTTTGTATCTTCTTGATATGGTGTGTTCTTCTCTTGCACTAGTAGAGGAATGAAGGTGATCACTTGAATGGATGATTGGATCACTCTTAAAACAAACTAAAACTCACTAATGATCAAAGAAAGTGATCTAAATAAGAGAGGATTAGACCAAAGAAAACTAGCTGTAAAAATCAGTTTGGGAGTATAAAATGATCCGCTATTTATAGGGGGAAAAACTAGCCATTACAGACCAACAATACCGTTAAAGTTCAGACAATATCGTTAATTGTCCGACGGTACCACTAAATTTAGTGGTGTCGTGCTAGAGAAAAACGCTCCAAATTTTGTTCTTAGCGGGGAAGGTTTATTTGGGGATGTTTGGAGCTATTTGGGCGGGAGAGGGGGAATAGTTGTTACTATTTTTGAAATAATTTTACCAATTAAAAAATTTCTTTAGAATTCAAAAATAATTTGTAACATGTATTTTTGAAAAAAAAAAATGTTTTGTCACATTTATAAAAATGTGAAGTTTAGAACAAGAATTTTTTTTATTTGATCATCCATCAAGATTTAAATTTGTTTTTACATGCCTTGAGTGATTTACGTCGGGTTGGAAATCTACGACTTTGTTGAGGTATACTTGAGAATTCAAACATTTCTTTAGAATTCAAAAATAATTTGTAACATGTATTTTTGAAAAAAAAATGTTTTGTCACATTTATAAAAATGTGAAGTTTAGAACAAGAAATTTTTTTCTTTGATCATCCATCAAGTTTTAAATTTGTTTGTACATACCTTGAGTGATTTAAGTCGGGTTGGAAATCTACGATTTTGTTGAGGTATACTTGAGACGTCGGGAGATGTTGATGTAAGTATGCATTGATGATTAGCGTTTACGAGTAATTTGGACATTTTACATTATGCATTACAAGTTACATGTTTGTCATTATTAAAACTGAAGAAACCGTTTAGTTTAAATATCGTAATATTTGAACTAACAGTCACCACATGAGTGTTTTTCAATAAGTGAGTCACTTTTTATTATTTGTGTTCTTGAGTATCATTTGACTTTTTATATATAGTGCTTTTGTGATGTTTGAGGAATAGGATTTGAGTCATGTCCAACGCCTTGGTAACATAAAGTTATCCCGGCATGTTTTGGATCTATGAGTCGTGCATTACAGGGTGGATATATGCAAAAGGATTTGTTCCTCTTTTGAAGAGAATGATATTGGCCACTCGATGAATTTTTTGATATTTACACGGCTGTGACTGGAGTAGAGGTTAAACTGTTGTTGTAATTTACTCTGGTATATCATTGATTCGTGATCGAGAAACAAATGTTACTGATTTGAGATTGCTTAAGCCATGTCTTAAATTAACATGTATCGGAACAAAGGGAATAATAATATTGCTAAAATCATAAATCATTAAGAGTTAATGATAATTGTTTGGTTCTATCAACGGACGGATAAGTCATGTATTTTTGGAAGGCAAGCAGAACCGTTGCTAGACGTATGTTTGCTCGATATATAATTATTGGATGTTATACCATGTCCAAGTGGGAGTTTGTAGAATTATTTAAATGATATAACGAGAATTAAATATTGCCTAATATGCGATCCATTGGGGTAGCACATAATAGTTCGATATTGTGGTGTTATATATATATTGTAAATATATAAATGATCCTTTAAACGAAATAGAGTTGGACTCAATTAACCGGGCTTAATTAAGTTTAACAGGGAGGACAAAAGCATAATAGGGGCGTGAACCCTTTGTGGGTCCCACGTATACGGCCGACCACCTAAGGGTGGACTGGAACAGGCTTGTTGGTAATTATCTTCTTTTTATTATTGGTAATTATTTTGTTTTGAATTTAGTAATTATCCAATAAGCATTATAAATATAATAGATAATTACTCATTCATTATGCAATTTTAAAAACCCTAAAATCCTCTTCCTCTCTCTTTGTTTCGTATGGCCGAACACACCACACACACGAACATATATTGTTTGTGTGTTGTTGTTGGGTTATGGTAGTCATCCGCACAATTATCAGACATACACAACGGAAAATAAACATACAAAACTGTGCTGACCAAAACCCTACGCACATATCTACTAAAACAGTGATATAACCTAAACCTAACACGTATAAAGGGTGTTAAGAAAAACTTACATGATTATCCTGCTGTCAGTAAGCTTTTCTGACCTTATCTGCTGCACGGAACACCTTTTTTATCACCTTGCTACCCCACGATCAGTTTTACGGTTTCTCAGAGATTACCACCTTTGAGGTTGCGTCAGTTATCGACCGGTACTGCACATGGATCAAACCTATCACAAGTTAGGCGAGTACAAAAGTGGGTAAAACCCTAATCGATCAACAGATCGACTAGGGATAGTCAACTTTGGGTCGACTTAGACGATCAACCAAAGGGTTTCAAACCCTTTGGTTTGGTGTTGCGATAAGTTGAACAAGAGGGAGAGGAAAGGGATGATTTTTAGGGTTATTGGAAGAGTTATGAGAACCCCTTAAGATGCCTTGTATTTACAGGGCACTTAAGCGGATTCTAAAACACTTGGTGAATGAGTATTGTAATTTGTTTAGGAAACAAATTCCTCCTCCCTATTGGGTGTCGGTCGACGCCTCAAAACAAACACCCTAGGGTTTGTTGTTTTACTTCTTGTCATTAATTACCCTCTAATATTTACCCAGATACATGTTAGACTTTTGGGTAATAACCGTTTAACATTTAAATGAAAATATCATCGTATTTTCATTCCTCTCAAACCTCATTTAATTTCGTAAACTCGTTTCTTATTTCCGCTTGCATTGTTCTGTTTAGTGTGCACCGGTGTGACCCTTCGGCATTTCTGCTAAAGCAAGTGTGAAAGATGTTGTGCTGTTTGCACACAAACCCTTCAGTTACCGATTAGATCTTGTGTTGCTACTGCTTGGATTGACCGCTAGCACGCAATTGCAATAGTCTGAGGACTAGTGTGCTAAATCGTGAGGAACCTTGCCTTAGGTTCTCTAATCCATGATGATCTCCCACTACGCAATTGTTATGTTTTACATTTATTAGTTATAAATTATATCTGGATCACTGGCTTGTGGAAAACTGTTGTATGTTTTTATGTCTTCCGATGTATGATTTCTGATAATTGTTATGAAAATTTTAAAATCATTACCTACGATTTCCATCAGTAAAACCTCTGTGTGCATATTTTTAGGAATACCAAGTGAGTAGTGATGGTTAATTCTTGTATGTCCTCCATTATTTTCATATAGTGGGTGCTCCAGATTATATTTTGTGCATTATTACTAGTACGAAATTTTTTCCAACAAATTTTTACAAGAGATCAACAATTACCAATTACATCCTTCTTCATTTACAACAAATCAATCAAACAAGAACAAATCAATAACAATTGACGGTCATTATAGGATATCAAAATGAGTAAAGACGTGATTTTCGTGGGTTCTACTATGAGAATAGCATTGTTGTACAGAGGAGAGTATGCTGTATGGACTGAAGGGGAATTATTGGTTAGGTCAATCACAAAAGGACCTCTATATTTGCCAACGATTAATATCCCTGCTGCACTTGATGGAAAAATTCCTACTGCACGCTACTAAACAAACTTCTCATTATTCTAAAGAAGAGAAAAAGATTGTCAAGCTAGAAAAACTTGTAAGGTCTCTCTTGATTCAACGTCTCTCGAATGACATTCATACCCTCACTGATAGTAAGATGATTGTGACAACCCGTACTTTCAGGTCATTTCTCGACACAATTCATGTCTCATTATTTCAACATTTATAGTAAACTTGGTTTACTTGTTTCAAATTCGCGTAACCTTAAAGGTTTAGCGGCGAATTCATGATCATAACATCACGTACATTTCATATGGACTATGATTAGTCTACATTTCATTGACATCATTTGCACCTCATTAGTTCATTCACGACATTTCATTTCACATTCAACGCGTAATTTTTATATTTAATAAACTTTATCGCGTGAGTTATTATTTTAACATTTAACCCGTTACTTTCAAAAATGATCCCGATATATTTTATTACTTACATCTAGTTTATAAAAACTATATTTTTAGTTTTCCTAGTGTTTCAAATTTATTTGGTATATTAATCGTTAAAGTTTAATTATTACGACGTTTTTCTTAAAAATTATACGATAATTATTTTATTACTCAAATTTCACAAGGAATGTATTTTTACAATTTTTATTATCTCATTACATCTTACTTTGATCTATTAAGCATCTCTTTTACTCAAAAATCTACCATTTACATTACTTACATTTTCTACACTTACTTGTACATTTTATCAAATTTCTACTCAATTATATACAAGTAAAGTTTAAAAAAAAAAAAAAAAAACACAAAATATCTACATCCCTCCCCCTTGGCCGACAAGGGGAGGGTGTATTAATTGATTGGTATGGTTATTGCTTGTAAGAAAATTTTACATTTCCATAAAGTCTTACTTGAACAATTTTTATTCTCATTCACCTCAATTATTTTCTCAAAGTGTTAAAAGGTTTCTCTCTTGTTTCTCCTTCATCATAACCGGTTCTACACAAAGAGCTCCATAGGGATCAAAAATTTTCTCAAGATCAAGTGTTTATATCAATCTAGTTATCACTCTTTATAAGGTTTTGAAATAAAAACCAAGAGTGTTTAGGATTTACCTTGTTACTAGCACCTCATCATATTCATTAGTAAGCATATTTCTTTCATTTTCATGTTTCCTTATCATTTCATATGTTTCTTTTCATTTTTGGAGCAAGTATGCATGATATGTGATTTATACCATTTTATTTCATGATTTTAGAGTTATTTATATACAATGGTCATCCTATAAATATTCCCTTGGTATTCTTTGGTCTTGATTGTGATTAGGAACCCATGACACCCTAAGAAGGTGTATGGTAGGATTAGATTAGCTTTGGAGTTGATTTGAAGGGATTAGAATAGGTTTTGTCCGAGAAAAACTATTTTCAATACGTATATAAAAAGGTTCTGTCCTTGTTTCATTTTTCTGGAAAATCCGACAGTTGGTACGAAACTTTGGCCTTGATATTTAGAAAATATACTTTAAAACGAATCCGTGGCCGCTTGAACGGAATAAAACGGACTTATAACGAAGAAGTTATGGATTTTTAAAGTTTGACGACGAAATATATTATTTTCAGAAATTTCAGCAACATATTTTTACATTGTTTGGGTCAAAAACGAGCCTTAAGCTTCACAAATTATTTCGACTTCTCAAAAATATATTAGTTTACTTCGATACGAAGCTAAGGACGTATAAAACGTAGAAAACGGATTTGAAACGACAAAGATATGCACTTTTTCATAAACTTGCCGTAACTATTATTTTCTGAAAAACTATATTATTTTTACGTTACAAGTGTTACGGTAGCTGTAACGTCCATGTTGGGGGCTGTTTTTAACGAGGTTGTGAAACTTTTTGGAACGAAATGTCTTCTAGTAAAATCAAGTTCACCGGCCATATTTTTCAAAACAACAAGCTGTTTGTAAAGCGGAGTTATAGTCAATTAATTACGGATGTTCAAACTTGGCCGAAACTCATTTTCTGCACAATTAGCCAAAATCACTATCTTTAACCCTTATTATCTTTATGATCGAGACCTTTTGGACGAAAACTCCTGAACTGAAACTTCTAGATATCGATACAAACTTTCCAAAACCGTCGAGTTCGTTCTCTAACGATCGACGTACACCATTTTACGACTAGTTTTCCAAAGCTATTTTTGTTAATTTCATGATTTTTCCGACGACATTGTTTTGCGACGAAAAGTGGTAATTTCTCTAAAAATCATTATAAAACCATTGTAGGATGACATTTTGACGTAAAAACATGTAAAGTGATTTTTGATTGGTCAAGACGTCAAAAGAGTATTTTTCGACGATGTGTAATATTTTCAAAACTCGTAAATGGTATAAATAACATACGAAATGCATGCATAACATTACATTGCAACTCATGACATATCATATCATTGATAATAGGTCCCGTTTAACGCATCACATTAAACCTCGGTGTACTCACTTTTGCCATTATTCCAGTTTACCAAGTGAGTTTTCATAGCCCCGTTTTACATGCTTTCAATTTATTTCAAACCCACGGGGGAGAATACATTGCACTACATTTTTTTTTGTGCGATACCAAGTATGTTAAATTCATTTACATTGCTTAAGTTACCGCATTTGCCAATTTGAAAGTCCCCATTACCTGAACATGAACCGTTAATCTTTGAAGCGAGGATGAGTGGATAGATCTATCGAGGGTGACGCTTCCATCCGGGTTGGTGAATCCCAACCAGGAAAACGGATGCATTTCATTTGATATCATTACGGAGTTGTCCGCAAACACTCTGCGGGGCATACATTATTGCACAGTCTAGTTTCGGGGTCATGGGCTTAGAGCAATTGTAACATTATTTTTACGTGACTTGATTGTCATGCCTGGTCTATACTTGTGTAGTCGTATAAAACATTTATATAAACCTATGATTTCTCACCAACATTATTGTTGACCGTTTTTAGCAATGTATTTTCAGGTAACTGAGGTATTATCATCATGACATGGTTTAGGGACCTACATTTTGAGTCGCTGCGTCGACTTACATTATGTACATTATGGCACTTCATTTCAAAACATCGTTTGGATTTGTAACATATTTGTATTTCCGCAAACTTTGTAAACCTTTTGGGACCGATGTTGTACTCTGAATGTTTTTATTATAATATCCAACGATGTGTTTTTAAAACGGCACTTTAAGTCGTTCAATATAACTGTGATGTGGTGCTATGACAGTCAATCCCCCAGTAATTCCATTCCGCTGCAAAACAGGTAAATTGGGGGTGTGACAGATTGGTACCAGAGCTACAGCTATAGAGAACTAGGTTGCATCATTGACCCTAGACTATAGCTACATTATCATAGCATCTCATCATTTCATCATAAGTACATATTCACTTTTCATGCGGATTCACTTGCACTGTATTCGAGGTTATTTACTTTTATTTCACATCGGTTGTCACAGACATGTCTTCAGATTCACATCCTATCACCATATCATCGGACTCTAGCTCGGATGATGTCCCAGCTAACCCCATCATGGATGATGTTTCATCACATTCCACTGAGATCGTATCTTCCATTGGCTCCACTCCAGCCTTCCCACTGATCATGACCGACACTGAGACCGAACCCTTCGAGGAGGGCGAAGTCGCACCCACCCCTCATATTAGCCCAGCTCACGATCCGATACACCTACCACCATCACCACTGCCAGCACCATCATCACCATCTTCATCATATTTTCTTAGAGATCCTTTACCTGCTTCAGACTTGCCGCCCAAAAAGCGTGCTCGTTTTGATATCCCTACACCACCATCTACTGAGCCCGAGCCACCCGTTAGGTTCGAGTTAGGCGAGAGCTCTAAGGTCTGCCGCTCGACAGCCTTCTACCGAGGCGTTAGGAGCCCGTATTGATAGTCAACAGATCCAGATAGATAGTTTGTCGCGACAGTTGGAGGAACTGTCGGTAGACGGATTGAGACCATTGCGGGAGGTCGAGGGCCTAGTGTTAGGCAGTGGTTTCTATTGATTTGTCACATCGAGTATTCGAATAGGCGTTAGAGGACAGGGAGAGTATTACTTCTTTGCAGGTCGATTGGAGAGTTGAGGAGTTTGATTGCTAGTTTGACTACTCGGTTCGTGATCTTCAGGATCGAAATGCGGCGGAGCACCATGATGTGCCTTATGTAGACTTTTGTCATGTATAGTTTTGACCATTATTATCCTAGTCACGGGGTGTGTGACGTAGTTTAAAGAACTTGTTGTAGTTTGGTTGTTGTACAAACAAATGTATCAAGTATTGACTCTACTATGTAGGAATGGTTATTATTATCTATGATATCGGTCCATGTAGGCCGAAATTTTCATGTATATTATCCACGTGTGTTGTGATTATATTTGTGATATTTCGCTATTGTTCCGTTGTGATTTCATTTACTTTATGCATGTTGTGGTTGTGGATATATTTGTATGATGGTTGTTTCTACTTACGAGTTCTCATGATTGTTTCATCTTGTGATTTTGAAGAGTTATGGCCCTAAGAAAGCTACACCGAAAATGACCCAAGCAGCAATTCAAAAGTTGGTGAATGATAGCATTGCTAATGCTCTAAGAGTCGAAAGGGAAACAGTGGCTGCTGCTGCTGAGGCCGCGGCTGCTGCTGAAGCCGCTAGGCTAGCTACTGCTACTGGTAATGCCGGAGGATCTGGGGTTAAGAAATGTTCGTACAAGGATTTCAAGAGTGGTGAACCCACTAAGTTTAGAGGTACTGAGGGTGCCACAGCCATGGTTCGATGGTTTGAAAAATTGGAATCGGTGTTTTTGCTTTGTAACTGTCCGGATGATAGTAAGGTTAAATTTGCTACGAGCACATTACTCGATGGAGCATTGTCTTGGTGGAATTCATATGCTCAACCGATTGGAATGGAGAATGCTTTCAAGCTTACTTGGGAGGAATTTAAGGGATTGGTGACTAAGAAGTTTTGTCCTCGAACAGAAGTGAAAAAGTTGGAGACGGAGTTCTACGAACTAGTAACCATTGGGTATGATATCGACACATACATTCGGAGGTTTCAGGAATTAGCCGCGTTATGCCCGTCAATGGTATCGGATAATGAAAAGTTGCTAGAGGCTTTTATTGGAGGACTTCCCGAGGTTATACAAGGAGATGTGACATCTTTTGATCCTCAAACAATTGAGGAAGCTATTCGAGTGACTCAGAAGTTGATGGCACAAGTGGTGAAGCGAGGTAAGTACACCAACACTAACCGAAACAACAACAACCCCAACAACCGCTTCAATAACAACAATAACCGATCCAACTACAACAACAATAGCAACAACAACAAACGCAAGTGGGACAACAACAGGGGTAGGAATGCTACTCAACAACCACCCAAAAGGCAAGTGGTTGCTAAGGTTTATGCTGCGGGTCAAAAGGAAGGAAAAGGGTATTCGGGGGTTTTGCCGAAATGTAATAAGTGTTTTAGTCATCACAATCCGGGTCGATGTCCTGATCCGTGTGAGAATTGCAAGAAAGTTGGCCACCGTACTAGGGATTGCAAGTCGCCACAAGTTACATGTTTTGGTTGCGGGGAACCTGGACACTACAAGAAGGATTGTAAGAAGGGAATGAATCAAGCAAATCCGAATCGAGGAGGTTTGGCACCAGGAAGGGTTTACGTCATTGGAGGCGGAGAAGATAGGGAGGACCCGAATGTCATAACGGGTACGTTCCTTCTCAATAATCGTTACGCTTCAGTTTTATTTGATTCGGGTGCCGATAAAAGTTTTGTGTCCAATGCATTTGCACCTTTGCTCAACATTAAGCCAACCACCTTAGATACATCATACATTGTCGAATTAGCTAATGGTAATTTAGTTAGCACAAACACCATTGTCCGCGGTTGCACATTCAATTTTCTTAATCATCCCTTCAACATAGACCTCATGCCCGTAGAGCTTGGTAGCTTCGACGTCGTCATCGGCATGGACTGGTTATCTAAACATCGTGCAAAGATCATTTGTGATGAGAAAGTTGTTCATCTTCCCTATAACGGCTAAACTTTGATTATTCGTGGGGAACGAAGTGGAACTAGAATTAGTATCATATCGAGTATCAAAACGGAGAAGTACATTAAGAAAGGTTGTCTTGCTTTCTTAGCCCAAGTAACCGAGAAAAAGTCGGAGGAGAAGCGACTTGAAGATGTTCCTATTGTCCGTGAATTTTCTGAAGTATTTCCCGAGGATTTACCGGGACTTCCACCGGCACGCCAAGTAGAATTTCATATTGACTTAGTGCCCGGAGCTGCACCGATTGCGCGAGCACCGCACCGTCTAGCACCATCCGAAATGCAAGAGTTGTCTAATCAATTGCAAGAACTTCTAGATAAAGGATTCATTAGGCCGAGTTCCTCGCCTTGGGGAGCACCGGTCTTGTTTGTGAAGAAGAAGGATGGATCCTTCCGAATGTGCATAGATTATAGAGAGTTGAACAAGTTAACGGTGAAGAATCGCTACCCACTCCCCAGAATTGATGACTTGTTCGATCAGTTGCAAGGTTCTAGTATTTATTCCAAGATTGATCTTCGGTCGGGTTATCATCACTTCGAAGTTCGGAAGAGGATATTCAAAACAGCGTTAGGACACGCTACGGTCATTACGAGTTTCAAGTGATGCCGTTTGGATTGACTAATGCACCTGCGGTATTCATGGATCTCATGAATAGAGTATGTAAGCCGTATTTGGACAAGTTTGTTATAGTGTTCATCGACGACATCTTGATCTACTCAAAGAGCAAAGAAGAGCACGAAGAGCATTTAAGGATGATTTTAAGGCTACTCAAGAATGAGAAGTTGTATGCCAAATTTTCAAAGTGTGATTTTTGGAATCACAAAGTGCAATTTCTTGGTCATGTCATTGATAGTCAAGGACTACAAGTTGATCCCGCAAAGATTGAAGCCGTAAAAGATTGGGCTACTCCAACGAATCCTACGAAAATTCGACAATTTCTAGGACTAGCAGGATATTACCGAAGGTTCATCGAAGGTTTTTCAAAGATAGCAAGACCTTTGACCAAGTTGACACGTAAAAACAAGAAGTATGAGTGGGGAAAGAAACAAGAAGTTGCGTTTCAGTTGTTGAAGCAAAAGCTTTGCAGTGCGCCGATTTTGGCACTACCCAAGGCATTGAGAACTTTGTTGTATATTGCGACGCATCGCATAAAGGACTTGGGGCTGTTTTAATGCAAAACGAGAAGGTGATAGCGTATGCTTCTCGACAACTTAAGACTCATGAGAAGAATTACACAACTCATGATCTCGAGTTAGGAGCCGTAGTTTTGCGCTCAAGATTTGGAGACACTACCTCTACGGTACAAAGTGCACAATGTTTACTGACCACAAGAGTTTGCAATATATTCTTGATCAAAAGGAGCTTAATATGAGGCAACGTCGTTGGTTGGAATTACTCAGCGACTATGATTGTGAAATCAAGTATCACCCGGGAAAAGCCAATGTTGTGGCCGATGCTCTTAGTCGGAAAGAGAGGCCTAAACCTTTAAGAGTTCGATCATTGGGAATGACGATTATTTCTCCTCTACCATCGAAAATCCATGAAGCACAAGTCGAAGCACTTAAGGAGGAAAATCGACCAAGTGAAAAGCTTTATGGTATGCCCGAAAGCACAAATGGTTTTGTAAAGAGAGCAGATGGAGTATTATGTTTCAAGGATAGAATGTGGGTTCCATTGCATGGCGGAATACGAGAATTGATTATGCATGAGTCGCATAAGTCAAAGTATTCTATTCATCCAGGATCGGATAAGATGTATCAAGATCTTAAGAAGCTTTATTGGTGGCCGAACATGAAAGCAGAGATTGCCACTTACGTTAGCAAATGCCTTACCTGCGCTAAGGTAAAAGTCGAATATCGAAGCCAGATTACTCCAACAACCGGAAATTCCCCAATGGAAATGGGAACGCATTACAATGGACTTTGTCACTAAACTTCCTAAGACATCGGGAGGTTACGACGCAATTTGGGTAATTGTTGATCGCCTTACCAAATCAGCCCATTTCATACCAATTAGAGAGACTTATTCCATGGAACAACTCACTAGACTTTATGTCAAAGAAATAGTCTCGAGGCACGGAGCACCAATTTCTATCATTTCCGACAGAGATAGTCGATTTACTTCAAACTTCTGGAATTCATTACAAGATTCATTCGGAACCAGATTAGAGATGAGCACAGCATATCACCCACAAACCGACGGTCAAAGTGAAAGGACAATTCAAACGTTAGAAGATATGCTGAGGGCATGTGTGATTGATTTTGGAAATGGTTGGGCTAACCATTTGCCATTGATTGAATTCTCGTACAACAATAGTTATCACACCAAGATAAAGATGGCACCATTTGAGGCACTCTATGGTCGTAAGTGCCGATCACCTGCTTGTTGGGCCGAGGTAGGAGACGCACAACTTCACGGTCCAGAAATGGTACGGGAAACCACGGAAAAGATTGTTCAAATTCGTGATAGACTCGAATCGCAAGGAGTCGACAGACAAGTTATGCGGATGTTAGACGCAAGGATTTGGAATTTCAAGTAGGTGACAAAGTTATGTTGAAAGTATCGCCTTGGAAGGGCGTGGTACGATTTGGAAAGCGGGGGAAGTTAAACCCGAGATACATTGGACCATTCAAGATTTTGAGCAGAGTTGGTCCGGTAGCTTATCGACTTGATCTTCCACCAGAACTTAGTCATGTGCACAACACGCTTTCACGCTTTCAAACCTTGAAGAAGTGTCTTTCGGACGAATCGCTTGTTATTCCATTGGACGAAGTTCAAATTGACGACAAACTCAATTTTGTGGAGGAACCTCAGAGAAATCATGGACCGCGAGGTCAAGCAGTTGAAACAGAGTCGTATTCCCATTGTGAAAGTTCGTTGGAATTCTCGACGAGGTCCCGAAGTTTACTTGGGAACGGAAGACCGATGCGACGCAAGTATCATCATCTTTTCACCGACACCGTTAGACCTAACAACGATTGAATTCAGGGACTGAATTCCTTTTGGATGGGCTTAATGTGACAACCCGTACTTTTCGTGTCATTTCGACACAATTCATGTCTCATCATTTCAACAATTATAGTAAACTTGGTTTACTTGTTTCAAATTCGCGTAACCTTAAAGGTTTAGCGGCTAATTCATGATCATAACATCACGTACATTTCATATGGACTATGATTAGTCTACATTTCATTGACATCATTTGCACCTCATTAGTTCATTCACGACATTTCATTTCACATTCAACGCTAATTTTATATTTAATAAACGTTATCGCGTGAGTTATTATTTTAACATTTAACCCGTTACTTTCAAAAATGATCCCGATATATTTTATTACTTACATCTAGTTTATAAAAACTATATTTTTAGTTTTCCTAGTGTTTCAAATTTAATTGTTATATTAATCGTTAAGGTTTAATTATTACGATGTTTTTCTTAAAAATTATACGATAATTATTTTATTACTCAAATTTCACAAGGAATGTATTTTTACAATTTTTATTATCTTATTACATCTTACTTTGATCTATTAAGCATCTCTTTTACTCAAAAATCTACCATTTACATTACTTACATTTTCTACACTTACTTGTACATTTTATCAAATTTCTACTCAATTATATACAAGTAAAGTTTTAAAAAAAAAAAACACAAAATATCTACATCCCTCCCCCTTGGCCGACAAGGGGAGGGTGTATTAATTGATTGGTATGGTTATTGCTTGTAAGAAAATTTTACATTTCCATAAAGTCTTACTTGAACAAGTTTTATTCTCATTCACCTCAATTATTTTCTCAAAGTGTTAAAAGGTTTCTCTCTTGTTTCTCCTTCATCAACCGGTCACACAAAGAGCTCCATAGGGATCAAAAATTTTCTCAAGATCAAGTGTTTATATCAATCTAGTTATCACTCTTTATAAGGTTTTGAAATAAAAACCAAGAGTATTTAGGATTTACCTTGTTACTAGCACCTCATCATATTCATTAGTAAGCATATTTCTTTCATTTTCATGTTTCCTTATCATTTCATATGTTTCTTTTCATTTTTGGAGCAAGTATGCATGATATGTGATTTATACCATTTTATTTCATGATTTTAGAGTTATTTATATACAATGGTCATCCTATAAATATTCCCTTGGTATTCTTTGGTCTTGATGGTGATTAGGAACCCATGACACCCTAAGAAGGTGTATGGTAGGATTAGATTAGCTTTGGAGTTGATTTGAAGGGATTAGAATAGGTTTTGTCCGAGAAAAACTATTTTCAATACGTATATAAAAAGGTTCTGTCCTTGTTTCATTTTTCTGGAAAATCCGACAGTTGGTACGAAACTTTGGCCTTGATATTTAGAAAATATACTTTAAAACGAATCCGTGGCCGCTTGAACGGAATAAAACGGACTTATAACGAAGAAGTTATGGATTTTTAAAGTTTGACGACGAAATATATTATTTTCAGAAATTTCAGCAACATATTTTTACATTGTTTGGGTCAAAAACGAGCCTTAAGCTTCACAAATTATTTCGACTTCTCAAAAATATATTAGTTTACTTCGATACGAAGCTAAGGACGTATAAAACGTAGAAAACGGATTTGAAACGACAAAGATATGCACTTTTTCATAAACTTGCCGTAACTATTATTTTCTGAAAAACTATATTATTTTTACGTTACAAGTGTTACGTAGTGTAACGCCCATGTTGGGGGCTGTTTTAACGAGGTTGTGAAACTTTTTGGAACGAAATGTCTTCTAGTAAAATCAAGTTCACCGGCCATATTTTTCAAAACAACAAGCTGTTTGTAAAGCGGAGTTATAGTCAATTAATTACGGATGTTCAAACTTGGCGAAACTCATTTTCTCGCACAATTAGCCAAAAAACCACCATCTTTAACCCTTATTATCTTTATGATCGAGACCTTTTGGACGAAAACTCCTGAACTGAAACTTCTAGATATCGATACAAACTTTCCAAAACCGTCGAGTTCGTTCTCTAACGATCGACGTACACCATTTTACGACTAGTTTTCCGAAGCTATTTTTGTTAATTTCATGATTTTTCCGACGACATTGTTTTGCGACGAAAAGTGGTAATTTCTCTAAAAATCATTATAAAACCATTGTAGGATGACATTTTGACGTAAAAACATGTAAAGTGATTTTTGATTAGTCAAGACGTCAAAAGAGTATTTTTCGACGATGTGTAAAATTTTCAAAACTCGTAAATGGTATAAATAACATACGGAATGCATGCATAACATTACATTGCAACTCATGACATATCATATCATTGATAATAGGTCCCGGTTAACGCATCACATTAAACCTCGGTGTACTCACTTTTGCCATTATTCCAGTTTACCAAGTGAGTTTTCATAGCCCCGTTTTACATGCTTTCAATTTATTTCAAACCCACGGGGGAGAATACATTGCACTACATTTTTTTTTGTGCGATACCAAGTATGTTAAATTCATTTACATTGCTTAAGTTACCGCATTTGCCAATTTGAAAGTCCCCATTACCTGAACATGAACCGTTAATCTTTGAAGCGAGGATGAGTGGATAGATCTATCGAGGGTGACGCCTCCATCCGGTTTGGTGAATCCCAACCAGGCAAACGGATGCATTTCATTTGATATCATTACGGAGTTGTCTGGCAAACACTCTGCAGGGGCATACATTATTGAACAGTCTAGTTTCGGGGTCATGGGCTTAGAGCAATTGTAACATTATTTTTACGTGACTTGATTGTCATGCCCGGTCTATACTTGTGTAGTCGTATAAAACATTTATATAAACCTATGATTTCTCACCAACATTATTGTTGACCGTTTTAGCAATGTATTTTCGTGTAACTGAGGTATTATCATCATGACATGGTTTAGGGACCTACATTTTGAGTCGCTGCGTCGACTTACATTATGTACATTATGGCACTTCATTTCAAAACATCGTTTGGATTTGTAACATATTTGTATTTCCGCAAACTTTGTAAACCTTTTGGGACCGATGTTGTACTCAATGTTTTTATTATAATATCCAACGATGTGATTTTAAAACGGCACTTTAGGTCGTTCAATATAACTGTGATGTGGTGCTATGACAGTCAATCCCCCAGGAATTCCATTCCGCTGCAAAACAGGTAAATTGGGGGTGTGACAATGATGGTTGAATCATTTTGGGAAGCACTTGATGGAAAAATTCCTACTGCTACTCATGGTTGTAAATATCGCTCGGCGGTACCTCGGCGGTCGACCACCGCCAAGCGCCATATCGGTCTTGGCGGTGATATATCATTGATATATCGGAGACCATAAATTATAAAGGAATTTATTTAAAATAAATAAATATTAGCAATATCATAACAAAATAAGTCAATAACCACAAAAAAACTAAAAAGTTTAACATCCTTGAAAAATAAAAGCCGCAAGTCCATAAGTATTTATCAATTTATATAAAAAATAAAATAAAAAAATTAAAAAAAATACTAGTTTGACCGATTTTTGACCTAGTTTGACCGATATTTGACCAATTTTGACCGATTTATCACCGATTTTGACCGATTTATCACCGATTTTGACCAATTTTGACCAAACCGATAATTGACCGATAAGCGAAATATCGTATCGGTCGACCGCCGATAAGCGATATATCACTGATATATCGGCCGCCAAGACCGATATTTACAACACTGCTGCTACTAAAACAACCTTCTCATTATTCTAAAGAAGAGAAGAAGATTTTCAGGTTAGACAAACGTCTCTCTTGATTCAACATCTCTCGAATGACAATTATACCCTCATTGACAGTAAGAAGATGACTCGATCATTTTTGGAAGCACTCGAGCACCAAATGAAAGGTTCTAAGTATGGCGAACAAGATAGGAAAGCTATAGTATTGTATGAGTATGAGACATTTAAGGCATTCGAGGGAGAACAACACTTGATACATACCTTCAGTTTTTGAAAGTGATGAATGAGTTGAAAAAGAGTGGTTTGTGAAAGACAATTATGAGTTAAACTATCAGTTCTTGAACAATTTGCTACCCGAATGAAAGAAGCATGGTACTCTGATGAAGTAAATAAAGAACTTGATGGACATTAACATTGATGCTCTGTAGGTCCAAAGTTATGGATCTAAGCAGCTTTTGTAAGACAATAACTAACTTGAATAAATCCAAATTAATTATATGAAGAACTCTTTAACAATAAGTACTTGATACTAATGCGGAATAATAACAACAAGCAAGAAGAACACAATTGCTATTTTACTAATAAACTTTTACCATTAGTCGTTCTAATAAACTTCGTATGTTCTAGTACAAGACACTATGCCTTAGGGTTCCTTTTATATACTAAGGAAACCCTAGTATCTCTACAAAACGTGTAGAAGGATATACATATCTCTTCCTAAGATATCTCTACACGTACATATCCTTCCCTAATATATCTCTAACAAACTATTCTGTTTTTCATAAACATACTTAACTGCAGAATACTAAACAGAACTAACTAGGTTTGCTAGACTTAACATTAGTACTGACAGACTTAACTACGTAATCTAGCCTACCAGACTTAACTGTTATAACTAGCAGTATTAAGTCTGGTTTACATAATTCCCAACAATTCTCCCCTAACTTGATCTTCACTTGTGAACTTCAAGTTTCTTTACTTTGAGCTTTCTAAGGATGTTGTAAGTTGCCTTCTAGGAATTATTTGGTACTGCTGCTCTGTAAATCTTCAATTTTGACCTTTGCAGCATCTTTATGACAAGTATCGGCACTCCATGGTTGTTCTTCAGTTCTTTTCAGCAACATTGGCAATCTGTACATCAGTTCATAAAGTTTCATACTATTCTCATCACTTCCAGGTATGTTAACTCCTGTGAGAGGTGAATCATTGAAAATTTAATGGATTTGATGTCTCTTTACTAGTTAGCCATTACTCTAGAGTAGCCAATGTTTGGTGAGTAACCATGGTACATTGATAACTATTTCAACTCTTTGTACATGAAACATGGTGAGTTAAAATACCATATGATTTTTAGCAAATCATCAGTTATTAATGGATTTGACTTGTCTTTACCAAAAGCCGTTTGCTTTTGGACTAGTTAACTCTTTGGTGGAATTTAGTCATCACCCTGGTGAATTAATAACCAGTTCAACTTATTCAACAACAAGCTTTGGTTAGTTGACAACTATCCAATTTTTGGTAAACTGTCAACCATATAAATGGATTTTGACTGCCTTTACCACAAGCCATAATCTTGTGAGCTAGCCAACTCTTCACTATCACAGATATGGTGAGTTGATTACCATATAATTTTTCGCAAATTTTCAGCCATAAACGGATTTGACACATCTTTACCAGAGTCGTTTGCTCATGGATTAGCCAGTCCTTATGTTGATTATACATGGTGGATTGATTACCATTTGTTGTGTTAGTGCAAAGCACCTTTACCAAGTAAAACCTTCTCAAAATCCATTTTACCGATCAACTCTTAGAATATACCCAACAACTTAGAAAATTCTTTCAAACATATAAAATTATTGTTGTTGATATTTTGATTCAACTAACCTCAAGAGCTGATAGCATGCATCATCCTTCCTTTCACCCAGTAGCTTCTTCTCAAGCATAACTCTGCAAACTATGTTCGAAAGTGGATACTCAACCTTTGTCAGCATGTAGATATTTGCAGTTTCCCAGACCAGACAATGCACAAATCAAGTGTGGAAATATCTCCATCTTACTACTTGTTCTTTACAGGCCAACTTCCAAATCTCATCTCGAGCATCTGGTGTCTCAAATATGATCTTTAAATCTCCCCAAAGAACTCTTTCATATTCTTCTTTTGGCCTCTTATCACCATGTTTCTCCATCATCAGCCTGTACATCTCCTTCAGATCATCCCTGGTAAAATCACTTAGTAAAGCTGGAAAATTTACATAAATAGTATTAGTGTGATCTTCCTTTATTATCTGGTAAACCCCCTTATTCCCAGTTTTGATGACCTGCCACTTCACAATCTTAGCAGGATGTGTTGAACCTTCAGGAATGGTCTCCATTGTGAACTCTTCAGAAGAAGGTTCATCTACCTTATCCTCCGTATAAGCTTTCACTTCCTCCTTAATTTCAGTCTTATCCTTTTTCATTCCTTTCTTTGCAGTAGATTTCTTTCTGGTCTACTTCAGAATTGGCTTCTCAGGCTCTTCTTCCTTCTTTACATTTTCAGTCTTAGCAACCTTTTCAACCTCTTCAAATTTCTGATTCTTAGCCTCCTCTGATTGAAGTTGAATACCTTGCCTTTTCATCCTTGAAGCTTCCAGTTCTGAATCTTTAGGAATAAAATTTTGAACTTGCCTTACTACCTTTTCAAACTCAGATTTTAATTCATCAGGCTTCAATTTCTTTAGCTGAATCATCTTCCAGTTTGGATCCCCTTGACTCTTAATGTAATTCATCATGTACTCTCTTTTTTCACCTTTAGTCAAGGGTCTGTTCCTTCTTTCCCTTTCTCTTTGCTCTCTGAGAAGTCTTTTCTTTTCATTTACCATTTCAACCATCTTCCTAGCATAGTCCTCACTCCCTATATCAGCTAGGATGTCCCTGTTGACTTCCAACTTAGCCCTTATGGTTTCCCAATCCTCATCTGTATAGAACTGTGCAGCTTTTAGAACTTCAACTTTTCTCTTCTTTTGTGCTTCAGTTAATTCAGGTTGGTCCTGCAAGCTTTTTGCAATCAGTTCATCTTTCAATTTATGTTCTGCAATTTTAGCTTCTTCAGTTGCATCCTCTGCCTGAAGTCTTGCAATCTCTGCTAAACTTTCTTCTTCTTCTCTAATTTTCCTTTCCTTCTCTTTGAGTAACTGAGTCATCACTAGACTTAATCTCATTGCCAGTACTAATCTTAACACCACCAGACTCTGCTTTATCAGTACCAATATTAATATTGTCACCAGTATTAACTCTGTCACCAGATTCTGTTCTACCTTTTTCACCACCAGAACTAACTTCAGCACCAGACTTAATTTCTTCATTACCAGTATTAATCTCTGTGAAGCCAGTTTCAACTTCCTCACCAGTACTAATCCCCTATGCATCAAATGTCTTTCTTAAACCTGTCTTAACCTGTTTCTTCTGAATTAGTTCTTTGACAAGTGTTTCAGCAGCATCATATATTTGGGGACTGATATGAGTTTCCTCAGAAGAATTTGTCCCTTGTAGGTGTCTGAAAAGCTGTTTCATCCTCCTTCAAATTCCTCCCCTGTTTGAAAGAATTTTCTACTTCCTCACCCTCTGAGTTAGTAAAACCGATTCCCTTCTGTTTGATAACCCCCTCCAGCTTCTTACCCTTTTATCAGTTTCAAGACAGATGTTCCCAATGTCTGTTTGGTCTTCTTCAAATCTTTCTCCAAATCATCTATGCTAGTAATGAGTTGTGGAACCAGTTGAAAGAGTGCATCCATAGATAAAGAACTGAGGTCTGGTTCTTGAGTAGGAGTTAGAGGTTGGGTTTGGGGAATCACATGTGGCTCCTCTTGAGTTGGAGGTGAAGGTGGTTGTGGTGTTGGTGACATGTGCACAAACGTTTGCTCCTCTTCATCATGTATTTGCTGAGGTTGAGCTGCAGATGGAGCAGATGTAGTAGGAACTGAGGTACCTGCAGGGTCAGTAATAGCAGGCAACATAGCAGACAATAATGGCCTATGTACCCCTTCAAAACTCCTTCTTTTTGTTTGTATATCAAAAATCATGTGTAGAAAGCATGGGTACATTAAAAACTTTTTCCTGCTGTTCACATTGGCAACCATGGCATCAAAAATCATTTTTGAAATGTTAAAGAGTCTGCCAGTGGAAAAACAGATCAATGCAGTAGCAATATTGCTACCAAACTGATCCCATCCACCACTTTTAGAACTCATACAATGTAAAATATGATGCACAAGAAATCGCCATTATGGTGTAAAGTGACTTTTCCAGAAAGTGAATGATCCATCAATTGGATACCCCATATTACCCATTCCTTGAAAAAGTTCAGTATTTGGCAACATAGAAATTCCTGAGGCATCAGCCAATTGAAGCTTACTTCTGACTGATTCCTCAGTAATTGAATACTCTAAATATCAATTGTTGCCTGTAACTCTAGATTCCCATCAGCAAGAGTGATGATAGTAGCATTCTTCCAAAACTGCTCTACTAGGGAATCATAGATAGGTGGATTATATTTAAGAGCATACCGAATGTGAGATCCCTTCAAAACATCCACTATATGTACAAAACTTGTGCTTTCGGGCAGACTTCTTTAGAAACCCCACTTGGTTGTGCTTGTCGACAAACTTCAATTGAGCCATATTAAGTGAATTCTTAAGTACTGGTAAGTGCAGCGTGTTTAGGGTTTAGTGCTAGCAAGGAATTTTAATCGGAAGAAAAGATTTTATACTTTTAAAGATTAGGATGAAGTAAATTAAGGATAAATATGAATTTTAAAAATAAATATTATCCATATATATACTTCTGACCGCCTAAAAGTAGGTAACGGTACTATTTAAACAGTAAGATCCAATTTTCTCTCGACCAACACTAACGGTAACTTATTTGCACTGCCAGACTTAAAATAGTCAACCAGACTTAAAGATGACATCATCAGAATTAACTTAGTACAGTTGTATATCAAACACCACAGCTTCCATTCATCTCCAATCCTTGAAGATCCTTGCTTTTCCTGGAAAAATTAGTCTAAAACCAAGAAAAATACTACAAGTATCTATGGAAACCATAATTAATAAAAACTACTACTAGAATTAATTCTGTAACTACCATGTTTAACTAGCAAATTTAACTCTAAACATATCAGAATTAACTACCAGTTTTAACTACTAGATTTAACTACCAGATCTAACTAATAAACCTAACAGATTTAACTAATATTAAGACTCCTATTACAAACTATACATTTATCCTCCCCTTAAATGTAGCTATGGGTTTACCATTCCAATATTAACCACCAGAAAATTAAATCTTGGTCCATCAAAGGATTTGGTCAATAAGTCTGCTAAATTATTATCAGTGTGAATCTTTTCCACCCTAATCAATTTCTTTTCAAAGTAACCCCTTATAAAGTGATGCCTGATTTCAATATGTTTAGTCTTAGAGTGGTAAACTGGGTTCTTTACTATACAAATAGTACTTTCATTATCAATGTGGATTACTATATTCATGAAGTTAATACCATAATCCAACATATGATTCTGAATCCACAAGACTTGTCCACAGCAATTTGCAGCAGCCACATACTCAGCTTCAGTTGTTGATGTAGCTACTATAGTCTGCTTTTTGCACTGCCATGAAATGAGTCTCCTGCCAAAGAATTGACAACCACCAGTTGTGGATTTCCTGTCAAGGCTTGCCCCAGCATAATCACTATCTGAATAGGCTTCCAGGTCAAAAGATGACTCTTTAGGATACCATAAGCCCAAATTGGGTTTGCCCTTAAGGTATTTAAAGATTCTCTTCACAACATGAAGATGTGAAGTCTTAGGTGTAACCTGAAAACGAGAACATACACAAACTGCATACATAATATTAGGCCTAGAGACAGTTAACTACATGAGGGAACCTGTCATGGATCTGTACAAGTGCACATCCACATCATAAGCATCCTCTCATCCTTTGTTAATGCCACCTTGGTCTCCATTGGTGTCACTGCAGTCTTCACACTTGCATAGTTAAACTTCTTCAGCATCTCATCAACATACTTGTCCTGAGAAATAAATAGTCCATCTGGATTCTGCTTGACTTGCAATCCAAGGAAGAATGTGAGTTCACCCATAGAACTCATCTAAAATCTGCCCTTCATTAGGCCCTCAAACTCTTCACACCAAGACCTATTTGTTGAACCAAAGATGATATCATCTACATATACCTGCACCAACATGATATCCTTCTTGTCCTTCTTTATAAACAGGGTCTTGTCAATAGTTCCTCTCTTGTATCCATGCTTCTCAAGAAAAGTGGATAGTGTAGCATACAGTGGCAAACCCAGAATAAAATCTAAGGTGGTTCCTTTACGTATGTTTACATAATAAAATGGTCAACAAGTCAACCAGTCAATGGGCCGGGTTAAATTATGTCTTATCGGTTATGATATAAAATAAGTAGTTATAAGAGGGGGGGGGGGAATCAACAAGTAAGGTCATTTTGTGTCTAATGTTTGTTAAGTGATAACAACGAGAATATTTTACTCTAATTAACTAACATTGCTCTTTTGTTTTGATAATTTGTATTTTTATTTGTATCTTGATGTATTTCAAATAAGAAATAACTGGGATACTTAAATTTTATATTTAAAACAAGTGTACTTCATTAGTTTGTGAAAACATTAATCCATTTGCAAACAATAAATGATTAACAAGCATGATTAGAAACAAGAAGCAATAAAAGATTAACATCAGTTTGTGAAAATGTAAATTCATTTGCGTTAGTCACTCTAATCACTTCTTAGTCATCAAAATGAATTAATTAATATACTTTTTTCAAGTCATTAAAATGATTTTAAAATGTGAAGATAAGATTTTAATTAAGTATAAAAGAATGGTACAAGAATTACCCATAAGACAAAAAAAGAAAAAGACTTCAACCCAACTTAAAATTACTATCCAAACAAAAAGTAACTTTGTAATAAAAAAATTGCTATTTCCATATTGTGGAAAGATTCTCCTAATCATGTTCCTATTTCCAAAAAGGACGGCTTTCAACCAGTCCACTACTGTTCTTCCTCTTCATCAATATTCCGACAATAATTTCTTCGATTTCCGGCAAAAATTACTTTCGTTTTTCTTCTTTCTTCTTCTTCATTTAGATTCAAGGTGGTTCCTACATAATTTCTAAGGTAGGTCCTAAAAAAAATCCTACATTGCTTCTTAGTGACTCTTTCCTCCAAGGTGGTTCCCGGGCACCACCTGGAACATGAATAGGTCTGCCTCTTGTAGCATACCAAGCTCTGGGATTTTGATGTAGTCCATACAAGGCTTTAATCACCTTATACACCTTCTTGGGATGAGCAGGATCCACAAAACCTGGAGGCTGAGCACCATACACCTCCTCATCAATAGTGCCATACATAAAGGCACTTTTCACATCCATCTGGTAGACTGTGAAGCCCATATAGGAGGCAAAGGCTAAAAATAATCTGATAGCTTCAATGCGAGCTACAGGAGCAAAAACCTCATCATAATCAATTCCTTCCTCATGTCTGTAACCTTGGGCCACTAGTCTAGCTTTGTTTCTGACCACAAAACCTCTTTCATCCTTCTTATTCTTGTAGACCCATTTTGTACCAATTATCTTTGCACCATTAGGTAGATCTACAAGAACCCAAACCTTTTGCAGCTTGAACTGCAACAGCTCCTCTTGCATTGCTTCAACCCAGCTTTCATCTGTAAGAGAATCAGTGATTTTAGTAGGTTCCTTTTGAGAAAGGAAGCATGCAAATAAACAGTGCTAATGGTCTTTGTGATTATTCCTTTGCTGCTTCTGAATGAAACAAAAAAGTGCATGAGCTTCATATTGTTTCTGCACTTTGCTTCTGGTCTGCACAGCTGACTTAGGATCACCCAGTATTTGACTTTGTGGATGAATGTTGTGAATCCTAAGTGTAGGAACAGGACTGGCATCTATCTCTGTAGGGAGATTGCTGAAGTCAGTAATCACCCTTTCTTCATCATAAGAAGCCTCCTCAAATATCCCTTTAACAGGCTATCAAAAATGTTTAGTTTCGGCATTGCTGATTCATCAAAATCATCATCAGCATTGCCAGAATTAACAAATGCACTACCAGTATTATTGGAGTTAGTACTGGTAGCATTATTTTCAGGTACTGGTGAATCAGGAATGCAAGTATTAACAGTTGTACTACCAGTATTAACTGAGTTAGTACTAGTAGCCTTAAAAGTAGGTACTGGCCCAAGATGCTTTTGAGCAAGTGCATCCAAATCCCTTTTGAATGCCAGAATAGCATCCGAATCACCAGTGGGAGAAGCCTCTCTCTCTTGAACCTCTGCAACAGTCTCTTTCTTCTTGGTAGGAACATAAGCTTTCTTTGTTCTAGAGCAGGGAGCTCTTGAATGCTCGACTGCTGTAGACAAAATAACAAGCTCCTCATTATCTTCACCTTCCTCAGGAGCATGAGTACCTGCACTGTTAGTATCTTCTAATGAACCTGCATATAGGTTAGCTTGATTTTCTAAAGATACAGGAATATAGTTCATAGAATCAGTTAGATAATCTAAATCAAACATCCATCTATAACCTACTCCTTTCACATTAGGCTTTTCCTCAAGAAAATTACCATGGAGGTTCACCTCTACCCTCTTAGTCACTAAGTTGTAAACCCCATAGGCATTACTATTTACTGAATAATGTAAAACCCTAAAATCGTAAACGTGTGAAATGACCATTTTGCCCTCAAGTTAAATTATTCGAAAACTCAAAAACGTTAATCTCGTTAAATACGTTTAACACGGGCCTTCCAAATAAACTACACAAGACCATGGTAAATGAAAAATACTTATGATTATGAATTATAGTTATATAATACATAAAAAGATTATTTGGCCTACATATGAAGCATACTAGTCAAATTAAATTAAAATGTGACAAACTAAATTAGGTAAATGGATTTGATAAGATTTTTGTCTCACTTCCCCCCCCCCCCCTAGCCGGCCACCAATCACGCCTAAATCATCATTAGACGTTACTTGATCTCCTAAAAGTTCTCACTACCATTCTAAAATAAAGACCTAAGTGAACCCTAGCCCCCAAGAAAATACACGGCAAAATAATCCTCTCCTCCATCTCATTATTCTGTCGACACATATCAGTCCAAAAAGAAGGAATTCTAAGTGCTTGTAAGGCTGCTATCTTCACACATATTGTACAAAGGTTTCTTGGTTCGATTTGGGTCGTTGTTTGCTGCTGTTGTGGTCGTGGTTATTAAGGCACAAAGGGGTGCCTTGGTTTAGTTTTTGTCGATTGTGTTCTCTCCTCCTTATACGCTACACAAGGTACTGATATGGCTCACCCTCCTCCTTGTTTTTCTGCTTCTGGTCATGGTTATGTAACCATCTTATGCACAACTTTAGACCTCACACCATGTTCATTTATATGTTAAGTATTAAGAGATTTAAAAACCTAATACAAGTGCTACATAAAATCATGAAATAAGCTTTGTACATGTCGACATATATACACCTTACAAATCTAGTTGTGTCCTATGTTTTTGGTCGTGGGAATTTGGAACACCATACGCATGCAATGAGCCCTAAAATCATGTTATATTTGAATGTTAACCTAAGATAATGATAACCTAGTATTTATCACATAAAATCAGGTCTTGAAACCTTCATACATGTGGCATTAAAGATGTATAAAACTGGTCCTATGAATATGTTTTGTAAAGCCATCGTATTACCTTTTCTTTTGGTCTTTATCACGTATAAATGGAGCATGAAATATTGTGTGTCGAATTGGTACTAATGTGTGTCAAAGGGTTAGTGTTGAGGGCTGTTCTGGAGGGTTTTAAAAGACGTATAAAACCTATTTTGGGGAGGGTTATATCTCGTTAACATTAAGGTTCACACAAAGGGTTTAAGTACAAATCGTATTAATCAAGTTAAAAGGTAAATAATGCATATGGTATTCAAACGGATCTAGGGTTTCGTTAAATGAATGGATTCATTATTTCATGGTTTGTTTGGTTGTCTCGACCTAAAATATATATAACCACATTAGGTCATATAATCTTGTACTAGTCGAGTTAAAACGAAAGCTTGTACTTGTTATAAGTATACATATCTGAATTACGTAGAAATAATGTCATATGCATGATTATTGAAATTAAAAGGTTGAATTGTAAATATAATGACTAAAAGGGCTAAATTAGTAAAATGGGTAAAAATGGCACATTTACACTTAAGACCCTACACTTTGTAATAATTACACTTTAGACCCTAAACTTGTGTAAATTGGCATAAATGATCCTTAAAGCCTATAAAACACTCACTTAACCTAATATGTCTTTAAATGCATCATAAATGGCTAAACTTGCTAAATACGAAAACCTGCTAATTATGAAAGCTTACTAAATATAGAAACCTGCTACTTTCGGAAAGTTACTAATTATAGAAACCTGCTATTTTTGGAAACATGCTAATTATGGAAACCTGCCTAAAATAGAAAGTTACTAAATGTGGGAACCTGCTAAAAATGGAAAGCCGTCTAATATGAGTTATCCGACTTTAATAAGCGTTATTAAATTCATATAGGTTTCGGACGGCGGGATTGATTCATCGTGTGACCTTACTTCCTATTTTGCTTGCTTTGAATGAGGTACATATATTCTGACCTTACCTCTTAAGGTTTCTCATGATTCGTATAATCTTTCGATACTAGCTTTGAACTATTATGTTTTACTCTGAGCCTTCTTATTAGGGCTTCCCTATGACTTTGCTATGCACCCTTTGATTGAATCTCTGATATGAACTGTTTGATTATGAACCTTCTAATTATGGGCCTTTGATTATGAACCTTCTGATTATGAACCTTTGATTATGAAGCTTCTAATTATGGACCTTTGATTATGAACCTCTGATTATGAACCTATGTTATGGAACTCTGATATGAACCTTGATGTCTGAACCTCTGATATGAACCTTTGATGTCTGAACCTCTGATATGAACCTTTGACTTATGAACCTTTGATATGAACCCTTATGATATGATTATGCTTTGACCCTTCAGTTTGATACCCGAGCCAAATATGTTTCCCTAGTCATGGAGGTACCATGACCATGTCATTGATGCACCAATGGCATGACTCCAGTATTTACGAGTGATGCTACACACCGTCCCCTTTCTGTTATATGATTATGAGCTCAAGATATGTGTTTGGCCACTATGTTTCCGCGGGGGCATATTATGTTTATGTTATGATATGATATGATATGATTTATATGGTAAATGATGTCGTGTGCAATACGCGTCTTCATAGTCTGGGAGCTAGCTACTCCATTGGTTACTGAGGTCTCCCCTCCTATTATATATGGTATTCTGAGGTCACCCCTCCGAATACAATGGTTACTTATGATATGATATGATATAATATGTTCCGGGCTCGTGGTAGATTTCTGACAACCCTTACACTTTTGATATACCTATATTGTACCTTCTGTATTCCCCAACGCACCATATTCTGTATTGATTGTCCATTACTCAGCACCTTGATATGACTCACTCTACTACCAAGATATATACATTCCATTGCATTGATCTGACATACTCTCATTCTGTTACTTCATACTATCGTTCCATTCACGTACCGGGTTATTATATGTTTATTGAATTTGATTATGCTACTCATGTTTAATGTGACTACTGATTACCCTGCTACGATATGAGTAATATACGGTTATCTGATTTACCTGTTGTCATTTGATGATATGTGATCTCACTGTTATGTGACCCTCTCTAATTGTCCGTGACCACGCTAGCATGTAATCGATAGTTTTGTCTCTGCTTATTATGTGTACTGCTCGCTTAATCTCGTGGACTATGACTATCTGCTGTATCCTTATCTGCTTGTTGTTGACCTGCCATGTTTACATTTCTGTCTATGCTACGGATTGATTGGGTAAATGGTTCAACTTATAAATTCTGGCTTGTTAACTTGTTTAATTGCCTTGCCATGTCCCTAATTCATTTAATTATAATGTTCATACTGTATTCCTACTTGTTACATGTGACTGCCATGTTTTGATCACGTTAGTACCTCACTGTTATGATATCAAGTTATGTATTTAACTAAGGGTTTTTGACATGTGTGATTGCCATGCTCACTTACTAATTAATTGCTTCCGCTTTTTAGATTTCGCTTGACTTGTATGTCTTCGATTTCCAATTGATTGTATGCCATATATATGTTGTGTGGATAATGACGCCTCGCTATGCTTGCTTATGTTTTAGTACTTGTATACCTGGTTTGTATGTGCTTGTATATATGTCATCGAGGCTTTGCTTTGCTTCGTTCTCCTTGTTATCTTTTCTTTTTGGATATCTGCATAATTGTGTTCTGCAGGATCCTCTTTGACTCATTGGTTCCCTTCGTTGTGACCTTGTTATCAGTTTCCTTATTTCATTT
>OU343217.1:232569311-232801918 GCA_910596185.1 Chrysanthemum makinoi | reverse complement strand
AATGCCATACATCTATACTAGATGAAGTCATAAACTTGGAAAACATATATTTTTCAAATATTAGCAACCGGATAATAAACTCGATATACAACTTTTGACATTTCCTCAACTTGAATAAATAGAAAATATACACTTGGTTCATGCCAAATTTCCTAAAAACATTTCACTATTTTCCAATTCGCAAACTAAATACATTCCATGAAAAATTATATTGTAACTTTCCGAGTTATATACAACCTTCCGAAACATATTAGCATTTGGAATATATTTATTAAAAATCTCCATTTTATACTTCTAATATACACCTAAATTAAGTTAAGGCTTAACTTTTTTTAAAATAAATACATTTATACTAGATGGCTTAAATATATATATACACTTAATATATATACATCCTTTCATTTACACCGACAACGTCTTATTATAAGAGTACTATTTTTTTTTCCCGTACATTATCGTTTGGTCTTCATTAGACCATAATCGCCTTCATCTTCGATATTCTTTACGAATTATACTCTCATGTCCGAAATCCACTCAATTCCTTGTAAACTATTCTAAAATCAATGATGCCACATAAACAACAACAACAACAACAACAACAACAACAAAAACATTTAAAAACTATAAAGTTCTTTAAACTTTATCGAGTCTTAAACATAAAGACTAAATATGTCGTACTTAATTAGGTTGCGTGTCGGATGCCGTGCACTATCACTCCTTGATTTAATTCTCTTTAGGCTTCATATTGCACAATGCCAAGGTGAGTTTCATAGCCCCTACTTTTACTTGTTTTATAACTGTTTTGGGGGAAGATACATGCTCATTTTTACTTAAATGATTTAATTACTAAAATTCTGCATTCTATGCATACTATGCCCTTTGATTGATATGTTTTAAGATACATCATACCTAGATGCTTTAAGGACCACACCAAAACCTTTGACCTAAGATATTACGCAGCTTAGCCTAAGATTTTAGATCCCAAATTGCCCTTTTCATGAACCGTCAATTCTGGAAGCGCGAATGTTATAAATAGATCTATTGGGGTGACTCCTCGTAGACCCCGCTAGTCAAGGCGTAACATATAGCATGTCGGGACCGAGTGTATTGGGATAAACACTCACCATGGGCTCCTTATTTGTATGACTTCCTTGTGCATACATAAACTCGTCAGAGTTTCGGTTGCATGAACATAGTGCTAGCGTAATAGATTCAATATATGACATTATATTCGTTGTAATGTACATATACCCTACTTATGGTCCACTAATAAAATCTCTTTTATGAAATCCTTTTATGAATTGAAATCATAAACTTTATGACATTATGCAAGACATAATGATCATCAAGGACCAAATTTGAAACAAGGTAATCGAAATCCCTTTTAAATAAACCTATGAACTCACCTGTAAGTTCAATCCATTTTAGCATGTATCTCCAGGTTTTGAAGTGATAGCTTATCTTTGGAGGCGCAAGGCAAAGGCATGGCATGGTCATAGATGACTCTGATTTATGTATTGGGACCACTCGTTTATAATGGGCCATTTTCCGCACTAATCAATAATGTAAACATTGTTTTAAAGAATAAATAAAAGTTTATTTATGAAAAACCAATTGTTCTATGCTTATGTTGTGATACCAATTTAGTAGCACCCCAACACCCGTATGCTTCCGCTGAGTCATTTTTGGGGGTGTTACATTAAAGGTTTCCGTTTTGTTTTTTAAAAATTTTGTCCATGTATACCTAGAGTAGTCATCCACTATTACCAAAGTATAGTAGTTGCCTCCATAACTTTGGATAGCGGATGGACCAAATAAATCCATATGTAGTAATTCTAAACACCTAGTTGTGGACACCATGTTTTTAGCTTTATGACTCGAATGAGCTTGTTTTCCTACATTACAAGCATCACAAAAATGATGTTCATATTTTAACTTAGGTAGATCTCTTACTAGATCTTTGGATGATAGCGATTGAAGAAGTCGCATGTTGGCGTGACCCAATCTTCGATGCCATAAGGTCAAAGTATCATCCATAGAGGTAAGACATAGTTTGTCTTTAGGTTCATTACCGATTTTAATGACATAGACTCCATGTTTCCTAATTCCTCTTCCTATGGTTATGCCATTTTTAAGTATCTTACTACCGGTTTCGGTAAAAAGTACATTGCACTTTTATCACATATTTGTCCTATACTTAAGAGATTAAAGTTTAGGTTTTCTACGTGACACACATCGTTAATGGTTAGAGATTTGTTAGAAATCGTACCTTTACCGATGATTCTACTTTTGCTATTTCCAAACACCACATTACCTCCATTAATGGATTCATATGTGGAGAATAGATCCCTATTGTCGGTCATGTGCCTTGTGCACCTGCTATCCTTGACCCATTCATCGGGGTCTAGGTCGACCTTTAAGCACACCTAAAACAATAATAAACTCAAAAGTTTGGTCTCCATTTGTTCATGGGTCCATTAGTGTTAAACATTCCATTCATGTTAGACATGTATGGATAAGATGAGTATGCATTCCATGGAGCAAAGTTTTGAAAAGGAAAACCGTTTTGCATGTTTTAATTCCATCCCATTTGATGGTTACTTTTCGGGTAAACGTTATTAGGTCTCCTAAATGAGTTAGGTTTTGAAAAAGATGGAGCTTTGTTTCTTGCAAAAGTAGGATTATATTTTGGAGGTGGTTGTCTAGTGGTGACATGATTTGGTTTCTTCCTATTAACTATGACAAACTCAGTTCTAGATGAAGAAGCTATATTATTGCTAATGTTTGCTACAGCAGATCCACGGATCCCTTTTTCTACACTAGCGGTTCCCTTTTGGGGATCCGTGATCCGCCACAACAAGGGTCGGTTTTTCTAGTTCTTTTACAAATTTTGTTTCTTTACTTTCACTAGTTGATGGATCAAGTTGTTGACTACCTAGACCCTTTTGATTGTTACCAGTTTTAACGCTATCGAGTATTGTATCTAAAGTGTTCGTGCTTATTCTAGCAATTTTAGAATCTAAGTGATCCACTAGTGTTTGAAGTTGAACGCAAAGTTCACATTCACCACTTGCTATTTTACCTTTCTCTAAACGTTTTAGTTTTGCTTTTAATTCTATGACTTCTTTATCTAAACGTTTATTTTGACTCTTTAAAAGCTTGTTTTTGTTAACTAGTTTTAAGCTAATATTGCATAGTTTATCATATTCATTATGCAATGAGTCATCATCAAGTGATGAGCTACTATAGTATTCGAGACATACCTCGTCATTTGCCATAAGACAAATTTCTTCATCCTCCTCGTCGCTCATTCCCCACGTGCCACTCACGAACGCCTTTTGATCATCCCGTTTGGGACACTTACTAATAAAGTGGTTTGGGTCCCCACACTTAAAGCAAGTACGATCATCCTTTGGCTTCTCTTCCTCTTTGCTTTTTCGAAAGCCTTTCTTATCGTCATACGGTTGTTTGACGTATCTACCCTTTCTTCTAAAGAACTTTTTAAAGTCCCTTACCGCCATAGCGTACTCTTCGTCGTCACTACTCGAAGATGAGTTCTCCTCATCGCGCGAAGCCTTTTTGGCTTTAAGGGCAAGAGATTTGTGTTTCTCTTTCACTTTTGAGGCTTCGGAATCTTTAGCAAGGACAAGCTCGTAGACTTTTAGGTTGCCTATGAGTTCATCGAGGGTGAGGATTGTCAAATCTTTTGACTCTTCGATTGCCGTCACCTTGGATCTCCACTTTGATGGAAGTGCTCTTAGATATCTCCTAACATGGTTACGGCTAGAAAAAGATTCATCAAGTGCTTGTAAAGATGTAATAATAGTATTAAAGTTAGCAAATGAATGATCTATAGTTTCCTCATCCGATATTGAAAATTGTTCATATTGTTGAACAAATAAATCAATTTTATTATTTTTAACTTGTTGGTTGCCTTGATGACTTACAACTAAAGAATTCCAAATTTCTTTAGAGGTTTTAAGCATAGAAATTCTTTCAATTCCTTTTTCGTAAAGCATTATATAAAACCATTTTTGCTTCACTATTTTTAGAAAGCTTTTTCTTCATTTCATCATTTAGTTTATCATGAGGTATGTGAACTAAATTTCCTTTATCATCATTTGAGGTAGCCTCAGAATCACCTTCAACAATAATGCACCAAAGATCAATATCTTTCGACTTCACATATGTTTCGAATCTATTTTTCCAATATATAAAACCATTAGTTTCAAGTAGTGGTGGTCGTTGCATAGATTGCCCTTCCTTATAATTTTCAGAACCCATAGTGATCGAAAAGTTTTTAAAATACAATTTTATTTTAAAACTTTTATAGACTTAGCTCTTGATGCCAATTGTGGAAAACTAGAAGCGGGGGGGGGGGGGGGGGTGAATAGTTTTGCCGATTTAAAGTTGATTTAAAAAAAACTTTAGATCCGATATTATGTGAGATCGTATGGATGTTGAGAACGTGTAGATCTAATGATAATGCAAGCAAATAAATAAAGTTAAGGGATAGAAATGACACAACCGATTTATAGTGGTTCGGCTACAAGGTCACCTTCCTTGCCCTACTCCACTCCCCGAGTCACCTACCTGAGTTCAAGCACTATGTCAACAAACTCCTTCACTTGGCGGAGAAGCCTTCACAACGTTGCTTACACTTTTTCCGTACAAAGCTAGATACCGAGTCCGTAGCACGGTGGACCAAACCAACACAACTATTACACAACAAATATGTGAAATATCAAATACAAGATCTTCGCTACAGAAATCTTGAGGAGTGACAAATCAATCAAGGACCCCTTGCTTGGATGACTTGTAGAATGCTCGTGATCTCGCCTTAGAGAAGGACCTATATGAGGATCACAAATAGAAAGGAAGAAGAACAACTCTCTAGATCAAGTGATCTATATGTTAGAAGAGAATGAGAGTGTATGAGAGATTTAGTAAGAAGAGGGGTGAGTTAGAATGAAGAAATGGCTCTCTATTTATAGGCAAATTTCTCCTCTGCTCCACGGATCCCACGGATCCCTTCCACTTGGGATCCGTCTAGTGTAATCCTAGGGATCCGTGGTATGCTCCTCTTTGCCCATGGGTTTTTTGGTTATGGGTCATGGGTTATGGGTTGGTCCATGGGTTTTCTTTAGATTCAATGTATCTAAGTATACATTGTATCAAGTCTTCTTTGGTATGGGTTTAAGATCCATGGGTTATGGTCCATGGGTTATGGTTTTTACCCATCCTAATAAACTATTACAACAAATGCTTAATTATTACATTTTTGTATTTAAATGGCTATATGTAAATGCTTTACAAAAATAACATGTATCCTTATAATTATACTTAAGATAACATTACATTTGTTATCAACAAAACACAAAGAGATCGCAAAATATTAATAAACGTTTTTACGGTTTATTTGTATTAACACAAACATATAAAGGTAAGTAATGAAAAGATATGAGTAAGAAGCACAAAACCACAACGCAAGTATTTATAGTGGTTCGGCTACAAGGTCACCTTCCTTGCCCTACTCCACTCCCCGAGTCACCTACTCGAGATTTCGTAATCACTACACCAATCTCCTTATGGCGGAGAAGCCTTCACAACATCGCCTACTCTTTTTCCGGTACTAGGCTAACCACCGGTTCTTTCACTCCAAGGTGAACCACACCTACACAACGTCGCCACCCTTTATAAGGTACTAGGCTAAGTACCTAGTTCTTTCACACCTTAGGTGAACTACACCTTCACAACGTCGCCTACCCTTTATTAGGTACTAGGCTAAGCACCTAGTTCCATTGCAATGGAGGAACTACTACCACACTACACCAACGACTAATCCCAAAGGAGATCTACTCCTTTACAACATCATCAAGGATATCAATATCCTTGGATCTAATACTAGTCTATCTTGTACATCGAAACACACCATATCGAATGTACATCTAAGGCACCTTTCACTAATGCCTTTGACTAGATCTACAAGACACCTTTCACTAACGTCTTGTGTCTTTACTTCTAAGCACCTTTCAATAATGCTTCTTTGTCTTGACTTCTAAGCACCTTTCACTAATGCTTCTTTGTCTTGACTTCCAAGCACCTACCACAAGTGCTTTATCCTATAGACGATAGATACCCTTCCCTAATATCTTCGTCTTGACTCTTTAAGACATCTTTCACTAATGTCTTCAACACTACACTTCTTTGAAGAAAGAAAGGAATCATCAACAAGAAGACTTCAGTAGCCTTGATGATGAGGAAGCATGGCAACTCATGGACTTGAGCTTGCTTGACTTCAAAGGTGGTGATCTTGCCTTTAAGAGGAACCTAAAAGATCACACAAAAAACAAAAATACAAACATAGATCTCTTGTATCTAAGGTTAGTGAGTTTAACTCAGGGGAGAAAGTATATTTGAAAGTGGTGAGAAACAATGAAGAAATGGCTCACTATTTATAGAGGAAAAACCTCTACTGTTCCCCGGATCCCACGGATCCCTACCACAAGGGATCCGGCTAGCACAAAGCTAGGGATCCGTGGTCCGCTCCTCTTTGCCCATGGGTATTTTTGGTTATGGGTCATGGGTTATGGGTTGATCCATGGTTTTTTTTAGATACAATGTATCTTAAGGATACAATGAACTTGGTTAAGTGGTATATATAAAACCATGGGTTATGGGTCAAAACCATTTGCTAGTATTTACCCATTTAGTATATACTTGTATTTACCCATTTTAGCATACACTTAGTTTTTACCCATTTTAGTATACTTAGTTTAAGTATATGTTTAACCCAATATGTAAACACTAGTTGTTGTACATATGTATCTAAATCATAAAATCACTTATACTTGTTTTAGTGTTTTATGTGAAAGTGTAAGTGTGTTAGAAAACTATTAGTCCAAACCATTTACGTATTTTATTTGTTTCGTTAAAATGATTTTACTTTTGTTATCGACAAAACATTAGAAGATCGTAAAATATAAATAAACGTTTTTACGGCTTATTTGTATTAACAATCTCCCCCTTTTTGTTGATGACAAAACATAAAATTATTTTAAGGAAAAAGCTAAAATTAGTAAAAATTTGAATTTGTAGTTTTTACTTTCTTCTCCCCCTTTTTGTCGAAACAAAAAGTGTTTGAAAGAAGACAACACATTGTTTTTAAGAAAAACATGTGAAAGAAAAAGTAAAAAGGAATAGAAAGCAATTAACGGGACAAAATCTCGTCTTTTACTCCCCCTTGACGAGTCCATCCCTATGTAAGGACGTCAAGTAAATGATACTATTCTAGTTTGTTTGCAAATAAGTTTGCAAAAGATATCGTCTACGAGACGAATGTGCTCCCCCTTGATTATTGCAAAGGGATGTCACGAAATATAAATCTAGTATTGCAAGTAATTTGCAATGTATTGCTTTGACATAAAGCTCCCCCTAGCTTTAGGATTCAAAGTCTTCATATGTAAATTGAATAACTACAAAACAAAGGTTAGAAATCAAGTATAATTCACAATTTCCTGCAAATGTGATTCAAGTTAGTAGAAAGAAAGCTTTCTGTCTCACGGATCCCGCGGTTCCCTCCTAGTAGGGATCCGTCTAGGCAAATCTGAGGGATCCGTCTGGCTGATGAATAAAGTCAACAAAGATTGGTATAACAAGAAATGTTAATACTAAAAAGAGATATGGATTATATAGTATACTCACATACTCAGAAATATAGCAAGTAGCATGTAATTCCATTTAATAAACAAGAGTTATGATATACATGACTCGAAAAACAAGACAATAGACAATACATGACTAGGAATTTCTAGATCACCTAACGCTTGAAGCTAAGACACCACTATAATCTTCTAGCTCAAGTTTTGTTTAGGTTTAATCTCATCGAAACGTTCGAGGAAATGATAGAACATGAAACGTTGGTCTTCTCGTACTTCATGTATCAAACTTTCAACATGTTGACAATGATAGCAATCTTTGTCATGGCTAGGTAGTGGTGGTGGATGAAATGAAATGGCTTGATTCGAAGGATCAAGTGAAGCGGCTTGTGGAGCTTCAAACGATGGAGGGATTGGTGGAGGTGCATTTAAGAATGACTCAACCAAGAATGATGGTGGTGGTAGAGAAGTGTCAACTTCCATATGGTCGGGTGGTTGACTTTGATGATTTGTCATAATCCAAATGGGATTATATGATGAAAACGGCGAGAAGGAAGCCGGAGCAAGTGTTGACTCAACACCTTGATTTTGAACCATTATTCCTCCTAATGAGGAGAATGTTATCGGTGGAATCGGATGAGACGGCCTAGGAGGCAAGTCCTCTAAATTGTAGAGGTGTGGTGATGATAGTGGGGATGTAAATGAAATAGCTCTAGAAACCAATGGTGATGGTTTGGTGGAGATGACATTGTTTGGCCTAGGAGGTATGGTGGTGTTTGGCATAGGTAGTTTTGTGGATACTATCTTTTTAGGAATTGGTTTGATTGGATGATGAAGAGTTCTATCATTTGTTGGTTTGATGAGAGATGATTCGGTTGAGGAAATTTCGTGTATAACACGAGCTCTTTTCATGGGTGGTTCTTTGGTGGATAAGTTACTACTTGGGGTTTTCCTCATGATGAGATAATTTCAAGAGTTTGCAAGAGCTGCAAGTTAGGATGAAAGTGATGACTATGGAGGTCCTAATAAGGTGGTTTATAAACTAAGAGATTTGGCAAGTGCATTTAAGCCTTAAGCCACTAGAATTCATTGAAATGTGATGATTGACATGCACATGAGTCAACTTCAGAGGATGCACTGATCTAGGAACTCATTTAAGATGAGATGGAGTGTTTGAGTTAGGAAGATAAGTTGAAATGATTGTTTTTGCAAGAATTGACATAAACTGTCATACGGATCCCACGGTTCCCTCCTTAGAGGGATCTGTCTAGGCTAATCCTAGGGATCCGCCTCTCAGCAGCTATGAAAGATTGGAAATGATGTTTCTAAGATCTAAGACCTATGTCATCTTGAGTGTTTCAGTCCTCCTAAGTGTTTTAAATGAAGGGATGCTTGAGTGCTTGAAGGTAATGAATGATGTAGCTAATGATTGTCTTTTGTGGAAGATTTTGGAACTTTCAAGAGTACCAATGGATGGACAAGGATGACACTAAAGATTTAGAATGTCAATTGAAGTTAGATGATCCTAGAGATCAGGTTGTGTCTTAGGATAGTGTTTTTTGGAAAATATCCTAGAAGCTTTGAGATGAGAAAACTATATTTTGATCAAATTTGATCAATTTGGAGATGAGGATGATTTATGATCAATTTTTTCCATAATTGAAAGATTTCTAAGACTAGATGTGAGGGATCAAGTAGAAAATAAGGTGTGAGTTTAAGAGCGGAAGAGTAATGGATTAAAACGAAATGGTAGATCTACAAGCATTTTTAGAGTGTGACCTCGGTGAGTTATGTATGAATGGGAAAGATTAACCTATCTTGATAAGGACTTAATTTGCCTTATGACACTATGTTTAGCTTAGTGTGAGGTGTTCTAAGAATGTGTTTGAAATACAATTCTTGTAATTGCATTTTCTGTTCGACGGATCCCACGGTTCCCTAAGAGTAGGGATCCGTCTAGTGTAACTTTTGGGATCCGCCCATCTCGCCGCAGACCTTTACTAAAGGTGTGCAATGATCTTGACAATGCATTATATCTCAAGGATAGTCTAAAGAGAGTTCTAAATACTAAGATATCAAATGTTTTATTTCATGAAGGAAATTGGATTACATTGATAAAGCACGAGTACAAGAGATTTGATCCTATTTTGGAATACTATTAGTTTCCTTGAGTGTTTTCGCTAGGAGGATCATTATGTGATTGATGAGTGTTGGTGGAATCAAGAATGAAGAAAGTATTCATGAGAGATATGTTTAGCGGTTCCATCATCTTGTTCACAAGTACGTAAACGGACTTTGAAATTGAGGATGGAAATGCATAACATTATGATAGAGGCGTGTCAAGAACATTCCATAAGGGATGAGTTTATTCTTGAGCCTTGAAGATTTGCAATTCGTTTTGCGAAGAAGTAGGCGAGATTGTATGGTTGTTGTGTTAGCAAACAGTACAACATATGAGCACAACAAGCGGGAAGGATTTCTCGATTTCCCCTAAGACTCCAAACACTTTCACGTAGGATGAGTGCAAGAGGCTTGTACTCTTCTCGGATATCCCTTGTAAAGATAATGTTTGGATCGGAGTAATATGGTCGAGGTTTGCAAATTATGCGATTTAAATCTTCCGGAGAGGGTATGTGTGAACAATATGGACTATTTTCTTCACGAAAGTTGAAGAGAGAATCAAGAGACCGATCTTCAGTGAAGGCACATTGTCCATGATTCGGAATCCGGAGGATGTGAGCAAAATGCCCAAGGGTTAGAGTGAACTTTTGGTTTTTGATATAAAACCAAATAGATAGAGAGCGATCCTCGTTACGAACAAGTTCGACTTGACGAAAGAATTCCATTATGAACCTTGGACATATCTTCTCGTTGATTTCAAGAAGACATTCTAGTCCTATGGCTCGGAAGGAGGTATTGATACCTTCTTCGAATTGTAGAGAGGTGTCTATAATACGTCCTTCATGGAAGTGACGGTTTTCGAGATTATTGAACCCACGGACATGATTGACAGGTGTGCTGGGTTCGAGAGAGATGTTCGGAGTGTAGATCCTAGTGAGTGAATGATATGTGTCTAAATACACATATATTTGTATTATAAAAACCCACAAAAACAACCAAAAACACACAAATGACTCTCAAAATGATACAAATTCATAAAAATGTGTTTTTATGTGATTCGTGTACAAAAAATTGAAAAAACAAGTGAAAATTGATCAATTTCACAACAATTGTCGTTTTCAGTCCCTGGAGTTACACAAAATGTCAAAACTAGTCCCTAAATGTTTTAAATGAATGAAAAGTCAACTTAAGTCCTTGGGAAATCAAAAATGTTCACAAAACATCCCTGGATGAAAGTTTACACAAAATGGCAATTTTTACCCCTCAAGTTACAAAATTGGCAAAAATGGTCCCTGGGTATTCTAAACTTGGAATTTTACAAATAATACCCTTGTACTATGCATGATTGAAAATTTGGAACAATTTTGATAAACTTTTTGAAATTTACAACTTTAGTCCCTCAAAATCCAAAAATTACATTTAAGGTCCTTAAAGTTTAAAAATACAATAAATATACAACTTTGGTCCTTGTGTAATTATGTTATGGCAGCTTTTGGTCCCTTTAAAGGAACTTTGAGATGATTGGCAGTTTAGGCCCCTCAAGTTTCAGATTATACAACTATAGTCCTTGAAGTTTAAAACCTTTAAACCCATTTTGGACCTTTCACACACCTTGGACCCTCACAAAAATCAATTGTGAACCCCCTTATTATTAATACATCTCTGGTCAAAAGTCTCAACCCGCCAAAAGTCTCATCTCCTACCGCCTTGCCTGCAAAACCAGAAACCCCACCCCCTCCTCAAATCCACTCTCCCATGTCCCCTCCACCTTAACAAACATCCAAACATCATTTATTGCTTCCCTAACCTCTCACTCAACCCCACATGGACAAAAGAGAAATTTGGCGCCAAAACACCATTTAAACGGTTGAGATTATTTTCAAGCCATCCAATGGCTAGGATTGGTGGGATTTCATCAGAAGTGAGAGAGAAGGTGCTTGGAGTATAAAAGGAAGAAGAAAGAGAGGAGAAATCACTTTGGCCTTAAGCCTTAGTCAAGTAGTTGTAGTTTTTATTGTTTTCTTAGTTAAAAATGTTTTTTAATCCTGCAAATGTTGTATTTTATCTTTAATTAGTGTAATGAAACCTTTATTTCAGTTTAATTCCAGTTAAATCTCAGTTTTAAGTTTTTGCTTATTTCCTTAAATTTTCATGTTATTTGAATTCTAGTTTAATAGTTGTTTGATGGATTCTTTAAACTCAATAAGCTCTTGACAAAGTTTTAAGGTTTTTAGATTCATTAAAACAATCTCGTCTTTTAAATTCAAAAATCAAGAAAAATACTAAAAAGTCAATGAGGTCAACATATGATCCAATAAGCGCTTCGGGGTGTAAGAAGCTGCGGATGGTTTTCTGGTTTCTAGCTTGTTGACACCAAGCTAGAAGTGGTTTTTAAGCCTTGGTACTCAGTTTTAAGTCTTGATCACATGTAAGCTTCATTTTTCCATTTTTTGTATTTTAATGTTTTACTGTTTTATATGCTATGATTTTGATGATTCTATGTTTATTTGTTATTATATAGTCATATTATAGCTTTAAATTAGGTGTTTATGTATTGGAATTCATTGTGGCTTGGAAATACATTTTGACTGCTCATATGCTTGATTTTTGATAATCATGGTTTAAACCTTGTGTGACTACTTGTTTAAGCTTTAAAGGTCCTAATTTAACAGATGAAAGCTCTGTGATTTGATAAAATTGGTTTATACAGTCAGATGTTATGAAAAGTCCAATTTAATCCCTTTTAAAGTGTGTTTGGATTTGCTGATAAACCAGCAGTCCAGGCTTATTATGTTGTTATTTATTGTTGTTTCTTATCACTTTAGTGTTATATAGCTTAGTTCAAGTCTTAAATACTGTCCTTGTTTATCAAATAGTCAAAATCACCTTAATCTCATCTTATTTAGTTCATCGTTAGGATTTAAGTTACAAATTTCATCACAGTGACTCATAAGTAGATTATCTAGCTTAATTCAGTTGTATCATAGCATAATATAACATAAATAATCAGTAGATTAAGTTTTAAATTCACTTTAGTCAACCTTTTCAGTTTTTAGTTAAAGTCAAATTTTTAAATAGTCATTTTTGAATAAAATGTATAATTTTGTGTAGGATTTATTATTAAGTCTTATTTTTAATCCTTTTGGGATTTCAAAAGATGGTTGCTAAAGAAAAATACAAAAATACTAGTTTATCTTTTCTCAGCTTTTTAAGAGCTTATTTCCTTGTTTCTTTTGAGCACCTTATTTGTAAGCATGCCCTGCACCACAGTTATGGTGTCAAGTTAATGAGCTTGCATAAGCTTCATTACTTGACCCTAGCTTGTGCATTTAGCTTCTTTGTATAGCCTGTGTGGCCTTTTTATTATTTGCATGCTTGTTTTTATATTTGTAGCTTATTTAGGTAGCTTAATCTCACCATCTATTTTGTCCCATTTTGACCACTCAACTGAAGCAAACAGTTGAGTGGGACTTGTTACCTAAGCTTCTTATAAGCTCCTTAATGAGCTTGAGATTGTGATTCTTGGCTTTGTGAGAAGCTAAGCAGTCCATCTCAATGTCTCAGTATAAGTTGAGCTTATTAGAGCTTATTTGATAGGTTTAAATGAGGCTTGTGTTTGCCCACTCACAACATACCTCTGAGCAATTCAGTGGTATTGCACCATTTCCACAAGCCTTTCAGAAGCTCTTTAGAGATCATAAGCTTGTGAAGCTTGGTTTTTCATGAAGCCTAGCAACACAAGTATTAAGTCCAAGGCTTAAATTCTAGTTTGTAGCTTATTCTCTAGGGCTGCATACAGCTTTTGTTTTGTCCCATTTATCAAGATTCACCCACCCAGCTTGAGCTGAAGTCGTGGTCCTGGGACCATCTTCATAAGTCTCTCCAAAGCTCATCAGTGGGTCCCACTTGATGAGCTTTGGCTTTTTGGAAACCCAACCAACCCATCTTGCTATCTCAAGTTTCATTTTGGCATTTCAAGCTTATTCTATCAGCTTAAATGGCCATTACAAATAGCTGCAAGGGGTGTTTGGTTCTGTTGTATACTGTAAGAGCTTATGAGCTTTTTACAAGCTTATAGGTGATTGCCAGTGCATATGCTTGTTTATATTTGTTCATATAGCCTATATACATATATTTTTCACTTTCTTTTCCTGTGGGGAGCTTATTACAGGCTCTTTGAGGCCTCAATTCCATCCAAGTCAAGCCAAAAGCTTGATTGTCTAAACCATAAGCTCACACCTATTCAGTCCAATTTCTTGTTTATATGTGACCCATTGGACTTGTATATACCTTATTTTATCTTTTGTTTTCTGTTTAGAACCTTTTCAAGCTTATATTGATTGAGCTCCAACATCAAGCCAAAAGCTTAACTGTTGGGCTCATAAGCTCATGCTTTGCTTATTTCTTGGTTTGTATAGTTTCATTTTCATCTAATATGTTTAATATCAGTAGTACATTTGTCCGAAAACGAAAAACCAAAAAGAAATCAGTTTTAAGTGATAGCTTATAGTTATAAGCTTATTTGCCCATTAGCTTATTTTTGTACATAAGCTGCCATTTTTATATTTTTCTTTAGTTCTTATATTTATTGTAGAATTTGTAAAAGTTTGAGATTTTTCTTTTACTGTTAGGTATTTTTAATTATTTAAAATAAGTTTTTAATACTTATTAATAGTAAATAATTAATAATAAATAGTATAATTGTGTAAAAAATACATTTTCAGTTTCTAAATTCATTTTATTATATTTTAGATTTTTCAAATTCTTTATTTCATTTATTTAAGTTAATTTTAGATTTTCTTATTATTTAATTCATTTTAAATACATTTAATTCATTTTTAATTAATAATAATTAATTTAATAGTGTAAAAATTTATTTTAATTTTCTAATAATTTTCTTATCTTTTAGGATTCTAAAAATATAATTTTCACATTTGTGGGAGTTGTATTGGACCTGAATTCATTTTATTTTGTACGTTTACATAAATTTCAAGAACGTACGTTTTAGATTTTAATCGGGTAAACAATTGTAAAAATAGAATTAAAATGACTTCAAAATTTTGATATTTTTATATTTTCTTAGTATAATTATAATCCTTTTCTTATTTCATTTTTGTTACATTTATGTAATTATTATGTATACATATATGGTTTAGTTGTTAGTTTTCTTAACTTTTGTATATACTTGTAAATTATAGTTTAATATTTTAATTATATTTAATTTGCATTTAAGTCGCCTAGACTTGTAAATCTCTATTATAGTTATAATCGTTTTGTTTTTAAACGTTTACGTTTTAGTAACGTACGTTTGTATATCTTTTGCATTTTTAGGTTTCTGATTGTAAACGCTTTTAACGCATAGCTGTGACAGAGCTATTACTATTCACATTCCTAGTGTTAGTCAATCGATTCCTGCTTTTTGTACATTCTTGATCATATCATTTTATCACAGTCGTTGTATTCAGGATATCACACCTCACCAGAACATAAACGATCCAAAGATATTTTAATCCTTGGTAAACTTGCATTTCTCTCCCGGGCTGTCGCCCTTTTATCATCTGTTACGGTTGACCGTTCGCAAGCGGTTGATAAGTGTGACGGAGAAATAAAAGAAGGTGGTTCGGGAGAGAATCAAATTTTGGCGCCGTTGCCGGGGAGGTGTGCTGCGTAACGTACTTGTGTTTTATATCTATCCCTTGTATATATTATATATAATATATTTCAGATTTCAAAAACATATAAAATACAAAAACATTTTTTCCTTCACACACAACTTGCCCAGTTTGATAAGTCCCTCAGTTACAACATTTGGTTGTTGGCTGTTTACAGTTGCTGAATGACGTAATCAGATTCTCTTCGAGGGCTTGTTAGAATTTCTTTTGTACATATATATATAAACTTCAAAAATACAAAAATATTTTCCCTTTCTTTTTATAAAATCAAAAATTAAAAAGATTCTTCTCGATCTTTCTAAGTTTCTTTCTAAGATTCTTAGACTCATCTTAAGTGATGAATATTCATAATTTCCGTGAGTGGCAACCCACTCCAATTTCTCACTCAATCTTTGAGTGGCAATCCCACTCAGTTTCCCCATGAACAATTTAATTCGGGGTCAAGTCAAGCTAGTGACTTGGTTATCAAAAACAAGCCACGCTATATGGGTTTTCACCCATATTTCGCTGCTTCTTTTCTCTGTTCTACCACCTAGTGTGGGGTAATAACCCACCTGTTGTAAAAAAAAAAAAAAACTTTGAAAATTGTAAATATTAAAAAATAAAATAATTGTTGTGTAACCCCATTTAGTTTTGAATATTGAGGACAATATTCATTTCTAAGGGGGGTGAAATTCGGCGCATTTGATCATAAATGTACCCTTTTAGTCCCTTTTTCCCCCAAAATGGCCAAATTTTAAAAAATTTTTATCTAGTGGAAGTACTATGTACTAAACACAACAAATGGTAATCAGTCCACCATGTTTGATAAACAAAGGATTGGCTAATCCAGGAGCAAACGGCTCTTGGTAAAGATTTCTCAAATCCGCTTATATGGCTTGCAATTTGCCCAAAATTGTATGGTTCTCAACTCACCATATCCTAAAAAGTGAAGAGTTGGCTAGCCCGCAAGATTATGTGAATGTGGTAAAGGCAGTGGAAAATCCATAATTGGTATTCAGCTCACCAAAGATAATGCTGATAATTTATCTAAGAGTTGGCTAGTCCGTATGGGTACTTCTCCGGTAAAGACAAATCAAACTGTTTGAAAGTCGGTGGTTTGCTCAAAATAATATGGTTATCAGTGTACCATGGTTCTTACTTGAACTAAAACATTTGGCTACTCCAGAAGTGATGGCTTTTGGTAAAGAGTTTTTCAAATCCATTAAAATTTCAAAAGATTGTTAGGGACTAGCAATAGTTTAGTGTTGGGGATTTGATATGTGTCTAAATACACATATATTTGTATTATATAAACCCACAAAACAACCAAAAACACACAAATGACTCTCAAAATGATACAAATTCATAAAAATGTGTTTTTATGTGATTCGTACAAAAATTGAAAAACAAGTGAAAATTGATCAATTTCACAACAATTGTCGCTTTTTCCCTCGAGTTACACAAAATGGCAAAACTAGTCCCTAAATGTTTAAAATGAATGAAAAGTCAACTTAAGTCCTTGGGAAATCAAAAATGTTCACAAAACATCCCTGGATGAAAGTTTACACAAAATGGCAATTTTTACCCCTCAAGTTACAAAATTGGCAAAAATGGTCCCTGGTATTCTAAACTTGGAATTTTACAAATAATACCCTTGTACTATGCATGATTGAAAATTTGGAACAATTTTGATAAACTTTTTGAAATTTACAACTTTAGTCCCTCAAAATCCAAAAATTACATTTAAGGTCCTTAAAGTTTAAAAATACAATAAATATACAACTTTGGTCCTTGTGTAATTATGTTATGGCAGTTTTGGTCCCTTAAAGGAACTTTTGAGATGTTGGCAGCTTAGGCCCTCAAGTTTCAGATTATACAACTATAGTCCCGTTTAAAACCTTAAACCCATTTTGGACCTTTCACACACCTGACCTCCAAAAATCAATTGTGAACCCCTATTATTAATACATCTCCGTCAAAAGTCTCAACCCGCCAAAAGTCTCATCTCCTACCTCGCCTTGCAAAACCAGAAACCCCATCCCCCTCCTCCAAATCCACCTCCCATGTCCCTCCACCTTAACAAACATCCAAACATCATTTATTGCTTCCCTAACCTCTCACTCAACCCCACATGGACAAAAGAGAAATTTGGCGCCAAAACACCATTTAAACGGTTGAGATTATTTTCAAGCCATCCAATGGCTAGGATTGGTGGGATTTCATCAAGTGAGTAGAGAAGGTGCTTGGAGTATAAAAAGGAAGAAGAAGAGAGAGAAATCACTTTGGCCTTAAGCCTTAGTCAAGTAGTTGTAGTTTTTATTGTTTTCTTAGTTAAAAATGTTTTTAATCTTGCAAATGTTGTATTTTATCTTAAATTAGTGTAATGAAACCTTTATTTCAGTTTAATTCAGTAAATCTCAGTTTAAGTTTTTGCTTATTTCTTTAAATTTTCATGTTATTTGAATTCTAGTTTAATAGTTGTTTGATGGATTCTTTAAACTCAATAAGCTCTTGACAAAGTTTTAAGGTTTTTAGATTCATTAAAACAATCTCAGTCTTTTAAATTCAGAAAATCAAGAAAAATACTAAAAAGTCAATGGAGGTCAACATATGATCCAATAAGTTCTAAAAGCTGTGGATGGTTTTTCTGGTTTCTAGTTTGTTGACACCAAGCTAGAAGTGGTTTTTAAGCCTTGGTACTCAGTTTTAAGTCTTGATCACATGTAAGCTTCATTTTTCCATTTTTGTATTTTAATGTTTATCTGCTTATATGCTATGATTTTGATGATTCTATGTTTATTTGTTATTATATAGTCATATTATAGCTTTAAATTAGGTGTTTATGTATTGGAATTCATTGTGCTTTGAAATACATTTTGACTGCTCATATGCTTGATTTTTGATAATCATGGTTTAAACCTTGTGTGACTACTTGTTTAAGCTTTAAAGGTCCTAATTTAAATGTATGAAAGCTCTCATGGATTTGATAAAATTGGTTTATACAAATGATGTTGAAAAGTCCAATTTAATCCCTTTTAAAGTGTGTTGGATTTGCTGATAAACCAAATAAAATTCGTGCTTGTTATGTTGTTATTTATTGTTGTTTCTTATCACTTTAGTGTTATATAGCTTAGTTCAAGTCTTAAATCAGTCCTTGTTTATCAAATAGTCAAAATCACCTTAATCTCATCTTATTTAGTTCATGTTAGATTTAGTTACAAATTTCATCACAAAGGACTCATAAGTAGATTATCTAGCTTAATTAGTTCTTGTATCATAGCATAATATAACATAAATAATCGTAAAGATTAAGTTTTAAATTCACTTTAGTCAACCTTTTCAGTTTTTAGTTAAAGTCAAATTTTTAAATAGTCATTTTTGAATAAAATGTATAATTTTGTGTAGGATTTATTATTGTTTATTTTTAATCCTTTTGGGATTTCAAAAGATGGTTGCTAAAGAAAAATACAAAAATACTAGTTTATCTTTTCTCAGCTTTTTAAGAGCTTATTTCCTTGTTTCTTTTGAGCACCTTATTTGTAAGCATGCCCCACCATTGTTATGGTGTCAAGTTAATGAGCTTGCATAAGCTTCATTACTTGACCCTAGCTTGTGCATTTGGCTTCTTTGTGTAGCCTTTGTGGCCTTTTATTATTTGCATGCTTGTTTTTTATATTTTAGCTTATTTAGGTAGCTTAATCTCACCATCTATTTTGTCCCATTTTGACCACTCAACTGAAGCAAACAGTTGAGTGGGACTTGTTACTAAGCTTCTATAAGCTCCTTAATGAGCTTGAGATTGTGACTTGGCTTTGTGAGAAGCTAAGGTCCATCTCACAAGATAAGTTGAGCTTATTAGAGCTTATTTGATAGGTTTAAATGAGGCTTGTGTTTGCCCACTCACAACATACCTCTGAGCAATTCAGTGGTATTGCACCATTTCCACAAGCCTTCAAGCTCTTAGAGATCATAAGCTTGTGAAGCTTGGTTTTTCATGAAGCCTAGCAACACAAGTATTAAGTCCAGAGCTTAAATTCTAGTTTGTAGCTTATTCTCTAGGGCTGATAGCTTTGTTTTGTCCCATTTATCAAGATTCACTGACTCAATTGAGCTGAGTCATGGTCTAGACCATCTTCTAAGTTCTCTAAAGCTCAGGTCCCACTTGATGAGCTTGAAACCCAACCAACCCATCTTGCTATCTCAAGTTTCATTTTGGCATTTCAAGCTTATTCTATCACTAAATGGCCATTACAAATAAATGCGGGGTGTTTGGTTCTGTTGTATACTGTAAGAGCTTATGAGCTTTTACAAGCTTATAGTGATTGCCAGGCATATGCTTGTTTATATTTGTTCATATAGCCTATATACATATATTTTCACTTTCTTTTCCTGTGGGGAGCTTATTACAGGCTCTTTGAGGCCTCAATTCCATCCAAGTCAAGCCAAAAGCTTGATTGTCTAAACCATAAGCTCACACCTATTCAGTCCAATTTCTTGTTTATATGTGACCCATTGGACTTGTATATACCTTATTTTATCTTTTGTTTTCTGCTTAGAACCTTTTCGCTTATATGAGCTTGAGCTCCAACAGTCAAGCCAAAAGCTTAACTGTTGGGCTCATAAGCTCATGCTTTGCTTATTTCTTGGTTTGTATAGTTTCATTTTCATCTAATATGTTTAATATTAGTAGTACATTTGTCCAGAAAACAGAAAAACCAAAAAGAACTCAGTTTTAAGCTAAGTGATAGCTTATAGTTATAAGCTTATTTGCCCATTAGCTTATTTTTGTACATAAGCTGCCATTTTTATATTTTTCTTTAGTTCTTATATTTATTGTAGAATTTTGTAAAAAGTTTGAGATTTTTCTTTTACTGTTAGGTATTTTTAATTATTTAATATTAGTTTTTAATACTTATTAATAGTAAATAATTAATAATAAATAGTATAATTGTGTAAAAAATACATTTTCAGTTTCTAAATTCATTTTATTATATTTTAGATTTTTCAAATTCTTTATTTCATTTATTTAAGTTAATTTTAGATTTTCTTATTATTTAATTCATTTTTAATACATTTAATTCATTTTTAATTAATAATAATTAATTTAATAGTGTAAAAATTTATTTTAATTTTCTAATAATTTTCTTATCTTTTTAGGATTCTAAAAATATAATTTTCACATTTGTGGGAGTTGTATTGGACTGAATTCACGTTATTTTGTGTACGTTTACATAAATTTCAGAACGACGTTTTAGATTTTAATCGGTTAAACAATTGTAAAAATAGAATTAAAATGACTTCAAAAACGATATTTTTATATTTCCTTAGTATAATTATAATCCTTTTCTTATTTCATTTTTGTTACATTTATGTAATTATTATGTATACATATATGGTTTAGTTGTTAGTTTTCTTAACTTTTGTATATACTTGTAAATTATAGTTTAATATTTTAATTATATTTAATTTGCATTTAAGTCGCCTAGACTTGTAAATCTCTATTATAGTTATAATCGTTTTGTTTTTAAACGTTTACGTTTTAGTAACGTACGTTTGTATATCTTTTTTGCTTTTAGGTTTCTGATTGATACGTTTTTAACGGCATAGCTGTGACAGAGCTATTACTATTCACATTCCTAGTGTTAGTCAATCATCCTCGCTTTTGTACATTCTTGATCATATCATTTTATCACATAGTCGTTGTATTCAGGATATCACACCTCACCAGAACATAAACGATCCAAAGATATTTTAATCCTTGGTAAACTTGCATTTCTCCCGGGCCGGCCGCCCTTTTATCATCTGTTACGGTTGACCGCTCGCAAGGTTGATAAGTGTGACGGAGAAATAAAAGAAGGTGGTTCGGGAGAGAATCAAATTTGCGCCATGTCGGAGGTGTGCTGCGTAACGTACTTGTGTTTTATATCTATCCCTTGTATATATTATATATAATATATTTCAGATTTCAAAAACATATAAAATACAAAAACATTTTTCCTTCACACAACAACTGCCCGTTTGATAAGTCCCCGTTACAACATTTGGTTGTTGGTCACAGTTGCTGAAATTCGTCGAATCAGATTCCCTTTCGAGGGACGGTTGTTAGGAATTTCTTTTGTACATATATATATAAACTTCAAAAATACAAAAATATTTTCCCTTTCTTTTTATAAATCAAAAATTAAAAGATTCTTCTCTCTTCTTAAGTTTCTTTCTAAAAGATTCTTAGACTCATCTTAAGTGATGAATATTCATAATTCTGTGAGTGGCAATCCCACTCCAATTTCTCACCCATTCTTTGAGTGGCAATCCCACTCAGCTTTCCCCATGAACAATTTAATTGGGTCAAGTCAAGCTAGTGACTTGTTATCAAAAACAAGTAATGCTTATATGGGTTTTCACCCATATTTCTGCTTTCTTTCTCTGTTTCTACCACCTAGTGTGGGGTAATAAACCCACCAAGTAAAAACTTTGAAAAATTGTAAATATTAAAAAATAAAATAATTGTTGTAACCCTTATTTAGTTTTGAATATTGAGGACATATTCATTTCTAAGTGTGGGGAAATTCGCGAATTTGATCATAAAATGTACCCTTTTAGTCCCTTTTTCCCCCAAAATGGCCAAATTTTTAAAATTTTTTTAGTGGAAGTACTATGTACTAAACACAACAAATGGTAATCAGTCCACCATGTTTGATAAACAAAGGATTGGCTAATCCAGGAGCAAACGGCTCTTGGTAAAGATTTCTCAAAACCGTTTATATGGCTTGCAATTTGCCCAAAATTGTATGGTTCTCAACTCACCATATCCTAAAAGTGAAGAGTTGGCTAGCCCGCAAGATTATGGCTTGTGGTAAAAGCGCAGGAAAAATCCATAATTGGTATTCCTCACCAAAGATAATTTGATAATTTATCTAAGAGTTGGCTAGTCCGTATGGGTACGCTTCGGTAAAGACAAATCAAACCGCTGAAAAGTGGTGATTTGCTCAAAATCACATGGTTATCAGTGTACCAAGGTTCTTACTTGAACTAAAACATTTGGCTACCCGAAGTGATGGCTTTTGGTAAAGAGTTTTCAAATCCATTGTTTCAAAAGATTGCTAGGGACTAGCAATAGTTTAGTGTGGGGGATTTGATATGTGTCTAAATACACATATATTTGTATTATAAAAACCCACAAAAACAACCAAAAACACACAAATGACTCTCAAAATGATACAAATTCATAAAATGTGTTTTATGTGATTCTACCAAAATTGAAAAACAAGTGAAAATTGATCAATTTCACAACAATTGTCGTTTTCAGTCCCTGGAGTTACACAAAATGTCAAAACTAGTCCCTAAATGTTTTAAATGAATGAAAAGTCAACTTAAGTCCTTGGGAAATCAAAAATGTTCACAAAACATCCCTGGATGAAAGACAAAATGGCAATTTTTACCCCTCAAGTTACAAAATTGGCAAAAATGGTCCCTGGTATTCTAAACTTGGAATTTTACAAATAATACCCTTGTACTATGCATGATTGAAAATTTGGAACAATTTTGATAAACTTTTTGAATTTACAACTTTTAGTCCCTCAAAACCAAAATTACATTTAAGGTCCTTAAAGTTTAAAAATACAATAAATATACAACTTTGGTCCTTGTGTAATTATGTTATGGGCAGTTTGGTCCCTTAAAGGAACTTGAGATGTTGGCGTGCTTAGGCCCCCAAGTTTCAGATTATACAACTATAGTCCTGAAGTTTAAAACCTTAAACCCATTTTGGACCTTTCACACAATCTTGACCCCCTCACAAAAAATCAACCAGAACCCCTATTATTAATACATCTCTGGTCAAAAGTCTCAACCGCCAAAAGTCTCATCTCCTACCCGCCTTTCCTGCAAACCGTGAAACCCCATCCTCCTCCCTCAAATCCACTCTCCCGTGTCCCCTCCACCTTAACAAACATCCAAACATCATTTATTGCTTCCCTAACCTCTCACTCAACCCCACATGGACAAAAGAGAAATTTGGTTTCAAAACACCATTTAAACGGTTGGGATTATTTTCAAGCCATCCAATGGCTAGGATTGGTGGGATTTCATCGAAGTGTGAGAGAAGGTGCTTGAGTATAAAAGGAAGAAGAAAAGAGAGAGAAATCACTTGGCCTTAAGCCTTAGTCAAGTAGTTGTAGTTTTTATTGTTTTCTTAGTTAAAAATGTATTTTAATCCTGCAAATGTTGTATTTTATCTTTAATTAGTGTAATGAAACCTTTATTTCAGTTTTAATTCCGTTAAATCTCAGTTTTAAGTTTTTGCTTATTTCCTTAAATTTTCATGTTATTTGAATTCTAGTTTAATAGTTGTTTGATGGATTCTTTAAACTCAATAAGCTCTTGACAAAGTTTTAAGGTTTTTAGATTCATTAAAACAATCTCAGTCTTTTAAATTCAGAAAAATCAAGAAAAAATACTAAAAGTCAATGGAGGTCAAATATATGATCCAATAAGCGTTCTGGGGTGTGAAGTTGCTGGATGGTTTTTCGGTTTCTAGCTTGTTGACACAAGCTAGAAGTGGTTTTAAGCCTTGGTACTCGCTTTAAGTCTTGATCACATGTAAGCTTCATTTTTCCATTTTTGTATTTTAATGTTTTACTGTTTTATATGCTATGATTTTGATGATTCTATGTTTATTTGTTATTATATAGTCATATTATAGCTTTAAATTAGGTGTTTATGTATTGGAATTCATTGTGGCTTGGAAATACATTTTGACTGCTCATATGCTTGATTTTTGATAATCATGGTTTAAACCTTGTGTGACTACTTGTTTAAGCTTTAAAGGTCCTAATTTAATGTACATGAAAGCTCTATGGATTTGATAAAATTGGTTTATACAATGATGTTATGAAAAGTCCAATTTAATCCCTTTTAAAGTGTGTTTGGATTTTGCCGATAAACCAAAGAGTCCAGGTTGTTATGTTGTTATTTATTGTTGTTTCTTATCACTTTAGTGTTATATAGCTTAGTTCAAGTCTTAAATAATTGTCCTTGTTTATCAAATAGTCAAAATCACCTTTAATCTCATCTTATTTAGTTCACTGTAGGATTTGTTACAAATTTCATCACAGTGACTCATAAGTAGATTATCTAGCTTAATTCAGTTGTATCATAGCATAATATAACATAAATAATCAGTAGATTAAGTTTTAAATTCACTTAGTCAACCTTTCGTTTTAGTTAAAGTCAAATTTTTAAATAGTCATTTTTGAATAAAATGTATAATTTTGTGTAGGATTTATTATTAAGTCTTATTTTTAATCCTTTTGGGATTTCAAAAGATGGTTGCTAAAGAAAAATACAAAAATACTAGTTTATCTTTTCTCAGCTTTTTAAGAGCTTATTTCCTTATTTCTTTTGAGCACCTTTATTTGTAAGTATGCCTGCACCACGCTTATGGTGTCAAGTTAATGAGCTTGCATAAGCTTCATTATTTGACCCTAGCTTGTGCATTTAGCTTCTTTGTATAGCCTGTGTGGCCTTTTTATTATTTGCATGCTTGTTTTTATATTTGTAGCTTATTTAGGTAGCTTAATCTCACCATCTATTTTGTCCTGATACCACTCAACTGGGCAAACAAATTGAGTGGACTTGTTACCTGCTTCTTATAAGCTCCTTAATGAGCTTGAGATTGTGATTCTTGGCTTTGTGAGAAGCTGCTACCCATCTCAATGTCTCAGTATAAGTTGAGCTTATTAGAGCTTATTTGATAGGTTTAAATGAGGCTTGTGTTTGCCCACTACAACATAACAGCAATTCAGGGTATTGCTAACCATTTCCACAAGCCTTCGAAGCTCTTTAGAGATCATGTTTGAAGCTTGGTTTTTTCATGAAGCCTAGCAACACACAAGTATAAGTCCGCTTAAATTCTAGTTTGTAGCTTATTCTCAGGGTCATAATGCCTTTTGTTTGTCCCATTTAGAAGATTCACCGAATCTACCAGCCGAAATGTGGTCCGGGACCATCTTCATAAGTCTTCCAAAGCTCATGTGGGTCCCACTTGATGAGCTTTTGCTTTTGGAAACCCAACCAACCCATCTTGCTATCTCAAGTTTCATTTTGGCATTTCAAGCTTATTCTATCATTTTAAATGGCCATTACAAATAGCTGCAAGGGTGTTTTGTTCTGTTGTATCTTGTAAGAGCTTATGAGCTTTTTACAAGCTTATAGGTGATTGCCAGTGCATATGCTTGTTTATATTTGTTCATATAGCCTATATACATATATTTTTCACTTTCTTTTCCTGTGGGGAGCTTATTACAGGCTCTTTGAGGCCTCAATTCCATCCAAGTCAAGCCAAAAGCTTGATTGTCTAAACCATAAGCTCACACCTATTCCTACCCATTTCTTGTTTATATTTGACCCATTGGACTTGTATATACCTTATTTTATCTTTTGTTTTCTGTTTAGAACCTTTTTCAAGCTTATATTGAGTTGAGCTCCAAATAGTCAAGCCAAAAGCTTAACTGTTGGGCTCATAAGCTCATGCTTTGCTTATTTCTTGGTTTGTATAGTTTCATTTTCATCTAATATGTTTAATATCAGTAGTACATTTGTCCTAAAACAAAACCAAAAGAAATCAGCTTAAGTAAGCTGATAGCTTATAGTTATAAGCTTATTTGCCCATTAGCTTATTTTTGTACATAAGCTGCCATTTTTATATTTTTCTTTAGTTCTTATATTTATTGTAGAATTTTGTAAAAAGTTTGAGATTTTTCTTTATCATAGGTATTTTAATATTTAAAAAGTTTTAATACTTATTAATAGTAAATAATTAATAATAAATAGTATAATTGTGTAAAAAATACATTTTCAGTTTCTAAATTCATTTTATTATATTTTAGATTTTTCAAATTCTTTATTTCATTTATTTAAGTTAATTTTAGATTTTCTTATTATTTAATTCATTTTAAATACATTTAATTCATTTTTAATTAATAATAATTAATTTAATAGTGTAAAAATTTATTTTAATTTTCTAATAATTTTCTTATCTTTTTAGGATTCTAAAATTATAATTTTCACATTTGTGGAGTTGTATTGACTGAATTCACGTTTTATTTTGTACGTTTACATAAATTTCAAGAACGACGCTTAGATTTTAATCGTTAAACAATTGTAAAAATAGAATTAAAATGACTTCAAAATTTTGATATTTTTATATTTCCTTAGTATAATTATAATCCTTTTCTTATTTCATTTTTGTTACATTTATGTAATTATTATGTATACATATATGGTTTAGTTGTTAGTTTTCTTAACTTTTGTATATACTTGTAAATTATAGTTTAATATTTTAATTATATTTAATTTGCATTTAAGTCGCCTAGACTTGTAAATCTCTATTATAGTTATAATCGTTTTGTTTTAAACGTACGCTTGTATATCTTTTATGCTTTTAGTTTCTCGATTGTACGTTTTAACTGCATACTGTGACGTAGCTTACTATTCACATTCCTAGTGTTAGTCAATCAGATTCCTGTTTTTGTACATTCTTGATCATATCATTTTATCACAGTCGTTGTATTCAGAATATCACACCTCACCAGGACATAAACGATCCAAAGATGTTTTAATCCTTGGTAAACTTCATTTTCTCCTGGGTCACGCCTTTATCATCCTGCTACTTTGACCGTTCGCAAGCGGTTGATAAGTGTGACGGAGAAATAAAAGAAGGTGGTTCGGGAGAGAATCAGTGAAAAATCAAACTCATATTCATGCGTCATAGTTGAACCTATAGGAATGACAAGTTAATAAAAGAAGATGTTTGTGATTAACTTATGATAATCTAATGTTTTTACTAGATTTTTATTAACAATGGTTTTTTTAATAACAATGCATACTCCTAACTAAAGTTTTTGACTTTCTAGTGGATTATTATGTTTAGAAAGATAAGGCTTTTATCTTGCATGAAAAACTGCTTTTCCAAAGTAATACGGATCCCAAGTTCCTTTACAAAAGGGATCCGCTAGTATATCCTCCCGATCCGTGGACTGTAGTAACAGTAAAATGCTGATAAGGAAATAGGTTTTACAGCTTTTATACCATAAATCATGTTTTGTCCTACATTTTCTTTTAGCATGCACACATGACTTCTAATGTATCACAAAAGAAAATAAAACATATAAATCAAAAGAAATGACAAACACATTATGATAACAATAACCTAGATAAACTAGATCATTAGTAATATTGCATTTCAATACTAAGGATGATACAAAGGATTGGGTATATAATCCCAATGTAGATTAACAACACAAAGTAAATGTCTCTCGTATTTGAACTTCAACATAGGGAACACAAGTGCGTATAAGTGTTAGGGCGACATGACGAAAAGCATGTAAACCATGTTGATGATGGATCTTCTTGGTTTTGGATGAGATGAAATGAGGAGGAAGATGAGGTTTTTTTGAATGAGAGGGAATTTTTGAAATTGGGAAATTTGAAAAAGTGAGGATCGGTGATATAGTGCCAAAACCCGTCAAGTTATCTCACACAAGCTAGCCACTTGTGAATGACTAACCATAAGAAACTTAAAACGGTTCGGACGATGAGAAGTGTGTAGTATACGGGTAACTCAAACGTGTTAGGTTTGAGCACCGAGATCGTTCCGAACGAGGGTTGAATGGAATTTCCAACTCACGTCTCGATTATCGGGATTTGAATGAGAAAAGGGGATAATATGATGATACCTAAACTACGGGATAAGGAAAGCATAAAAGGGAAATTACACTACGGGAAATCCTAAATACGCGATTTATACTAAAACGTATTAAAAGAAACGTAAATAAAATGCAACTACGTCTATTCTACATCCTAAAAATGATCTAAAATTACTTTTATACAAAAAATGATATTAGAAAACTATTTATGAATTAAAACTAATTTTTAGAAATTTTTCTGGATTTTATTTAAATTAAAAACTAATTTTTAACCTTTTAATCTAAATTAAAATTCTAAAAATTATGAAATTTAAGGAGAAAAATATGAAACTACTTTTATAAAAACTAAAATATCATAAGAGATAACTTTTTTTAAATTATTTTCATCTATTAATTAAACTTTAATCTAATTTAAATTGTAAAAAATACCAAATAAAAAGGGAAAAATAAGGAAAAATCTTTTTTTATGCTTTTTATATTTTTTCTTAAACTGAAAATTGAAAATTATTTTTTTGAACTTTTTCTTAATTAATTGCAATTAAAGCTAATTAAAATGATAAAAAAAACTATTTTAAATCTAGAAAAATAGCAAACAAAGGACAAAAATTAATGAAAAATCTGTGAAAATTCTAAAATGCTATTAAAGTTCTATGAAAATATCAAATCTATAGCTTATGTGAAAGATGAGGGTTGCAGTGTTAACTGAAGCAAATAAGCACTTTTAAATAAGCTACAAGCTATAAACCGAACTTCCAAATTAAAGGCGCCTTACAAGAACCTTAAATCAACAAATGATGGAACTATGGGAGCATGCAATGGGCTAGTGATTAAGGAAGGGTTAAGCTAAAATGAAGATTACTTAGAGAAATAAGCTAATAAGCTAAGTGATCATACAAATAAGCTATAGGGGAAGGGAGTCCTAATAAGCTATCTATACTAAGGTATCTAGGAGTGTTTTAGCTTACCCTATAGTCTAATAAGCTCTAGAAGCTTGTTTTGAAATCAAGTTGCAAGCTTAAGTGGGGAAAAGGACGACTTTGAAGCCATATTGTTAACAAACGTTTATTATCCAAAATAAGCTAAGTCGAGTGAGACCATGTGCCGTAGAGTGAAAGAAACAAGCTTCAACACTTTGAAGCTCAAATGAAGAGTTGGTAAGATCTCGATATAGAGGGCTAGTTTAAGGATTGCCAAAACTCATGGCCGATATGCTTCCGGGACGATTTGAAAGCTTATAAAGAGCTTGTAAAAGCTATTGGAAATTTTGAAACCCCATGATAAGCTAACTATAATGCTAAACTTTAACACAAAACTAATCTTTTGGGTTTTAAATGATTTAGACAAGAACATTGCTAGAGAAAATAATTGAAAACACTGCTTTAGCAAATAAGCTTTTGACAAAGAAAGGTTTTTGTTGACAACAAAGAAATCGACCCAAACTATTTGACAATTACTAAGATCTTAGAGATAGACTTAACAAGACAACTATGACTCAAAATAATGTGTGAAAATGATTTATACTACTACTTGCAATTATGACTGTTTAGACTAAAAACATGGACTCAAACTTGAGAATCAGATTTATACTACTTGAAACCAAAGAGATGGTTAAGATGTACTACTAAGACCAATAAAACTTAGTTAGAGCTTAATCATAACCAAAAGAACCAAGTGTGGTGAAATCCACGCTGCCAAACATCCCTTATTATTCAAGAGTAATTTTACGTGATGGCCTAGAGAGAGGATTGTTGCTTGGATTCTTAAAAGACAATTGTGCGTATTAATACTTTATTTAATAAGAGAAAAAGTCAGTTTTTTAAAAGTGAATAAGCAAAAGAAATAAGTATAAGCATTTTAAATTTGTTGACTTTTATGAGCTTTTTGTGTGGAAAAGGTGAGATGAAACAAGAGTAACACATTAAACTCACTAAAGCTATATCAAGCTAAAATGAGCTTATCTCATTATTAAAAAATGATTTATTACCAAACTTAAATAGCGTATGCAAGATTGAAAGTAAAATCAAAAACTTTTATTAAAACTGAAAGAGGATTACACTAGAATCTGAGATTACATAGATATTTTAAAAGGAAATTACTTAATGGAAATAACAAAAACATAAACATAAACATAAAATTTGATAAAAGGAAATTGATGCACTACACTACTCAACTATCAAGGTGAGCTCAGAGGGTCCTTTTATAAATTAATCTGTGTCTTGATTCTTGATAAGAAGGGCCTTAGAAGCCACACACACACAAATCATTCCATTGCACCATAGCCAATCAAAGATACACCAATTCACCATATGAGGTGTGTCACGCCAATGAGATTGCTAACCGTCTGCGCAGATTCCATCCGACAAGTCGAGGTCTAAGCTGGATAAGATGCTTAGTACGAGGATAGGTGTTTGGGATTGTAAGTGGTGGTAAAATGGTAATTGGGAAGATGTGGTAAAAGAACCACCGGGCGCTGCTTTGGTTTGTTTAATATATTTCAAATAGGTTGACCGGTTAAATGGTTTGACTCGCAAATGAAATGGGTCGCTGGGGTAAACGGTATTGGTTCGGGCGGTTTATTGTAGATTGGACCGGGTAGATGTATTGGTTTATTGGGCCGAGGTGTAGGATAATGGATTTGGACTATGTATTGGATTAGGATTAATATTGGACTAGCATTGTGATCCAAGAGCAACCATAGGGACCAAATATGTCAAAGCGAATTTTTGAGGGATCAAACTTGTGCATTCTGAAATTATATCAAGGAGCATTTTGCCAATCTTCAAACAAACCAAGGGCCAATTTGCAACTTTTTGAATCTTCAAGGGTCAATTTTGCCAATTGCTCAAACTTGAGGGGCCATTCTTGACATATCTTCAAACTTGGTTATTTCTTCCAAAGATCATCCTCGGAGAATAAAATCTTCATAAATGCACAATTATGATCTTCCGGCTCAACTTAAGCTCTCTTAATCTCCCGTGCTCGGATTATTGTCTGATTTGGTTCCTTTTTGCGTGTTTTTACATATCCGTACCTGCACAAGCACAAACTCAAGAAAACCACAAATATTAGCAATAAACGGCTCTTTCTTGGTTATTTTGGGTCTATTTTGATATATAAAAGGTATGTGTTTTAGCACATACCAAAATACCCCAGACGAAACCATTGTCGTCTCCTCACACAATGCAATCAACTCACGCTTCTAAAACCAAGGATTTCAATCTCTTTCTACTAAACCTATGAAGTAGCAAAGATTCCTCAAAAAGAGATTAAGAAAGCCTTAATTCTAAAAACGCCCCGTTTACCTTTTAATTCACATGTATAGATATTACGATTAAGCACATTCCGGTTATGAATTACGGTTTGTTGAACTTTCATGTCGATCAATAACTCCAACATTTTTCAAACGACACGTTAGGATCACGGAGTAGAAAACACAACACAGCGTGAAGTGACCATACGGATAGAATACATCGTCCCTGATTTTTCACAAGTCCCAAACTAAGCGTAAAACCAAAATCATTGCTAAATATGATTCTAGATGCTAACACTACCAATGAAAGTTACTTGTGTAATTACCTTTTGTTCCCATTTTCCTATTTTCCTCTAGATTTTTTTATTTTTGTTGAGAACTGAATTTCTCCAAATTTCTCGTTTCGATAACTTTTATTCCGATAAAGATATAAAGCTAAGTCGATAATTAGTTATCCGTCTTCTCTCAAGAACCATTGTCCTAAGAATGAGGTCCACATCAAGGAATTTTTATTCACTTATACTTTTGATTTTTTTATCATTTTTCAACATTTTTTGAATAGAACTTAGACTTTACTTTGTATGAGCTTATGAACTACGGAGCTTCACGGGGTAATTCCAAGACTATAGGCTTCATGAAATGAGGATCCCGGCCGGCTAGGCTAAGACTCACTCAATCCCTGCTTAAAGATCCAAGGGTCCGATCTTATTAACCGCAGCCACAACTTTACTTATTACTTTATCACTTTTACACCGACACTATTTATTACGGATCCTTGATGTGTACCCAATTTTTAAAACAAAGATTCTTTTTAAGAAGATAAAGAACTAACTATCGCCAAAAACTCAACATCTCTAATTATTGATTAGACAGATATGGGGTGAAACAATTTTGTAGGAACAAAAAGCCATAGGTACCTTCGATGGGCTCTAAAGAGAACCAACTACTCCACGCTTAGCATCTAAACTCATAAGTAACTCTATCACGATCTCGCAAATTTAAAATCCTAAATAATGAGATCCGCAGATGCTTAGCCGATAATTTTAGATTATCTATGGTTAAGGGAACAAGCTAGGGCTCAACACGCCCTCAAGGTAATTCTATTCCTACTCACCGAAAGTCAACAAGGTGTCAAAACATATATTAACTTAGCAAATGCTTCGCCTAATGAAATCAAGTCATGCATATTTAAAGTCACCAGTGGAAACTTGCAAAATCTTGGCTTTGTGAGCTAGAATTGCATTTTATAGCTTTATCTAAGAGACTAGCAAAACTTTTAATCAAAAGACTTAACAAAAGCTTACAAAATTTTTAAATTTTTACATTTTTGCACAATTTTCATTTCTAAGAAAAACGGGTTGCGATAGTACACTTACGTAAATAAGCAAGTATCAAATCAAATCTAAGATTACCCTACCCCAGACTAGAACGAAACATTGTCCTCAATGTTTAAAAGCAAGGGTATCACTGAAAATCTAAAAGCCGTTTATTAAGTATGCTAGAAGATAAACGTTAGTCGATAAGATTAGGATATCGGATTTCCATCGGCATCGATCATGAAACTCGAGTAGAGAAAATGACAAACTTCGAGCACGAGAGTCTTCATAACGGGAACATCCTAAACACAACATCACAAACAACCAACCACCTAGAAATCGAAGAGGCACACCCTTCGCCACTCTATTAGAAAATAGAAAGAAGATAGAGATAAGCATGGGGTGCCTCCCACGGCGCCATCGTTTTTCTTAAACGAAGTCGCTAGCCCGACTCGCCCCCGAATTCATTTGTCCTTGGGGAATAAAATGGTAGAGATACCAGGGTCAAAAACGGTGTCCTCATTCCCAAAGGAATGAGACTGGGTGGGATGGGTGGAGAAGAAAGTGTCGGGCATCAGCACATAAGGTATATCATGAAAGAATGATCCATCATCCGGCGGTTTTGCGGGCGGACGAAGGGATGAAGGATCAATAAGAGAATACTCCAAAGAAGTCGGGAGTACATGGTAGAGGATAAGAGAAAGCTCAATACCGGGCATCCATCGGAGGATCCTTATCTCGAATCAACGCTTCTAACAAAAGAACTCATCAATGCATATCCCGGTTGAAAATCTTGTCTTCACATGTGGGCTCGACGGATATGTGATGGTGGACTCCGTCAGAGAAAGGCGAGTCAAGCGTACCATCAAGAAACATCATATCCCCTGATCATTCATAACAACATCCTCAATACCCGGCAGATGGTCATCAATCGCATCCTCAATAATCGGGTCATTCGTCAATTATCGGAAATATCGCCAAACCTTGTTCATATCAACCTCGTAGAATCGCTCAAGAATCTGAGGATATAACATCATCAATAAATGGATCGCCACTAATTCTTCATCAAATCGAAAGTCTCAAGCTCTGGGAGAGAAATCACTATCTTTAACGGAGATAGGAGGCGAACTTGATTTATCGCTCAAAGCTTCAATCTTAGAAATGAGAAGATAAACATTCGACAATGTTTCTCGGAATGCTTCATCCTCGATCTCAATATTATCGGGCTCAATCTCTTCTTCTTTTCCTGCTCAAAATCATTTACTTCTATATGGACTCCGCTCAAGGTAAACCGTCAATTTTAAATCGATGTCTCCATAAGAATCATCATCGAATCGGAGAACATCTCAAAGATGATCATTAAAAATATCAAGAGAAGGCTCATCACAAATATTAACAACCCCTGCATCTCTTGGGCTTGGGATAAGAATCTCAACATTAGACACTCCGCTCTAATAGTATTAAGATGCTCATCCCCCATTATGAGAGAATCAACGGGTTCAACAATGTTAGAATTATGATCATCGACCTCTTCCAAAAACGATCGCCACTTCCCTCAACCGGGCGCTAGTGAAGGTGTGTAACACCCCAACCCGACAAGGGTAAAGATATCACAATACGGTTTCATATCAGAACTTTAATAACTATACAATAGCGGAAGCCTTTACAAAAACTTACAAAAGATAAAATAATTAACTTATATTCAAAATAAATCTAAGATCTCTATGGTCAAAGTCTTGCTCTCAGCTACTCTCAACCCGTATCGCCTATCCCATAAGCTTATCTTGAACGCTTAATACCAAGTAGAAAGAAAAGTGCGGCCGAGCTACAAAGCCCAAAGGAACGTGATATAACGAAACAAAAGCTAAACAATACAAAATATACAAATGACGAAATCAAAATGAAATAATGATAAGGGATCTTTTAGGATTCTCAAGGAACTCAAACATACGTAAATCCAAACAACCACATAACAGTTTAGACATCACATAGCACATTAATGACACAAACACAAACATATCGTAACAACCAAACACATTGCATACCAAAAATAATAGACACGTGATAAGCCAAACGGAATGTCTAAAGACTAACGGAAAACACTTCTAAACAAATAAACATGGCATTCATACAAATCAAGTAATCAACATTAATACACTTAATCCAATATTGCAAAGAAATGAAAATATAGTACCCAAATCATGGCGCCTCACAAATAAATAGAAACATAATAGACAACTAAAATTAAATAGACCAAACAAAACATAGCATAACTATTAGCAACTATCAGAACAACTATCATAAACTAGTCCAGCCTCGATCAAATCCTAACATCACAGAGTTCAAACATGGCAGTCACATAGGCAATAAAACACTAACACATAAGCAAAGTTCCAAAATTAATGACAAATTATGCATATTATACTTATAAAATACTAACTATCACACTAATACATTCATCCACAGTCAATGAATTCACGTAACGAGAACTAACATAACACCGGATAACAAGATACAAACCCCATTTAATCATATTAATCATAAGCTAGCATTATAAATGGTAATCACATAAACATACCAAAAGCATACATATATAAGAACATATAATAAACCGAGCACATAATCATAAGCATTTGAACATACCAAAATCATAATCGAACACTTATCATAGAAATAACAAATACAGATTTAGTTAACTACCTCGAGCCGCAACATATCATATCAAAATCATCATAACTATATAAAAATAGTCTTAGAAAATCATTTGGAGTAGCTAGCTCCCATAAATTGTGAAGACGCAGACAGCAATACCTACATCATTCACCGTACAAATCATATCGGATAATGTGATCGATCTAGGATGCATCCATACCCCAATGCATATATATAGGTAATATAATATCAACCGAGCTCATAACAAATAATGAGAAGGACGCAAGTAACATCACTCTACTCTAGAGTCATATCGAGGTGCATCACCGATAACGACATGGAACCCCATGACTAGTTAATAATTTGGCTCAGGTGTCAAACTAACTTAGGTCAAACAAATTGTCATAAATGACACAGATCATAATCAAACACAAAGTTCAACAGATATCATATCAGATAACTCATATCATAAGGTTCATATTCAAATATAACAAGGTTCAACAAATATGCACATCAAAGTCTTCCTAACATAAAGTTCAAATCAGATAACGCATGGTTCAATAAAACATAAGTTCGAGCAAAACAACGGTCAAACAAACAAGAAAGGGTTCATAGCAATGGCATCAGAAACCCTAATAAGAAAAGTAGGAAAGCTAACGAAAAGAACATCATAAGGAACCTTTACTAAAAGGTCGTAATATCTGACGATAACATAAGTGTCTTAAAGTAAGACGTAATATCCGCATCTTAAAGCAATTGAGAGAAAAGTAACGAATGAACTAATAATTTAAGATGTAACGCCGCTGCCTCCTCCAAAGCAATCTACACGGATTATGATTTATTTAATATTTTAGCATCATTAATATTATAACGGATTTATCGCATTAATACTTTTAGAGTTGTCATAATATTCTCATTTTAGTGACGCATTTAAATCTCAACATTTTAGGGTATTCCTCATTAATTCACCAACTTCCAATTTAGGTTCTAGAGTTTCCCATACTCTTTAAATATTACTAAATACGCATTAAATTCACATATTACTTCTTTTAATGATTTCCCAATTTAACCTAGAACGTAAATGATAACAAACCAAAATTAACGTAACTCATGCGTGTCTCTACAAAAATCAATTTACACTTGTTGAACCCATAATTACTCAGAATTACAAATTACACCCTTGACATCTTTAAGTTTCACAATCTAACCTTACTTTATCAGATTTTACACTTTTAACCCAAAGGTTTTAGAATTTACAAAACGCACTTCTAATAAATTAAATACAATTCAATGGCCCTCTAATATCCAAAATTACACGCTTAACCCCACACTTATTTTTATACGCTTAATACTTTATTTTACTGTTCCCAAAAATCACCTTTAAGTTTCATAGTTTACAAAACCAACCCAAAACTTTTGTTTAAAATCTAATGTATAATTTAAGTACAAACCCTAAGCCTAAGTTAAACCAATCATTAGCTCATCATTACTACTTCATTAATCACCTTTAATGATTACAAGAAAACCCTAGTTTATGCAAAACCCTAATCGTTCCTTTTAAATCTTTCCTTTTTCCACGTTTAATCGAACCCTAAAACTCAAAACAATTTATACAAGCTTTGAATTCACAAATATGTATTTTATTCAGGTCTTATATCATGTAATAGCTTCTGAAAAAAATCAATTCATGATCTCTAAAAATATTATACGCCCATTCATTATTAATATACGATTTTAGGGTTTTAGGTTCCAAATAATTTCATACGACATATTAAACATGCATGGCTAATTTTTATGTGTTATATATGACCTATAGGACTGAAATCAACATTAGGAACTTACCCTTGATGAGCTTGGATCGTTAAAACAAAAGAAGCACAAAACACCACTGCACAAACCCTAATTCACTCAAAAACTCACCACACTTAAACCAAAGAACTTTGGAACTCGATCACTATTTTTCCCACCTTGTTTACCTTCAAACTTGTCCAAGAAAATTGGTCTCAAGCTCTGGAAACTGGAAGTCGGTTTGTAAAGGGTTTTGGAAGTCGGTTTGGTGTAAATCGGTATTTAGGGATTATTATGAACCGAATATATGTATATATATACTTTTCCAATTTTTCTTGTGGGCTTTATAATGTATTGGACTTAAAATAAATGGTCTCTTAATAATATAAATTTATATTGGGCTTTTACTAATTAAATTCTTTTATAAAACTATTAATTATACACGGCTAATTATATAAAATACATAAATGATTTTAGAAAATTATAATCTATAAAATTAACTTTACAAAGTCATTCAATATTTATTTGGATCATACGTAATATTTTATAAGTTTTCTCGAATTTACATAGCTCATTTGGTATTCGCTTATTTAATTATTCTTATTTTTTATCATAAGGGTATTTTGGTCTTTTTGTGAATTTTAGAAATTCAGGTATTACAATTTCTTCCCTCTAAAAGAAATTTCGCCCCTAAATTGAACAAGACGGAATAGTACAAATGACAATTGTGGACTACTTAAACTTCATGGAATATATGACTAATGCTAATCGATACTTATTAAAGTATTAGCAAGAAAAGATGAGATAAAGAAAATTCAAAACACGCTCTAATTACACAGTATCAAATGATGAAAACTATCATATGCATAGATGGAACGAATCCTAACGGTTTACTAATCTAGGAGTATGTGGAGACATACAGATCTACAAGGCATAACAATCTATAGGTTAACGCAGATAATAACAACTTCGGATCCCAATGGTACGTAACTTATATGCAATGATACCGATGAAAAATCTCACAATTAGATACAGAGTCTCAACCCAATATGAAAAGTACCAAATAACAGATACAAGGCAAATATCCATACATCTATCAACCACGTGCATTTCAGACGTTGTATACTTTCAATAAGTTCAGATTATATGATCTCGGATATTACGCTGATCGTCATAATACTTGCATCACATAACAAGTTCTTATTGTCACTATACTTGGTCTCGGTTCATGACACAACACATAACGAATATCATAGCAAAACACACCATATAGAGAAAATATACGGATAACAAGTAATCCTACTACAACAAAGCCAAACCACATGAGTATACCATCATAATGGTAATACATAATCAAGCGGCAACAAAACAACATCATAAAGAAAATAAATAGCGTACTAAACTGATGAGGACTAACGGAAACTCAACGAATCTATCGTGAAAGAGAACAACGAATGAATTATACTATCAAATTTGATTTATTCCATTAATCAAACAAAATTTTCAAAATCGTCAAAAGATTTACTCCCAAAATAAAACTCAATAATCTAAGATTCAATCGTCGAATTTAAACAAAAGGACCTAACCCAAAATCAATGTCAAAGCTTCTCATAACGAAGGCAACTACTCGTTTAAATTCCTATTCTTATGTCGGATTGAACCTACTAGTAGTCAGACTCCAATTCCACTCCACCTCGATTCTTCTTCGGTTCCTCTTCTTCCTCTTCCTCCTCGCTATCCATCCGTCTTGTTTCCTTCCATGCTGTGGTAGTAAGCCACTAGCAAAGCCACCTTTCCTCTTCCTCTCTTCCTCCCAAGCACACGATCCACAAAGCATATAGATCGTGACTCTCACTGCCCTACCTTCTTCAACCACCACCTATCATGATATGTAGTGGTGAAACCTTGGTTGTCAACAACCTTAGTTTCATAATCCTCTACCACTTTTCCGCCCACTTCCTCAAGGTCGACTTCTCTCGATCGCGCATGGCCACATATAGGCCTAACTCGCATTCTCTTGTTGGTTCGCTTCACTCTACCAAACCTCGCATGCACTTTTAGCAACAATGTACCCCACCTCGCTTCTCCTTAGGGTTGTCTAGCGGGTCCTTGATTGTCTCTATCGATGAACTAGAGCGACGGGGAATAACCATCTAAAAGGACAATCAATTATTAACAAAGTCTAAGTGCGGTAGGGGACGAAGAAAGTAAGCGTAGGAAATCCTAAATCTACCCAATCCTCACAGGTCAATAGCCTAAGCTCTAAGGGTCCTAAAACCTAGAGCTCTGATACCATAAATTGTAACACCCCAACCCGACAAGGGTAAAGATATCACAATACGGTTTCATATCAAAACTTTAATAACTATACAATAGCGGAAGCCTTTACAAAAACTTACAAAAGATAAAATAATTAACTTATATTCAAAATAAATCTAAGATCTCTATGGTCAAAGTCTTGCTCTCATCTACTCTCAACCTGCATCGCCTATCCCATAAGCTTATCTTGAACGCTTAATACCGCCAGCAGAAAGAAAGTGCGGTTGAGCTTACAAAGCCCAAAGGAATGTAGATATAACGAAACAAAAGCTAAACAATACAAAATATACAAATGACGAAATCAAAATGAAATAATGATAAGGGATCTTTTAGGACTCATGGAACTCAAACATACGAAATCCAAACAACCACAAAATAGTTTAGACATCACATAGCACATCAAAGACACAAACACAAACATATCAGAACAACCAAACACATTGCATACCAAAATAACAGATACGTGAAGCCAAACGGAATGTCTAAAGACTAACAGAAAACACTTCTAAACAAATAAACATGGCATTCATACAAATCAAGTAATCAACATTAATACACTTAATCCAATATTGCAAAGAATGAAAATATAGCAACCAAATCATGGCACTTCACAAATAAATAGAAACATAATAGACAACTAAAATTAAATAGACCAAACAAAACATAGCATAACTATTAGCAACTATCAGAACAACTATCATAAACTAGTCCAAAGATCAAATCCTAACATCAGCAGAGTTCAAACATGGCAGGTCACATAGGCAATAAAACACCAATACATAAGCAAAGTTCCCAAAATTAATCGATCGACTATATATTATACTTATAAAATACTAACTATCACACTAATACATTCATCCACAGTTCAATGAATTCACATAACGAGAACTAACATAACACCGATAACAAAGATACAAACCCCATTTAAACGTATTAATCACAACATAGCATTATAAACGGTAATCACATAAACATACCAAAGCATACACATATATAAGAACATATAATAAACCGAGCACATAATCATAAGCATTTGAACATACCAAATCATAATCAGAACACTTATCATAGAAATAACAAATACAGATTTAGTTAACTACCTCGAGCCCATAACATATCATATCAAAATCATCATAACTATATAAAAATAGTCTTAGAAAATCATTTGGAGTAGCTAGCTCCCAGAAATTGTGAAGATGCGTATTGCACACCTACATCATTCACCGCACAAATCATATCGATAACGATCGATCTAGGATGCATCCATACCCTACGACATATATAGGTAATATAATATCAACTGAGCTCATAACAAATAACAGAGAAGGACGCGGCGTAACATCACTCATCGCCTCTAGAGTCATATCGAGGTGCATCACCGATACGGACATGGAACCCCATGACTAGTTAATAGTTCGCTCGGTGTCAAACTAACTTAGGCCAAACAAATTGTCATAAATGACACAGATCATAATCAAACACAAAGTTCAACAGATATCATATCAGATAACTCATATCATAAGGTTCATATTCAAATATAACAAGGTTCAACAAATATGCACATCAAAGTCTTCCTAACATAAAGTTCAAATCGATAACGATGGTTCAATAAAACATAAGTTCAGATAAACAAATGTGTCAAACAAACAAGAAAGGGTTCATAGCAATGGCATCGAAAACCCTAATAAGAAAAGTAGGAAAGCTAACGAAAAGAACATCATAAGGAACCTTTACTGAAAAGGTCGAATATTCAGACGATAACATAAGTGTCTTAAAGTAAGATGTAATATCCGCACCTTAAAGCAATTGAGAGAAAAGTAACGAATGAACGAATACGAAGATGTAACGTCGCGGCTCCTCCAACGAATCTACACGGATTATGATTTATTTAATATTTTAGCATCATTAATATTATAACGGATTTATCGCATTAATACTTTTAGAGTTGTCATAATATTCTCATTTTAGTGATGCACTAAATCTCAACATTTTAGGGTATTCCTCATTAATTCACCAACTTCCTATTTAGGTTCTAGGGTTTCCATACTCTTTAAATATTACTAAATACGCATTAAATTCACATATTACTTCTTTTAATGATTTCCCAATTTAACCTAGAACGTAAATGATAACAAACCGAAATTAACGTAACTCATGCGTGTCTCTACAAAATCAATTTACACTTGTTGAACCCATAATTACTTAGAATTACAAATTACACCCTTGACATCTTTAAGTTCACAATCTCACCTTACTTTATCAGATTTCACACTTTTAACCCAAAGGTTTTAGAATTTACAAAACGCACTCCTAATAAATTAAATACAATTCGAATGGCCCTCTAATATCCAAAATTACACGTTTAACCCCCACACTTATTTTTATACGTTTAATACCTTTATTTTACTGTTCCCAAAAATCACCTTTAAGTTTCATAGTTTACAAAACCAACCCAAAACTTTTGTTTAAAATCGAATAAGTATAATTTAAGTACAAACCCTAAGCCTAAGTTAAACCAATCATTAGCTCATCATTACTACTTCATTAATCACCTTTAATGATTACAAGAAAACCCTAGTTTATGCAAAACCCTAATCGTTCCTTTTAAATCTTTCCTTTTTCCACGTTTAATCGAACCCTAAAACTCAAAACAATTTATACAAGCTTTGAATTCACAAATATGTATTTTATTCAGGTCTTATATCATGTAATAGCTTCTGAAAAAAATCAATTCATGATCTCTAAAAATATTATACGCCCATTCATTATTAATATACGATTTTAGGGTTTTAGGTTCCAAATAATTTCATACGACATATTAAACATGCATGGCTAATTTTTATGTGTTATATATGACCTATAGGACTGAAATCAACATTAGGAACTTACCCTTGATGAGCTTGGATCGTTAAAACAAAAGAAGCACAAAACACCACTAAAACCCTAATTCACTCAAAAACTCACCACACTTAAACCAGCAACTTTGGAACTCGATCACTATTTTTCCCACCTTGTTTACCTTCAAACTTGTCCAAGAAAATTGGTCTCAAGCTCTGGAAACTGGAAGTCGGTTTGTAAAGGGTTTTGGAAGTCGGTTTGGTGTAAATCGGTATTTAGGGATTATTATGAACCGAATATATGTATATATATACTTTTCCAATTTTTCTTGTGGGCTTTATAATGTATTGGACTTAAAATAAATGGTCTCTTAATAATATAAATTTATATTGGGCTTTTACTAATTAAATTCTTTTATAAAACTATTAATTATACACGGCTAATTATATAAAATACATAAATGATTTTAGAAAATTATAATCTATAAAATTAACTTTACAAAGTCATTCAATATTTATTTGGATCATACGTAATATTTCTTATAAGTTTTTTGAATTTACATAGCTCATTTGGTATTCTGTTTATTTAATTATTCTTACTTTTGATCATAAGGGTATTTTGGTCTTTTTGTGAATTTTAGAAATTCAGGTATTACAGAAGGGGAAGGATCGGAAATGAAAGGCTCAGAAATGAGAGAGGGATAAGAATCCGGAGGTGGGACAAGTGGTGTGCTCTTAGAGCTAGCAAGTTCCACCGCCTCGTTGTGGTCTCCTGCTTTTCTGTTGAGAAATCGTTTTAAGCTCATAATTTCGTTCCGTTTTGTTGTAACTCGACAAACTCGTAATAGCGAATCGTGAAAGAGGAGGATCGATTCTAGAATTCTTCGGATTAGAGTCGAGAGTACAAACGGGAATCACCCTGTTCGTGAAATATGTTCCATCTCCCTCACAACCAGGAGTAGGAATCGAGGGTTCATCAAGCTTATATTTCAAAATTTTCGACAAGGCTTCAAGTTTTTCAATGTTGTTAAGAAAAGCACGACGTTCAAAGAAATCGTCTCCGTGACCATCGGTGGGTTCTTCGGTAGCTCGAATAGTGTGATCGCTTCCATAACTTGAAGCGGTTCCTCATTAACACATTGTCGAGCTTGAATGCGGCTTAATAAAGTTTGAAGCATGCTTTCAATGTGGTTTTGACGTCGCTCAAATCTTTCTTCAAAATTGATGGAAACGTCATTGATAACCCTGGTGGGGTTCTTCAAAAGCACACATACAAGATTCGAGATAAAATCCACACCCTTTGCAAAAACAACGTTCACAAAGTGAATCATCTCTTAATAAATCTCTACAATTAAAGCAATAGGGTGGAAAGAAATTTTGAGAATCCATGAGAATTAATCATAAAAGAGGGATAAAAGGAAAGAATTATCAAATCGGAGGGTAAGAAGAATATTTTTTTGGGTTTTTAGAAAACATATTTTGAAAAGGAAAATCTTTTTGGGGTTTTGAAAAAGATATATTTACAAAATGACGGTAACTTCACCGGGAAGGATCTTCAAATGCACGCGATTCGAGACGGAATACAAAACTCGCTACAAGCTCCCGGCAGTAATGGCCAAATTGATATAGTGCCAAAACCCGTCAAGTTATCTCACACAAGCTAGCCACTTGTGAATGACTAACCGTAAGAAACTTAAACGGTTCTGGACACCGATCAATAATAGATGAGAAGTGTGTATACGGTAACTCAAACGTTAGGTTTGAGCACCGAGATCGTTCAAACGAGGGTTGAATGGAATTCCAACTCACGCCCTCGATTATCGGATTTGAATGAGAAAAGGGGATAATATGATGATATCTAAACTACGGGATAAGGAAAGCATAAAAGGGAAATTACACTACGGGAAATCCTAAATACGCGATTTATACTAACGCTGTGTTCTCGAGTCGGATCATTAAAGAAAAGAAAATGAAAGGGAAGTAAAGTGAAGATATTTACTTCCAAATTGTGTTCTTGAGTTTTACTTAAGGAGGAAAAGTAAATGAAATGGAAGTAAAGTTAGTGTAATTTGTGTGATTTTGTTTCCTCCCAAAAGTGGGCGGAAAAGGAAGTAAAGTGTTTTACTTTACTTTACTTCCATTTTCTTTAATGACAAAACTCAAGAACACAGCGTAAAACGTATTAAAAGAAACGTAAATAAAATGCAACTACGTCTATTCTACATCCTAAAAATGATCTAAAATTACTTTTATACAAAAAATGATATTAGAAAACTATTTATGAATTAAAACTAATTTTTAGGAATTTTTCTGGTTTTTATTTAAATTAAAAACTAATTTTTAACCTTTTAAACTAAATTAAAATTCTAAAAATTATGAAATTTAAGGAGAAAAATATGAAACTACTTTTATAAAATCTAAAATATCATAAGAGACTTTTCAAAACTATTTTTTTATTCTTTTGATTATTTTTCTAGTTTCTACTAATTTGAAACTATTTTAATCTAATTTAAATTGTGAAAAATACCAAATAAAAAGGGAAAAATAAGGAAAAATCTTTTTTATGCTTTTTATATTTTTCTTAAACTGAGAAAATTGAAAAATTATTTTTTTGAACTTTTTCTTAATTAATTGCAATTAAAGCTAATTAAAAATGATAAAAAAAAACTATTTTAAATCTAGAAAAATAGCAAACAGCGACAAAAATTAATGAAAAATTCAGGAAAATTCTAAAATGCTATTCTGGTTCTATGAAAAATATCAAATCTATAGCTTATGTGAAAGATATGAGGGCTGCAGTGTTAACTTGAAGCAAATAAGCACTTTTAAATAAGCTACAAGCTATAAAACTGACTTCCAGCTAAAGGCAGCTTACAAGAACCTTAAATCAACAGTGATGGAACTATGGGAGCATGCAATGGGCTAGTGATTAAGGAAGGGTTAAGCTAAAATGAAGATTACTTAGAGAAATAAGCTAATAAGCTAAGTGATCATACAAATAAGCTATAGGGGAAGGGAGTCCTAATAAGCTATCTATACTAAGGTATCTAGGAGTGTTTTAAGCTACTCCTATAGTCTAATAAGCTCTAGAAGCTTGTTTTGAAATCTGAAGTTGCAACAGTTAAGGGGGAAAAGGGACGACTTTTGAGCTTATTATTAAGCTAACAAACAAGCTTATTATCCAAAAATAAGCTAATTCAGAGTGAGACCATGTGCCAGAGAGTGAAAAGAAACAAGCTTCAACACTTTTGAAGCTCAAATGAAGAGTTGGTAAGATCTGATATAGAGGGCTAGTTTAAGGATTGCTGAAACTGTTTTGCTGATATGCTTCTGGGACAGATTTGAAAGCTTATAAAGAGCTTGTAAAAGCTATTGGAAATTTTTGAAACCTGATGATAAGCTAAATATAACTGCTAAACTTTACACAAAACTAATCTTTTTGGGTTTTTAAAATGATTTAGACAGTAAACATTGCTAGAGAAAATAATTGAAAACACTGTTTTAGCAGTCAAGCTTTTGACAGCAAAGGTTTTTTGTTGACAACAGCAAAACTGACCCAAACTATTTGACACTTACTAAGATCTTAGAGATAGACTTAACAAGACAACTATGACCTCAAAATAACAGTGAAAAATGATTTATACTACTACTTGCAACAATGACTGTTTAGACTAAAAACATGGACTCAAACATTGAGAATCAGACTTATACTACTTGAAACCAAAGAGAGATGGTTAAGACAGCTTACTTAAGACCAACAAAACTTAGTTAGAGCTTAATCATACCCAAAAAGAACCAAGTGTGGTGAAAAACCCACAGTGCCAAACATCCCTTATTCAAGAGTGTTTGACAGATTTGGCCTAGAGAGGATTGTTAAGCTTGGATTCTTAAAAGACAATTGTGCAGACACTTTATTTAATAAGAGAAAAAGCTGTTTTAAAAGTGAATAAGCAAAAGAAATAAGCAAATAAGCATTTTTAAATTTGTTGACTTTTATGAGCTTTTTGTGTGGGAAGGTGAGATGAAACAGTAGTAACACAGATTAAACTCACTAAAGCTATCCATCGCTAAAATGAGCTTATCTCATTATTAAAAACAGTTTATTACCAAACTTAAATAGCAGATGCAAGATTGAAAGTAAAAACTGAAAACTTTTATTAAAACTGAAAGAGGATTACACAAGAATCTGAGATTACATAGATATTTAAAAGGAAATTACTTAATGGAAATACTGAAAAACATAAAACATAAACATAAAATTTGATAAAAAGGAAATTGATGCACTACACTACTCGAACTACATTGTGAGCTCATAGGGTCCTTTTATAGCTGAATTCAGGTCTTGGATTCTTGATAAGAAGGGCCTAGAAGCCAATAACAGCCACACAAATCATTCCATTGCACCATAGCCAATCAAAGAGCACCAATTCACCATATGAGGTGTCACGGCCAATGAGATTGCGCCAACTGTCCACGTGGCATTCCATCTGACAAGTCAGAGGTCTAGAAGCTTGGATAAGATGCTTAGTACGAGGATAGGTGTTTGGGATTGGGTAAGTGGTGGTAAAATGGTGTTTGGGGAAGACAGGGTAAAAGAACCACTGAGGGGCGCGTTTGGTTTGTTTAATATATTTCAAATAGGTTGACCGGGTTAAATGGTTTGACTCGGGTAAAATGAGCGGGTCAGTGGGGTAAACGGGTATTGGTTTGGGCGGGGTGTAGGATAATGGATTTGGACTATGTATTGGATTAGGATTAATATTGGACTAGCATTGTGATCCAAGAGCAACCATAGGGACCAAATATGTCAAAACTGAATTTTGAGGGACCAAACTTGTGCATTCTGAAAATTATATCAAGGACCATCTTTGCCAATCTTCAAATAAACCAAGGGCCAATTTGCAACTTTTTTGAATCTTCAAGGGTCAATTTTGCCAATTGCTCAAACTTGAGGGGCCATTCTTGACATATCTTCAAACTTGGTTATTTCTTCCAAAGATCATCCTCGGAGAATAAAATCTTCATAAATGCACAATTATGATCTTCCGGCTCAACTTAAGCTCTCTTAATCTCCCGTGCTCGGATTATTGTCTGATTTGGTTCCTTTTTGCGTGTTTTTACATATCCGTACCTGCACAAGCACAAACTCAAGAAAACCACAAATATTAGCAATAAACGGCTCTTTCTTGGTTATTTTGGGTCTATTTTGATATAGAAAATGTATGTGTTTTAGCACATACCAAAAGGATAGAATGAGCGTCGAGTGGGATTATTAATAGGGAAGGAGGAATTTTTGAAATTCGTGTTTTTGTTTTATTATAGGATTAAAAGAAATAAAGCATAAGTTTTATATACTATGACCATAGATGAGAAATATAACACGTATTGTAAGAAAAAGGCTTCCTAACGAAGCTTTACGTAAAACATGTATGAGCACAAAAAGAATAATCATATAAATACCTAAATAGGCATATTTAATTATCAAGCACAATAAAAGGAGAATCATACCTCTAGCGCAATTAGGAATGTCTTTACAAATGACACAACAAATGTCACTTAGACGATTCCCGCTCCTTTGCGATTAAGATACCTCCTTAAGGAAGGTATTCTTGTTACCAAGCTACTCCTAAAGCTTGGTGGGTATGAGCTTTGACTAATCAACATGACAAAGATGATTAGTGCAACTAAAAAAAATAAAAAGGAAAAAAAATGTTGTTATCAACTTCAACATCCAAACATATAGTTTTGAACAACATGGTGTTTGCTTTTATGAAAAACCTTCTTTGTAGTTTTCAATTAACCATAGATCGTATCAAGTTTTTAAAGTACAATATACTTCAAGAACCTTGGTAACGAAGCTCTGATGCCAATTGTGGAAAACTAGAAGGGGGGTTGAATAGTTTTACCAATTAAAACTTCATTTTAATCTATTTAGATCGACTTATGTCAATCTATTTGGATGTGTGTGTTGGATGTTGATAAGCAAACATATAAAGGTAAGTAATGAAAAGATATGAGTAAGAAGCACAAAACCACAACGCAAGTATTTATAGTGGTTCGGCTACAAGGTCACCTTCCTTGCCCTACTCCACTCCCCGAGTCACCTACTCGAGAGTTCGTAATCACAACACCAATCTCCTTATGGCGGAGAAGCCTTCACAACGTCGCCTACTCTTTTTCCGGTACTAGGCTAACCACCGGGTTCTTTCACTCCAAGGTGAACCACACCTACACAACGTCGCCTACCCTTTATAAGGTACTAGGCTAAGTACCTAGTTCTTTCACACCTTAGGTGAACTACACCTTCACAACGTCGCCTACCCTTTATTAGGTACTAGGCTAAGCACCTAGTTCCATTGCAATGGAGGAACTACTACCACACTACACCAACGACTAATCCCAAAGGAGATCTACTCCTTTACAACATCATCAAGGATATCAATATCCTTGGATCTAATACTAGTCTATCTTGTACATCGAAACACACCATATCGAATGTACATCTAAGGCACCTTTCACTAATGCCTTTGACTAGATCTACAAGACACCTTTCACTAATGTCTTGTGTCTTTACTTCTAAGCACCTTTCACTAATGCTTCTTTGTCTTGACTTCTAAGCACCTTTCACTAATGCTTCTTTGTCTTGACTTCCAAGCACCTACCACAAGTGCTTTATCCTATAGACGATAGATACCCTTCCCTAATATCTTCGTCTTGACTCTTTAAGACATCTTTCACTAATGTCTTCAACACTACACTTCTTTGAAGAAAGAAAGGAATCATCAACAAGAAGACTTCAGTAGCCTTGATGATGAGGAAGCATGGCAACTCATGGACTTGAGCTTGCTTGACTTCAAAGGTGGTGATCTTGCCTTTAAGAGGAACCTAAAAGATCACACAAAAACAAAACTACAAACATAGATCTCTTGGATCTAAGGTTAGTGAGATTTAACTCAGGGGAGAAAGTATATTTGAAAGTGGTGAGAAACAATGAAGAAATGGCTCACTATTTATAGAGGAAAAACCTCTACTGTTCCCCGGATCCCACGGATCCCTACCACAAGGGATCCGGCTAGCACAAAGCTAGGGATCCGTGGTCCGCTCCTCTTTGCCCATGGGTATTTTTGGTTATGGGTCATGGGTTATGGGTTGATCCATGGTTTTCTTTCTAGATACAATGTATCTTAAGGATACAATGAACTTGGTTAAGTGGTATATATAAAACCATGGGTTATGGGTCAAAACCATTGGCTAGTATTTACCCATTTAGTATATACTTGTATTTACCCATTTTAGCATACACTTAGTTTTTACCCATTTTAGTATACTTAGTTTAAGTATATGTTTAACCCAATATGTAAACACTAGTTGTTGTACATATGTATCCAAATCATAAAATCACTTATACTTGTTTTAGTGTTTTATGTGAAAGTGTAAGTGTGTTAGAAAACTATTAGTCCAAACCATTTACGTATTTTATTTGTTTCGTTAAAATGATTTTACTTTTGTTATCGACAAAACATTAGAAGATCTTAAAATATAAATAAACGTTTTTACGGCATATTTGTATTAACATGGAGTTTCATCCTTTGTCCTCAAAAACTTTACCCAAGTAAATCGAGAGTAGTCATCAACAATGACTAAAATATATTTCTTCCCATTAATCGTTTGCACTCTCATTGGTCCGCACAAGTGCATATGAAGGGTATGCAGAACTTCCATTACTGAGTTTGTGGGTTTGGGTTTGTGGGCATATTTCTTGCTTTTTCCCAATTGGCATGCTGAACAAATATGATCCTTTTCATACTTTAATCTGGGTAATCCTCTTACAAGATCAATTCTGGAAAGATTATTAATGGTGCCGAAGTTCAAGTGATTGAGACGACGATGCCATAACCATGATTTTGTTTTTGAAGCCTTTGACAACAAGCAGATTGGAGAAGACTTCATCATGTCTTCGATAGAGATGGCGTATAGATTTGAACCTCGAGTTCCTCTTAACAGTTCCACACCATCGAGTTCTCTAACGAAACAAGTATGTTTTCTAAATGCCACTTCTAGATCGGAATCACATAATTGACCAACAGAAAACATGTTATGACCAAGACCTTCAACATAATATACCTTGGAGATTACACTTTTACCTACAACATAGTCTCCATAACCCATAATTGCTCCAAAATGGTCGTTCCCGAATCTAACAGTCCCAATGAATTTACTCACGAAGTGCATGAGCCGCGAGCGATCTCCAGTCATATGCTTGGAACAACCTGAGTCCAAGTACCATAGAACGATTTGAACGATCTGCAGTTGAACACAGACAAGAATGGATAACTGGATAATTGAGATCCCCATGCAAGAATAGGTTCCATTTGGTTAGTAGCAGTGATTGGAATACCCACATCAGAAGTAGAAACAATGGAATCATCAGGGATAGATGTAATGCTAGTGTCCGTAATTGACCTACTCAAGGTATGTTCACTTCTTAAAGGAATAGTTCTACCAGTAGGCATCCATTTTCTAATAGGCATTGATCTAGATAATTTAGGGCATATCACATTAAGATTGAATTTGCAGCCAGTAGGTATCCACTGATAACCTATGTTACTAAATTTCCTTCCTGTGGGTTTCCAATGTTTTCTAACCTTCTTTCGCCATTGCTTTCTAGCCTTCTTAGCTTGATTTTTGACATTAACAACTTTAACAGGGCATTTAACAGCATCAAGCAAAACATTCACACCACATTCATGATCAGTAACAAAAATCAAACAGTCATCATTACAAGGTTTGCAGATAGTAGCAGAATTCGAATTAATTACAGTACGCTTATAGCTAATACTAGAATCAACACGATTCGTTTTATTCAACTCAAGTGTTCCTAGGGTGGTCTTCTACTCTCTTCCAATGCACATTCTTAGCTTGCGAGGCCCTATCTTGCTTTGTATTGCCTGGAGGCTTTGACCCGCTTGCTTTTATGTCACTGATTACTCCTGTAGAGGGAATTATGGGAACATTAGTTGGTTGGGCTAATTTTTGCATTCCTGAACTAGACGTGCATGGATCAGAACTACTTGTAGGCACTTTAGAGCTCACTTTCATAATACTGGGCATATAATGGGTTGCATAATTGGCACTAGGCATAGAACAAGGCATCACAGCTTTATATTTTGCACCTAAGGATTTAGAACATGTTGCTCTTAAACATTCTAGTAGCTCTTGAGATCGTTTGGCCTGAATGCAAGCAAACCTAATCTCTCTATCAAGTGGCTTATTTATGAAATCCTCTTCTACAATCTCACGGAGACATTCTAGACTATCCTTAAGGTGAGCAAAATAGTTATGAAACACAAGTTCGTTATTTCTAAGATGAGGAGGAATGTATTTAACAGTCACAGTATATTTGCAGTCTGCAGATGACTTTAATGCAACATTCTCATTAAATACAAGTGGCAATTTCCCTTTTTCCTGACTCCTCAGATTCTCAATTTCCTTTTGTAAAGATGTTATTTTTTCGTTGTTCTTGTCACGAGTGACTTTCATTTAATCATATAACTCTTTAAAGTGTCGTTTAACCTTTTCATTTTCTTCTAGAAAACTCTCATTTTCTTTTTGTAAAACATTAACCAAGTTTTGAAGATGAAACGTTTGAGAATACTGAGAATCTAAAGGAGGAGGCATTTGGGAGCCAGTTACGTTGTTCTTTTCACCCTTTAATTGTGAAATTTGGGTTCTCATTTTTCTGATCGTGTTACAATGAGCTCGAATATGTTCATCACGTTTGCTTATTTCAAAAACTGCATCAAATTCAGGAGCATCCAAGGATGTCTTGATATTTGAGGTTTTAACATTTTCTTTTAGATGTTGATATTTTAATTGTAAAGCAAGATGCTCAACTTCCAGTTTAGAATAATGTTTCACCAGGTTATCATGATCATCCTGTTCAATTTTCTCATGCAATTTAGAGTTAGTTTTTTCAAGCTCAATGACACGATCATGGGAGACTTTCAGAGCAACAGATAATTCATGAAATTGAGATGCATTAATTGAACAATTTGTGGCAGTGTAAAACACATCTTGAGTGATACATTCAGAGATCAGATTCTCATTCAAGGTATGCAAGTTCTTCCTCTCAATCTCATTGTATTTTAATTCACGCTCATAGTCATTGACTTCAACTATCATAGCATCAAATTCCTTTTCCATTTCTTTAATATCTGAATCTATCCCCTTTTTAAGACTCTCAAATTGACCTTTTAATTGTTTAAAGAAAGGCATGACCTCAGTTAAATAACATTCTTTAGTTTTCTCAAAACCCCTTTCCCCTTCAGTTATCCCTGTAGGTGTGATTCTCTTCTTACATGTCTTCTCAAAATCAACGAATAGTTGATAAACAACATATAGGCTAATTAAGGTCTTGCTATTAGTGGCAATAGTTCTAGGAACTAAGTGCATTGGTGTATTTGGAGGATACACAGTAGCTGCAGGCATTTTTCTAAAGGGAGTGTTTGTTTCAACAAGTATATTAACTTTTTGTTTATCCATATCTTTCTTCCAAAAAATCTGTTATGGGGTTAATTGAGTTTGAGGCTTAAACATGTTCAGGGAGATCCAATTTTCTTTAGTGTAATCATGGGGTTTGATCGTTATGTTATTCTCTTTATACGCAGGATCGTTAAGCTTCTTATTCATTTTCTCCCTAGATGCATCATCTAATTTTCTATCCTCTTCCGTGCTTCCTATACATGATGGTGTTTGCTTAGGCTTAAGAATCTCATTGCCATCATAGATTAACTTCTGAGCTTCTCTTTCTTTCTTACCATACTCAGGATTGGGATCCTTTATAATGGGAATACTATGCTTATCGCTTAAGACTCTATGCTTAGTGATCATGTGAGCAGTCTGAATGGTGTTCCCTTGTACGTGCAACTTATTTTCAAGCTTTTTTTTCAAAGTTTTTAGATTAGAAAAATCATTCAAAAGTTTTGATTCCTTAGCACCAAATTCTTGTTTAAGCACTTTAACATTATCTTGCAGCTCTTGTTTTTACTTAACAATTTTAGAAAGCTTTTCTTGTAAGGAGTTTAACTCTTGTTTTAACACTTCTTCTCTAAAATTACTTTTTCTAATAATTGTACGCATTTGGTCATCCATTTCCTGCTCACGATTAGTTAACTCAAACTTAGCACGTTGTTCATAAATAGCAACTTGTTCTTTATAGGCATTCAGTTCAGAGATAACAGAATCATCAGGAGCACATGCAGTGTATTCATCAAAAACATAGTCATCATTGACTGCAGGAGATGCATTACTTTGTACAATCTCACTTTCACTTTGTTTCACATATTGATCATATGGGACAATATTGCTATTACCCACATTATCAACATCTGATTCATAAGTTTCAAGAGATTGCACTTCATTATGCATCTTTTGCTCATCAACTTCATCATATAGTTTTAATACCTCAGAAATGATTGAATCTTTGGATGGACCAGCCTGTTGTGGTGAAGGGATCTTTGGAGAGGCCATAGGTGTGATGCTAGCCATGAAGATTGTCTAGGCAGTAGGTTCATCATCGACATCAGAGTCAAATGCATCACAGTCTGCCACTTGAAAGGCATTTTGATGATTTTGACCTTTTTCCTGGATTGGCTGCTCATCTACATCCGCATCATAGGTCTTAGCATTTCCCTCAGCAAGAAACAATAGCTCCTCTTCATCCAAAACCGATCCATTATCCTGAGCTTGCACAAGCAACATCTTGTCTCTGAAGTATTCTGCATTCTGTGGACGTTTTGGAGATATGCAGTTCCTTGCAATATGTCCCTCACCACCACAATTGTAGCATTTGATTGGCTTTGCTTTCCCTTAATTGGAATTTCTTCCACGATTCTGATTTGCCACATATCCTCCACCTACTCCAGCATTACCATAACCTGCTCCAACCATCCCTTGTTCATATCGTCTTCCTTGCACATTCTGCACCACAACCTTACCATCTCTGACAATAGCTTGATTGTGTGGATTGGATGCTGTTATGAGATTATTGTTGGTGTGTGGGAGGGAATTCATATTTTGACTTACCATGAGAGATAGTTGATTGATGAAGTTTTCCATGAGTGTGTTTGAGTCAGGAGGCTTATATGCTGGATCAGGGATGAGCTTGTAATTACCATTACCCGTGGGTATGACTTGAGAAACTTTGGTGGTAATTCCAACATTGGTGTAAAAGGCTGTAGAATCATTTGATGAACTTGTTTCTTCCTGCTTAGATTTGAACTGTTCAAGAATCCTTCGTTCAAACATAGCATGTCTCTCATTCTGGAGAAGGAAGGCATGCAGTTGCTCATAGTTGGTGTTCTTCAATACTTTGGTTAGCTTCACAGAGGTGACAAATTTGTGCCATTCGGGATTCATGTTGTTCACAAACTTTGAGTTCAGCTGAATATTTGGCATGGTCATTTTGATATTCCTCATATCATTCACAAGCTTGTGGAATCTCACGTAATATTCATAGACACTTTCTTTTGGTTTCATCTTAAAGTGCTCAAATTCATTATACAGTTGTGATTCTCTGTCTTCCTTAGTTAATTCAGAACCCGAGATAAGCATCTTGACATTATTCCAAACCGTCTTTGCTTCAGTGTTGTGATTGATAAGCTTGTAGATATCTTTTGGAAGACCTTGAATTATAATGTTTGAAGCCCTGATATCAGCATCGAATCTCTTTTTCTCCTTATCACGTTTTTGGTCTGTCCAATCCAAAGATCATTGTTCCATCTGCAGCAGTATCAATTATGTCTCTTGTAGTCTCAATCTGATAAGGTCCTTCATCAATTGACTTGAGAATGTTGACCCCGTTTTCCTTTCCCAAACAGTACAGCCTAATTCGTTGAGCCCATGAGTCATAGTCAGTTCTGTCAAGCATGGGTGGACGAGTGTCTGAACCAGCTGCTAGAACGTCCTCAGCTACAGTAGAGATAATTGTAGGCACGTTGGTAGACATGTTTACAGATTTCACGAGATTTTATAACTCTGTGATTAAACCGGGAAATAGATTCTTTCACGAGATTTTACTAAATCAAGAGAAAACCGTATTAGAAACAAATATTAACCAAGTCGCTATAACCCTTGAACCAAGTCGCTAAGTCACCAAGTCGCTAAGTAGCAACTCGCTAAACCTCAAGTCGCTGTGAATCAAGTCGCTAGACACAAGTCGCTAAGACCCAAGTCGCTGAACACAAGTCGCTAATGCACCAAATCGCTAAGCAGACAAGTCACTAAAGAGCAACTCGCTAAGTATCCAAGTCGCTGAGAAATAACTCGCTAAGAACAATAATGACAAGTCGCGAGAAATAATAGAGACAAGTCGCTACACCAATCAAGTCGCTAGCCGAAAGTGGAACCTCCACTAACTTGTACTGTTTGTCGGCTTGTCTCAATAGACAAGTCGCTAAGATCAAGTCGCTACAACTTAAACTACAACTCGCTGGAAATTGCTAAAGCAAGTCGCTACGAAGAAAATCACTCCGAGACTCAAGTCGCTAAGTTGAAAAACTTCAAAACCACACTTTTCAATCCAAAACAAGCTCAACCACAGTGATTCAAGCTTTCCAAATCAAAACCCAAGCACTTACAATGATTCTAAACACAAAAGTACACTCAAAATTCAAACTTTAACACAAGAAATGATCCAAATGATGCAAAAACCACTAAACTTTTTCAAACCCAAAAACCATATAAAACCACTAGAAATCCAAGGATAAGTAAGAGAGATGATCAAACCATGGCTCTTGATACCACTTGTAACATATTGGATTTCACAAACACATCAAATCATGATCAAATGGGGCGTATACAATAAGGTTTTAGAGAGAGAAATAGTTAGAGGTTTGAGAACTTAGTGAGAGAAAATGAAAGTACTATTATGAGCTCCAACCCTCTACCTTGGGAGGTAGAGGGTATTTATAGTCTTACACAAATCGCCATCAACGGGCTGTGGATCAGGCATACAGTGGGTAAAGACCCGTCCGTCCTCCACGGTGTTACTAAACTAAATACTACTTAACATTAAATAACTACGACTACGAGCTTTCTAACGATTACATATACTTGAGGTGACCGACACTTTAATAACTGGATTTACCAATTCCTAACAATTCTCACTTTTCAACAAGCATTTGTGCTTCAATAAAAAGTGGTGAAAATAGGCTAACATTGCTATGCATTTTTCTTTTTCATATATATATATATATATATATATATATATATATATATATATATATATATATATATATATATATATATATATATATATATATATATATATATATATATATATATATAAGGGAGGGTTAATGTGAGATCAAGCTTAAAGTTGTAAAAATAAGATCAAATCTAAAAAACCACTAAAACATTTATAAATAACAATTTTAGCAATCATACACAAAAAAATTTTTTTTAATACAAATTAACATTTTAGCAACTAATAACCAAATGATACATGAGTTTGGATTAGTGATACACCTGATACACATTACACTAATAAATATTCCAAAACCTGATACACATACAAAAACCTGATACACATTAAACTTCTAATCAAAGTGTATCACCTAGGTTTCGTTAATTTTAAAAAGAAATCTATCGAAACTTTAACAATTTTAGTTGTAGTAAATAAAAAAATTATTTTTATTGTAAAGAGAGTATCTCTTGTCAAATTTTAGTTCGATCTCATTTTAACAACTTTAAGTATGATCTTATTTGATCTAGATTATATATATATATATATATATATATATATATATATATATATATTGTAGGACCGAAAAGTATAAAGATTTATGTGGTTTGGAGGTCTTGGTTGGTGGAAGAAGATGAAGATCTTCATCCTTTTAGAGAGAGAAACTAGAGAGAGGGAGGAGAAGATAAGGATAACTTTATAAATAAAACACACTACAAATAACCAAATGCTTTACCTCACCCCTTATGGAGAGTCATGAGGGGTATTTATAGGCTCAAAAAACTTTAACTTTGCCACTTAAACGATACTAGTCCCTATGGGCAAAGTATACTACGCATCTAGTCCAATTCACGTAAGTGACGTTATCTTTATAAAAAAGCGAGGCTAACAATCTCCCTCCAAGATAGCGTCACACGTGAATGGTTACAATGAGACCTATAAATACAAAACAAAGTAAATTACAATAGTAATGAACAATGTTGACTTTCTTGAAGCGCAGAGTCTCTGTAGTCTAGATACTGAGGCAAACTCGAAGTTCTCCCTTCCGATGACCTCGGCATTTGATCTTCTTGTAGCTCTGAACTTCAACTGTAACGGTCTAGTTAGGTTATTACTCCCTCCTAACTAGTGAGCCTTTTTTCTTCTTTTGCTCCCTCCTGAACCGACAACTCTCTTCCAACATGCAGCGGAGAAAGTAAACTCTTGAAGCACAATGGTTGTCGTTCTGGGAACATCGTAACAACATAACTCACTTAGTATTGCATCCATGTTGGTAAAAAGCCCCGATGTACACCACACTACTTCTCCTTCTTCAGTCTTAAGCACAAATCCCTTCGTAATCCAATCACGGAAGATGAAATACCAACTTCTCCCTCTTGATGGTTGCGAGCTATTGGAATCATCATAATGTTGCGTACATACCGTATTACCCTCTTGATGCAATATTAACATTATAGCTTGATCAAATTTCCGTGAGAATATGTCGCAAAAATACTCTCAATAATTTTCTCAAACCAACCTGAAATCGAACCTCCTTTGAATTCACCGGCTAATAGTAATGACCACATATGGAGATAACCCGATACGACTAACTTGAAAAGGAAGTAAACATCCCAACTTTGTGACTTACTGCTTGTTCTAAATTTTTGAACAATCCACAACGTCGTGTGACACTGAGCACTATAACGTAACTCCTTAAAGTGATGGTTACACACTGTGAGCACTACAACGTAACTCCTTACCAGTTATAACCAGATTGTCAAATTTCATAATGTGCTCCAACAAGTTATCTTGAGACATGCATCCAACCAACCAACGTCTCAAAGATAAAGAAGTCCACCTGTGAAATGTCACGTCAATTCCGCATCAATAATACCGTACAAAAACCCGGTAGTCATTTTTTTAGATCTTCGCTCAAGCCGTGAATTATGTATCCTTCCGTGAAAATATACCATACCAAAATACCGCTCTTTAATGTATAACAAAAATTTGTATCCAAAAAATTTTATATCTCAAAAAAATTCGGATGAGAAATTGTTGTTACCATTTCATTCCAACTTAAAGTAAACGGCCACTCATATATCAATCCATCAGCCCGTCCATATCAAACAAGTGCTAAGGCCCAAATCAAACATGAGATACACGGATCAGCCCAATCGTGAATTAACAAATCCCTATCCAATGAATTTCTTTGGCCCATGTGTTTTTTGTTTAAGGTAACCGGTTATAAAGAGAGATAAAAAACTCACTTTAACCTAAACCTAAAACATCACATGATAAACAAACTCCTACATCATTCTATCTCTCTCCCTGTCAAACATATCACTACCAACCCATCTGCTCCCAAACTCAGTTTCATCATCATCTCGTCATCCGTATCACAAACACAAGCAAACCATTTCGTCCTATCTTTTTAATCCAATCGAGCACACACGAAGTCTCCAAGATCATTTTCAAAATGGTCTCGGGTAGGTTTATTGTTGATGTAATTGCGATTTCTTTTTCCTGTCATGAACTAGATAAAGAAAATAAGATAACAATATTGTTATTTTCTTTCTTTGACTTCGTATACTATCAAAGTAAGATCAATGATGATGATTGTTCAATTAAAACAATCTTTAAAAGATTGCAAAAAAGATTGATACAAATCTGAGATTGTTTAAATTTCAGTTTTAGATTTGAGTCGAGTCTATGATGATTAAGAGTTGTTGGAGTTGGATTGGTTGTTTGTTGTAGTCGAAGGTTTGGACTGATGATGGTGGTACTGAGGTCGTGTCTTGGTATAGGCATTCGGTATATGCTTATGTGGTCGTGGTCTTTGTATGTTTTACGCATAACATTTTTCCTCTTTTCTGTTATTACGCGTAAGGTTCTTAGCTTATGCGTAAACATAAGCGTAACATTGCTTATGCGTAACCTTACGCGTAACTTTGCTTAGGCGTAAAGCCAGAAGCTTAGGCGTAAAAGCATACGCGTAAACCATTTCTTACGCATAACTTCACAGTTATGCGTAACTTCCTTTGAAGATGCTCCTTATGCGTAAAAAACGAGGGTTTTGACCCTTTGACTTTTTCCGGCGAGTATTTCCGACCATTTTTTTCCGTTCAGTCTTCATATTAAACCCAGAAAAGCATCTAAAACTGCTTCTATTTGTCTGTTTGACCATGAGAAGATGAACGGTTGACCACATATTTCACGGATAATGGTGTAAAAAAGTCACATAAAAGAGACAAAAATCTGTCTTGAACCAATAAAGACACAAAACAGATATTGTAAAACATGAATGAGAAGGACTTTTTGACCAAAACAAGGATACTCAAATATATGTTAAACTGTTAACCCACAAATCGGAAAAAAAATTTCCGACCCACATAATAAGCACAAAAACAGTCAAAAAAACATGTATAAAACCACAATAATTCAACAAACAACAACCTTGGCTCGTTATTCCAATTGTAGGACCGGAAAGTATAAAGATTTATGTGGTTTGGAGGTCTTGGTTGGTGGAAGAAGATGAAGATCTTCATCCTTTTAGAGAGAGAAACTAGAGAGAGGGAGGAGAAGATAAGGATAACTTTATAAATAAATCACACTACAAATAACCAAATGCTTCACCTCACCCCTCATGGAGAGTCATGAGGGGTATTTATAGGCTCAACAAACCTTAACTTTGCAACTTAAACGATACTAGTCCCTATGGGCAAAGTATACTACGCATCTAGTCCAATTCACGTAAGTGACGTTATCTTTATAAAAAAGCGAGGCTAATATATATATATATATATATATCATAATTTTTGTTGCATAAAACTAACCTTGATGTAGGTTAAGCCTCTTTATTTGATCCATGGATCCGCTACCAAACAAGGGACGGATTGAAGTGGACGATTTAACTTCCCTAAGGATGATGCAAGCTCGCCTTTTGGGGAGAAATAAAGTTAAACTCCAAGGACACGCCCTTTTTGTTTCGACAAAAGGGGGAGAAGAGTGTAAATGGAGAAGGTAATGTAAAGGTAGTAAGGATACAAGTAACCTTTTACATTTTACTTTCTATTACGTTTACATATATTTGTCATCATCAAAAAGGGGGAGATTTTTAGTGCAAATATTACGATATTTAATCTATACAGTCTCATTTGTTTGATTGATGACAAACATGTAACTTATAATACATAACGTAAAATATACAAGTTACTTGTAATCACACTTTGTCTCAACATACATTCAACACTTCTCGATGACTCAAGTCCTCATATGTTACAACACAGGTTCGTACATGTTTGTTATGTGGCATTATGATCAAACCATTAACAAATCATTTAGAATGTTTAAAATACGTTTAGGGTCACTAAGTATTTTAATAGGTTAACCATTCTATTTCGAACCTCATTTTACATTTTGCATTCACAAGTATTTCAAAAGGTAACTAGATATTTTATTAACTAGTTACATAATACATTTTACAAGTTTACTTTGATAAACTTTTTAATCTAAAAATAGAAATACATATTACATCATGGCATGCATCATCCTTGAAATCCTTGGAAGATCTCTTGAATATTTTTGATAGATTGTCACTTAATATATCAAATGTGATCTTGGCAATATATGGCAATATCTAGAAAAGATTTGAAGAAAGATTTTTTAGATTTCTTGTCAGGCACCCACGGCACCAAAATGTATAAAGGGCGGAACCCTTTTAAGGGCTCCTTGGTCCGTGGACGCTCCTGACCACTTTTGCCTATAAATAGAAGCCCATTGTTTTCTCGTTTCTTCACCACTTCAAATCACATCTTCTCCACCTTCTTGCATACATTTAGATCAATCATTAACAATGTAGTAAAATACATTAAACACCCTAATGATCATGATCATAATGCTTCTAACATTCATCTTTGTTGTAAGCATACTCTTTGATCAACCAAGGAAAGCTTGGATATCTAGCCATCCCCACTCACCACAAGCTGAAGATCTATCACAACAAGTTTAGGGAACTTTTGATCTTCATCATGAAGGCTTCCTATCAATGGAAGATCATTTAGAAGTAGTTATTCATATCCATTAGACATTTGTGTCATGGATAATTAGTGTAGAATATCATTGCATCATCACAACACTTTCACCAAACTAGATTAGATGGTTTTTGTGTTTGTGCCATAAAACACAAGGTTTGTTATGTTGGGCCATAAAACATAATGGGAGTGGTTGTATCCTTGAAAAAGAACTCGAAATCTAGCTTAGTGTCAGAAATATTGTATAGGCGACGTTAGGTTGGCTCTACCTCGAACTAGAACCCGGTATTTAGCTTTGTACCGGAAAAAGTGTAAGCGACGATTGTAAGGTTTTCTCCGCCGAGAAGGGAGCTTGTTGATTTAGTGAAGTAACTCTCAAGTTGGGTACTCGGGGAGTGGAGTAGGGTGGAGAGGAGATCCATGACCGAACCACTATAAATCCTCGTGTTCGGTTTGCACTTTCCTTTCTATATCTCTTTGCCTTTATACTTGCACTATAATATTATTTGTGATGTGGTTTGATGTTCATGCTTGTGTGACAACTTGGTTTACTATCCTTTATATTAGTCACAAACAATAATTGGTACTTTCATATTATAACAAGCTTCATAAGCGATTTGATACTAAAGATCTAAAGTTTTTAAACGGTAACGTATTCACCCCCCCCCCTCTACGTTTCCACATCCATAAATGGAACGATTGAGCTTGCATACACGGTTAGGATATTTTGGATCAACAAAACCCTCAGGTTGCTCCATATAGACCTCTTCGTAAAGATGTCTATTGAGGAAGGCGGTTTTGACGTTCATTTGCCATATCTCAAAGTCATTGTATGCAGCTATGGCTATGAGAATCCTTATAGCTCTAATGTCTGCTATAGGAGAAAAGGTTTCTTCATAATCAATCCCGTAGGTTTGAGTGAAGCCCTTTGCTACGAGACGAGCTTTAAAGGTGTATACCTTACCATCCATGTCAGTCTTCTTCTTGAAGAGCCACTTGCTGCCAATTATTTTGCAGTTAGGAGGAAGCTCAACTAATACCTAGACATCATTGTCTTTCATGGATTGCATTTCCACATTCATTGCATCAAGCCATTTCTTGTGTTCAGGATCCAGCAATGTAGATTTATAGTTATTGGGTTCACCAAGATCCCCTAACTCATGTTCCTCAGCGTCAATGTATAAACACATACGGTCAGGAGCACGGCGTGTCCTATTGGACTTTCGAATGGGAACAATATCACTTTGAGGTTTTTCAATTTCTTGATCATCCTCATCGTGATGAATGCTAGTGTCTAAAGAAGGATTTGTATCTTCTTCTTGAATTAATTCAAGATCATCCATACTCCCACTTGCTTTAAGATCCATAAGATTACTCTCAAAGAACTCAGCATTTCGAGCAACAAAAACTTTGTTCTCAGATGGAAGATAGAAAGAATATCTCATAGTTTCCTTAGGGTATCCTACGAAGATACACTTAATAGCTCTAGGTTCAAGTTTGTCAGGTTTGGTAAGTGTATCACACTTAGCAAGTGCCTCACAACCCCAAACTTTTAAGTAAGACATCTTAGGGGCTTGCCCATGCCATACTTCGTATGGTGTCTTTTCAACCTTCTTAGTTGGAACCATATTGAGAATGCGTGCAGCAGACTCAAGGGCATAATCCCAAAAGGACTTTGGAAGAGTAGTTTGTTTCATCATAGAATGCACCATGTCAAGCAGGGTTCGATTTCTCCTCTCAGATACACCATTGTGTTGTGGAGTATAAGGAGGAGTTCGATGGGCAATAATCCCATGCTCCTTAAGATGACCCAAAAACTCTTGACTCGTATATTCACCTCCACGATCAGAACGTAGTGCTTTTATGGTCTTCCCGAGTTGATTTTCTACTTCCTTTTGAAACACCTTAAATGTTTCAAACACTTCATGTTTATGTTTTAGCAAGTAAACATAACCATACCGACTATAGTCGTCAGTGAAAGTCACGAAGTAATTTGCTCATTGTCTTGGAAGTGATTCTAAATGGGCCACATACATCTGAGTGTATAAGTACAAGTAGATCTTTAGCCCTTTCCACTTGATGTGAATAAGGTTTTCTAGCCATCTTACCAGACATACAAGCAACATACTTTTCAAGAGACTTAATGTCAGATGAGTTGAGAAGTCCATCGTGTTGCAACTTCTCCATGCGTTTCTTGCTAATGTGTCCAAGACGACCATGCCACAAGAGAGCAGAGTCCAAGTTAGTCTTGGCTCTTTTATTGCTTACAGCAAACATAGAACTTTCATTTGTATTCGAACAAGACATTTCAATTTCAAAAACACCATCACGAGGAATAGCAGTAAAATAAACAACGTTATTCCTAGAAACTGAAATATAGTTATTCGATTCAAAGTGGTTAATAAAACCATCGTCATACAAACGAGAAACTGAAATAATTCCCCTAGTAATAGAGGGAGCATAATGACAATCATTTAAAACAATAACTAATCCACTTGGGAGAGATAAATGATAACTTCCAATAGCTTCAACTTCTGCCCGTTGACCATTGCCCACGTACAGATTTAAAGCTACTGGCTTCAGCTTCCTACTGCCCCTTAGACCCTGAGTATTATTACAGATGTGAGTACCACAGCCAGTGTCATATACTAAGGATGATTTAGGGAAAGAGCAGAGTTCTATAGTGAAAATACCTGAAGAACTAGCTGCAAGAGAATGTTTCTTCTTTTTCATTAACACGGCGAGATACTGGGGACAATTCCTTCTCCAATGTCATGTCTCACCACACTGGTGACAAGTAGCGTCCTTCGCTGGATTATCCTTCTTGGGTGGTGGAGGAATCTTGGGTTTGGATTTAGAAGAAGAAGCATTGTATGGCTTATACTCAGGAGCATAACCAAACTTGTTGTTTCCATTCCCACGATTCCCCTTAGCAGCCTTAAACAATTTATTCTTCTTTTGGTTTTTCTGGACCTTACCACCACGCACATAATGGAGTGCAGGTGCAGCATCTTTCTTTGGCAACTTCTGCTCATGTTTCTTAAGCATAGCATGCAGTTCATTTACAGTCTTCCCCATGTTGTGCATATTAAAGTTCTGCACAAACGTAATGTACTCTTTAGAGAGACCGATGAGGATCAAACTAACTCCATAGTTTAGAGTAACTGGGTGACCAAGACGTTCCAAACTGTCAATGTAGCTCTTCATCTTGAGAACATATGAGCTAACCGATTGACCCTCTTCCTGCTTGCAAGCGTGGAATTCACGTGCAGTTTGTAGAAGCTCTTGTTCTGCTTGTTGGGAGAACATAGACTTCAACTCCTGAAGCATGTCATAAGCACCAAGATGAGTTAGATTTCGTTGGATCTCTAACTCCATGGTCATGAGCATGAAGGCAGCTATGTCCTTTGAACCTTTGACCCAAGCAGTGTGAGCTGCAAGAGCCTCAGGTAGGACAGGGTGGCCAGGAGTAGCAACAGGTGCTGCAGGTATGGGATGCTCTAGATAAGCTTCCTTATCTTCAACTGATAGTATAATGCGAAGCTGGCGATACCAATCAATGAAATTAGGTCCAGTGAGTTTTTGTTTCTCAAAGAAACTCCTGAGTACCGAACTGTTTCCGATTGAAGTAGTCATCTACAATTGAAAAGTTCAAATAATTAGTATTTTCGATAATTACATTCTTAAAAGAATTAACTACCCAATTAATTACTAATAAGACTAAGATCCATCTTGTAACCCCATTTAATTACCATAGGTCTGACCAGTGTATAAAAAAATAGGACAAGATGTAAGCAACGAGTGTTAATTGCATAATGCAACTCTTAGATTTTATGAGACTGTTTAAGGCATTAGTATCAAGTAATGATGTCAAAATCATGTTTAGTTCTCATCTTATGCCTCGGGTTCGAGGTCTAACCAAGTTAACTCGAGATAAGTCGACCAAGTATGAACGTGTAAAAATAACCAGAGGTCTGACCAGTGAGAAATAATTACCATGGGTTGGAAAGGCCCTTAGGTCTGACCAGAGAAGTCAATCCAAGTGCAGGTGTTCATAGTTGGGTGGCATAGACTTAAAATTAACAAATAGGTATGCACACATAAATGTGGTAAAAGTCGTGTACAAAGAAGCATGCAAAACAACTTTGTAACACTAATTTTAAAAACCTTTTGGTAATGACACTGTAGTGATCATCATGGTTCACGGTAGCTCCAATCGAACGCACAGGGAGACAGAGGACCAGGTAAGCGCCGAAGCATAACCTTAGACATCCTTTCGGCGCGACTGTGCGCACCTCTTTAAACCCCCTTTTGAGTTTGTTCTAGTGGGTGAGCCATACATCCCAAGTGTCCATAGCGTCTAGTTTTTAAATTCTTGAAAACGTGTTTCATTATTAGGTCACTTTATTTTACAAAAACAATTTTCCAAGAATCAAATAGCAGGTCACAATGAGCATGGTATTTAGGCGTGTAAATAAAGACCAATATTAATGTTATGGTTACGATATGTATTATTCCATATTGCATACAATTAGGTGTCAAAACAAGTAATAATGCACATATAGGAATCACAAACATATAAGCATAAACATCAACATAAATAACCACATATTGTTCCGAGTCCTCTTGCGAGTCTTCCCCAAACGGAGAACCATAAGACCGTCACTAGGATGTAATACCTATATCGCCCCATACATCACTTAGAAAAGCAATTGAGTGGGTCTTGTAGCCGGAAAACACATAAAATAGCATGGCAATCTCAATTATCAAGTAATAACGCAATTTTATGTATTTATAAACCAATATGTAATTCTAATTATCACAATAATTCTAATTAACAATTAATAAATTCAAATTAACTTTTAATACTAATTAGCAAGTAATTTTAATTTAACATGTAATTCTAATTAACAATTTAATTTCAATTAACAACGTAATTAAATTAACATGTAAATTAAATTCTAATTAATAAATTAATTCTAATTATCAATATAATATTTAATTTGTGTGTTACTAGTTATTTTTTATTAAAAATTGACAAGTATTGCATGTAATTGTCAAAATAAAATAAAACAAATAACTAAACTAGGTTTCATGCAGCCTTTTAAAACATGTTTATTAATATCAGAAACGTGTAACCCATAATCGCAAAAACGAGTTGACTCGTGATGCCACTGTTGGGATTTTAGAACAAGTTAACCAATTAACCTCTACGAGTACGCAACGGATATTGGATCTAGTTAACGCAATTATGTTAAGCACGTAATTAATAAACACATAATTAATACAATATTAATTAATTAAAAGGGATAAAGAAAAGCTAACCTTGCTTGGCAATTGATCTCTAGTAACGGAACAAGAAACCAAAACGAAACCTTAAGTATCTAAATAGATAACTCGAAGAGTATCACACACAAACCCGATTAACGTATACGTTCGATTAACGCTAGTCGAGAACGTAAACAATAAAACCAAACAACCCTTGTATCTTGAACCCACGATCAGAAGACTTTCAAGAAACCAAAACAGCTTCAGTCCAAGACCTCCAATCAGCTGCTAAAAACAGCTTGTACACTTACCCGATATCGGATAGTACTATCCGATATCTAATCTGCTTCTGTCCGAGGAATTTGAACCACGACCAGAATTTAATCCAACTCTTTGTTGCTGTTGTTGTGTCGACAAGAAGAGCGTAAAACAAAACTTAACCAATTACTAAACACTTGAATCAAACACAAGTTTAGAATTCAATCCAAAACTTAGAACCCTTAATTCGACTTGAAGATGTAGTCGACCAAGAGCAGGAGCACGAACTATTTAATCGGTTAAGGGATTTAGGGAGCTGTTATTATGTGTACAAGATAATGAGGTGTGGGTTTGTTTATATAGCTTCAACAAACCGACTCCTTATTGGAATACAATACTTGTTCGACAAGTTCAAAAACCCATCAACTTTTCTTGTCTCTTGTTTGCCCGTCTCAGAATGTACAAGGCCCAAGGCATTCATTAAACTTGACCCAAGTCCAATACCAAAACAGTCCATGGGTCAACGAGTGTGATCGGGTCATAACATGCATAACAGGTAAGTATATATTCAAGTATAGTTTAACGTTCAACACGTATACTCATGTTTATCGCGTGTGCCCCCATCGGCTCATACACTATTAGTCGTTTTGTCGTGTTTTAATACTCCCACAAACCAACAGTTGCTAAATTAGCAAACTACAATATGAACCTCTATTTATAGTGTTCTAACAGTCAAAGTATTTAATACAACCATTATTGAGGGAATACAAAAAGTGAAAAGTTATAAAGGTTAACGTATATGGATAACCACACAAATAAATATTCATAATAAGTAGTACTTTTTAATATGCACTTTACAATTTTGAAAACACAATTTCTATCTCTTAACAAGATGACAAACACAAAAGTCTTTACCCAAATTGGGTGCTACGTTTAGGGTCAACTCTGGATGTTCATCTTAGTGATCTCCACAGTTGACATTATTGTCAGTTGACCTTGATCCTTTTTCTATACAGGTATTCTTCTATATATATATAACTTGTTGGTCAAAAGTCAAAACCCTAAATAAAACTGATGTTGTTGGTCTTTTGAATGATTTATCCACATAGTATTTGTTAGTCAGAAATAAAAAATGCAAGTCGAAACTGAGATTGATATTGTATATTCATGTGTTTATTATATGTAGCTTGTTTGGTAGATGAATACTTATGTCACAGACTTTTTACTAGAATGTTGACATACTTTTGACAATTGAAGAAACAAAGTTTTATTTTCATACCATTGTATTTAGTTGAATCGACGATACGTTTTGTAACCGGTTGATCAGTCTTATATTTGATCGAAGTATGGTACATCAAATGGTTAAAAAATATAAGTATTGTTATATCATATGGTAAAAAATCTGTCACATATCATAACAACATAAAAGCTTCCCTTATTTGTGTATGTTCTATTTGACCATATGATTCTGTTTGTTGTTTTTGAAGTATGACATTTGAGTTGTCACATTATATACTAAGTTATTGCATTTAGCTAGATTGATTGAACAGGTGCCGTTATATAAATGTGACAACCCAAAAAAATTAAGTACCGTTTATACAAAAATGGCAACTAAAGAATCAAAGTTGAAGAACCTTGTTGTTAACAAGGATAGCAGCAGCAATAAAGATGCTAATGATAAAGATACAGGATCTGTTTGGCCATTTCCTTGGATAAAACTTAGCGTTCCCAAAAAGAAAGATAAAAAGATCACGAATGCTGTTGCTTCTGATGATAGTCATATCGATGAAAAACAAGAAAATGAAAAAGAAGCGAGAATTCATCAAGGCATTTCATTAGATAAACTTAGTATTATTGGTCCTAAGAAGAAACTCCTTGTGCTTCCTCTTACTGGAATCATCGTTTTCCGTGCACATCTAATCAAGCCACACACCTTCCCAAAAAATCGCCAGCCTGATTTCTCATATGGTAATTTTAAAGGTGAGTCAACACCATCATTCTTTTTGTCTGATAATTAGAGTCCATTAGCAAGAACACACATTTTTAGAGATAAACACCTTTTAGTTATCAGAATGACTATTTAACGTTTACTGTTTTTGAGATAGTGATTGAATGAAAAACTTGAAAGATCTAATGACAAGGGTAAGTAGGGGTATAATGAAAAGTTGGACAATAATTAAGTGGCTAAGATTCCATAAGGGTAGCATTTCAGTAAAGGGATTATTAGGGTGCGTTTAGTTAGAAAACATTTTCTTTCATTTCCTATTTCTTGTTTTGTAGGAAAAGGGAGGGGAGTTTTATTTCCACAAAACAATGGAAAATTTAGAAAACGCGTTTAGTTTGAGAAACATGTGTTTATGTTTTCCATTTTGCAAAACTAAAAAACATGCTTTAAGTGTTGTTGTTTTCTATCTCAATTCTCTATTCACCTTTGTAATATCATAAAAACATCTTCAAAACACAAAAACAAATATTATAAACTAACAAACTAAATTATAAATTAACTAAAAAAATCTAATACGAGAAAATAAAGAATTAAAAAAAGTAAAATATAACATCAAATAACATGAAAAATCTTCAAGCGACTACAATTCGACATAAAAACATTAAATTTGACATAAAGCAAAATTCCCTATTTCATCCGTTTTATACGTTTTTATCCGTTATGTTTTATCCACTTTTTTACGTTTTTATATGTTTTTGAACAATTTTATACGTTTTATTAGAGGTGGCAAACGGGTCGGGTTGGGTCGGCTTGGGTCATGGGTCATATATGTCATGTTTTAAAATGGGTCTAGCAGGTCATGGGACAGATGGTTTGATTCGGGTCGACCTACTAAATTAGTGTTTTCATCCGTTTTTTTTACGTTTTCGTCTGTTTTTTTACTCTTTCGTTTGTTTCTTACGTTTTCGTCCGCTTTTTATTGTTTCGTCCGTTTTCGTCTGTTTGTTATGTTTTCGTCTTTTTACATTTTCGTCGGTTTATTTATCGTTTTGCGTCAGTTTTTACGTTTCGTCCATTTTCTTACTTTTTCGCCCTTTTTAATGTTTTCGACGATTTTACGTTCGCCTGTTTTTTACGCTTCGTCAGACGAACCTTAAAAACCTAAAACGGACGAAAACGTAAAAAAAGACGAAAACGTAAAAAACAGACGAAAACGTAAAAAATCGGACGAAAACGTAAAAAATAGACGAAAACGTAAAAAAATAGACGAAAACGTAAAAACAGACGAAGATGTAAAAAAGGGTCGAAAACGAAAAAACGGTTAAAACATAAAAAATCCGACAAAAAGTAAAAAGTGGACGGAAAGGTTAAAAACGACGAAAACGTAAATAAATCAAACGAAAACGTAAAAATCGGGCGAAAGCTTAAAAAACGTACAACGTAAAAAAATGAACGAAAACGGACGACAACGTAAGGAAACAGACTAAAACATAAAAGAACAGACGAAAACGTAAAAAAACGGACGAAAACGTAAAAAAACGGACGAAAACATAAAAAAAAGACATAAACGTAAAAAAAAAATCTTTAGAAAGGGTAAAAAAAACGTAAAAAATCGGACGCAAACGTAAAAATGGACAAAAACGTTAAAAAACAGACGAAAACGTAAAAATTCAAACGTAATCATAAAAAAATAGACGAAAACATAAAAGAACGAACGAAAACGTAAAAAAATGGACTAATAAGGACGGCAACGTAAGAAAGCGGATGAAAACGTAAAAAATTGGACGAAAACGTAAAAAAACAGACAAAAACGTAAAAAGTCGGACGAAAACGTAAAAAAACAGACAAAACGTAAAAAATCGGACGAAAACGTAAAAAACAGATGAAAACGGACAAAAACGAAAAAAAAAACGGATAAAAACGTTTAAAAACGGATAAAAACCGACAAAAACGTATAAAAATGGACGAAAACTAATTAGGGGTATTTTAAAGGAAAATAGGTGAAAACAAAAAAAAAGTGTTTTCCACTTTTGTGTATTAAAGTTGGAAATAGGAATTTTGTGTTTTGTAGAGAATTTTATTGGAAAACACTAATTTGAACGCGATCTCTGTTTTCCTTGTTTTCCACAAAACATTTTGTGGAAAACAAGGGTGTTTTCCCTCAACTAAACGCACCCTTAACGTTTGAATGTATTGACAGTATACAAGAGGCCTTACTGTGAAGACTTTTTGAAGTTCTGCTTGGAAAGATTTGAAGTGGGAATATGGTCTTCTGCTCGGGAGTTAGTATACTTATATTTTAAGGATTAATCTTTTTTATTAAATGTATTTTATTTAACTATATTTATTAAATTTCATGCATATGTTTTCATCAGGCAAAATATACAATTGGTTTTGACTAATGTCATGGGAGAACTGAAAAGCAAGATATTGTTCACTTGGGTTAGTTTAACTTCATTTGATTGCTAGTATAAAAGTTGTGTATGGTTTGCTTATATAAAGTTATTGATGTTGCTTTTGCACTTGTTATAGGATCAATATCAATGCATAAACACGGGGTTCAAGTGTTTGGATAAAAGAGACAAGCCTTTGTTCATTAAAGAACTTAGGCATCTATGGGACAACAAGTACTCGAATCTTCCATGGCGTGATGGAGAATACTCGCCGTCTAATACTTTGTTGATCACCGCTCCTGTGAAGGCTCTTCTGAATCCTGTATCACTTCATACTACTTTTTTATGCTTAATAGTAGGTTAGTTTTATGGGTTTATATATGCATTTACAGACACAAACACTTATTGGTGGATTCTGTTTCCATGCAGCCAAACACTGGGATTTTTCCTCGGGAATATGATCCTGAGAATAAGGAAGATAATTTTCTAGGTAAATTGTATCTATAGATTCACAGGGTTTTGGATCGGCAATGGTTTTGTAACAGGTCAAATGGGTCATTTCTTGGTATATGTTGACCCAATACACTTTTTGTCCAAAATTAGTTCTGTTTTAATAAATAAGTTGTGTGTCAAAAATATACGATTGTATGTCAAGTAACACATATTAGGCTATTTGGCCCCTTTTTTTTAGCTGTTTCATTCTTTTACCTATTTGAATAGTTAGGGAACCACAATCTTGCTTAATGATGTAAACTTTTGTGCAAATATGTTGATCAGGTCCTGATGGTGAGTTACGGGTGTTTTTGAATGGGCTTGCAGAAGCTACAGATGTGCCAACTTATGTGAAAGATCATCCTATTGGAGAGCCCCCTATAACAAATTTGGATCCTGATTGGGCCTATTATTCTAAGGTTATTCGTTCTGTAAATGACAGGTAAGAACGTAAAAAATTGTATGTTACATTAGCTGCTAAATAAAAACATAAAGAATTTGTTACGTATAATGACAAAAACATATAAGTCTGATAAAATATTGTGCAACTTACCGTATTTGTTCCTGATGTATATCTGATATAAGATGAGTTGCTACCAACTAAAAATGGGCTTTCTACTTATATAAAGAACACACAGTCACGCGTATTCTGCTTCTCGTTTGTGAAGTATAGCATATGAGTTATGCATTATTACTTAGGTTATTGAATATAGCTACACTAATTAAACAGGTACCAGCATATTCAAAGCACACCAAAGTCAACCCCAAAATATCAAAAACCAAAGATTCAATGGCAACAAAAGATTCAAAGTTGAAGAACCTTGTCGTTTACATGGGTAGTAGCAGCAATAAAGATGATGTTGAAAAAAAGACAAGATCGATTTGCCATTTCCATGGATAAAACATAGCCTGGAATCCATTGTGCTTCCTTTTGTGTGTGTGTGTGGGGGGGGGGGGGGATCATTGTTCACCAGACCCATTATTCCGACCAACGGACTATTCCAAGAAACTGCAACCCGGATTTCACTTGCAAGCATTGTCTTAGTGAAACATAGTTTTGTTATATGTGTATGAGTCAAATTTAAGTTGTAAACTTGTGGATGGATTGTTTAGTTTATAGTTTTGGCGGACCCACCAGTTTCAAAAAAAGAAAAAAAAAAACCTATATGTTATACTAACTAAACAAAACATTTAACACGAAATTTAGGACTAGGTTTATTTAAGAAAATCTGGAATTTTGACAAAAATTTACACTGTGTGGCAAAATTTCATGGGGTTCTCGTGAACTCCCGGAACCCCCCTTGGGTCTTCCCCTGTTCACATGCCTTTAACTGATGAGTTCATGAACTTATTATAAGTACAAAGAGGAAATTGAGTAGAACAAGAATTTTATTGTCTGCGCGTTGCGACAGGATTACGACAATGCTCGATTAACTTATTTGGTCATATTATATGTTTGTTTGAATTTAGAAAAACTCATAAGCTTTATCAACACTTATTTAAGATCATAAAATGAAATTGACAAACTCATAATAAACTGAAAAAGCGAGGCATAAGCTAAGACAATAATCCAATGAAATAAGCTAATTTAAATAACCTCTAAACAGTATTTTGTTATGAACTACTAATAACTTATATAATTCAAGTAGCTAATTGTTAGATAAAAGTAAAGGGGAAAATTGAAAAGTTGAAATGAATAGTAAAATTGTTTGACAATAAAAGTAGATGAGCAACCAAAGGTATGGTATTTTTACTTTGTCATTCAAACTGTTTTTTTTCCTGGATTTAGTACATTCTCTTGTTCTAGTGCCCACCAACAATACGCTTCCATAAAGATGACTATTGTGACTTAAAAAAAGATTTGAAGAGTCAGGAGGGAGACCAAGTGTTGGTTAAAATAAACTGTTACATGTCATGCATATTTACTACTTGAAATCCCAAAAGTCAGTTTCTACTGTTATAAACCATGTATGATGTATCACATTAGAAGTTAATCTAGAACAACCTAAATGGGAACTAAAGATTCAAAGATCAAAAATGTTGTTGTTGCTTCTGATGACACTTGCATCACTGAAAAGGAAGAGGGAATCAAGAATGCCATCGTTGCTTCCGATGGCAGTCTTAAAACTGAAGAAGGTGATAAAAAAGAAGCAGGTATCAAGAATGTCGTTGGTGTTTCTGATAATAGTAGTATTGATGAAATACAAGAAGATGAAAAACAAGAAGGTGAAAAAGAAGCGCGAATCGATTTAGGCATTCCGATGGATAAACTTAGCCTTGGTCCCAAAAAGAAACTTCTTGTGCTTCCTCTTGGTGGAATCATTGTTCACCGAGCACATCGTAGCAGGCCGAACACCATTCCCAAAAACCGCAGCCCTGACTTCTCTTACGGGTATTTTTTGGGTGAGTCAAAGATACTAATCTTTCCGTCTAAAAAATTGTTGATTAGCAAAAACACACAAGTTTAGATAATGAAAAACTTAGTAGTCTCAACTAAACATATTTTTAAGTGCACATTTAAAAGTGTCGCCAATAAGTTTGGGATGAACGAAGGGCTATGATTCTATATAACGTATGTGTATCATTTCACTAATGGTTATTAACATTTGAATGTATTTACAGTTTATAAGAGGCCTTACTGTGAAGAGTTTTTGAAGTTTTGCTTTGAAAGATTTGAAGTGGGATTATGGTCTTCTGCTAGAGAGTTAGCATAGTTGTATTTAAAAGTCTTTTTAGTAACTTTTTTATTACAATTTTTTTTATTGAATTTCATGTATGTTTCTATCAGGCATAATTTAACAGGGGTTTTGACTAATGTCATTGGAGAACTCAAAAGCAAGTTATTGTTCACTTGGGTTAGTTCAAACTAGTTTTCATACACATTTTTGGTTATGCACAGATGTATAAAAGCTCTGAGTGTTTTGCTTATATGAAGGTTTTTGATGTTATCTGCACTTTTTTAGGATCAAAAGCAATGCACTGATACCGGTTTCAAGTGTTTGGATAACAAAGACAAGCCTTTGTTTTTGAAAGAACTTAGCCATCTATGGGAAAAGAAGTACTCGGATCTTCCATGGAGTGTTGGAGAATACTCGTCATCTAACACTTTGTTGATCACCGATCCTGTGAAGGCCCTCCTAAACCCTGTATCACTTCGTACTACTTTATATGCTTGATACTGGTTCTGTTAGTTTATCTGTATATGTATGCATGCACATTCATATACTTACATTAAATATTTGTTGGGTTCTGTTTTGATGCAGCCAAACACTGCTATTTTTCCTAGGAATTATGATCCTGAGAATAAGGAAGATGCTTTTCTAGGTAAAATGTACAGAATGATTAGCATATTCTTGGAATGAGTATGTTGACATGTTCTTGGAATCATTTTCTAGCCAAACACATATAATCCAACCCCGTTTTCTTCTTAGCTCTATTCTTTTGGTATTTGGATCAAATTCTCCACTTACTTTATTTGTATTAAGATGTAAACTTTTGGTTAAATTTGTTGATTAGGTCCAGATGGAGAGTTACGAGTGTTCTTGAACGGGCTTGCAGAAGCTAACGATGTGCCAAGCTATGTGAAAGATCATTCAATTGGGGAGCCCGCTATAACAAATTCACATTCTGATTGGGACTATTATTCGAAAATCATTCGTTCTCTTGGTGAAAAAGAAACTATTCAACACAAGAACAAATGATCAACCAAAATGCTAGAGGGTTGTTTCGTTCTTAATATGTTAACCAGTTGTGTTTTTTGTTTGGCCCAAAAAGTTTGTCATTAGACATGGGTGCTACTACAAATTCAGTAACTTTTGTCTGAATTCGGTTGCACCAATGACAAAATGAAATAACAATAATGAAGTTTCTTAGGAGAACCTATTAAGGCACCAAATAAAAGCAACAAAAACTTAGTTTAGATATAAAACTACACCAAATTTAATATTAGTTCTGTTCATAGGACGACGAATAGATGCCAAATAATTTGGTGTTATCAAAGAGGAATATACATCCTGACTGTTTTGTCAAAATCAATATCAAATCATTTCTTTCATACAAGTCGCTATATTGCCAAAAGAATGAAAAAATGTTCATGAAAACTTATGACAATGTAAGACGAATTTGTACCTAAATGACCGGTATATACAATTTTCAGGACAAAAAGAACACACAAACGGCATTGAAAACAAAATCGTTGTTTCTACCAATATGACAAAGTCGAAAAATAAAACGTCGTCCACTTGGCATGAGCAACTTATAGAATATCAAATATTTTAAATATGTCGTCAAAATAGAATCATATGATGATTAATATGTGCATCATGCAAGTTTCTTATATAAGGGATTCAATCTGATCCATATATATATGCAGTTAACAAACCTGAGTCACACAAAGTTAGGCACTCAGAAGAGAGGACGACTTTGCTAGAAATGGTCACATTTCTCATATATTGAACTGCCACTTTGTTAAAAAAGCAGCATAGTCAGTATGAATACTATCCAGCTAAACGTGTAGCAAGAAACCTAAATAACAACTTTAGCCAAAAGTATAAGACAACATCCTGATATATACTAGTGGTGCGTACAATATTTGATGACAGGCATTTGTAAGTGTTAAAACCTATGACCAGTTGTTGATTAATACCCAGCTTCCGCATATTTATCTTTCTGCCCAATGAAACAACCATTTACTACTAGTAATTGACAGTAGCAAACACTTGTAATTGGTACAATTATACTAAAAAATTATTTGATTAAGTGAGATGTTCAGTTAATAAACAGTGAGTGAAGGCATATCTTGAAAAGATCCTCTAACTTTCTCTTTTTTACCAAATACTTAATCCGACAAGAATAAAAACCTATATAATACGTAGTAGAAGGTTTTGTTAATGATGACGTCATGATGTTAAATAAGAAACCAAAACTCTAGCTCATGCACGTACGTAAACACATATACATAAATCGAATTAACAAATAAGAAACCTTCAATAATAAAGTTGGAATAAATAACCCATTACTTGATCTTGTGATGGGTATATCACAAGTCACAACCAAGCTATTAATATAAATTTTAACTGATTTCATGGTAGGTAAAATTTTGTGGAATCTATCATATATCACGATCAAATTTTTATTTTCATTTAGAATTCAACAAATTGATTCCCTTACAATACACAAACAACCATTAGCAAAAAGCATTTGATTATCAAGTTAATAGCGACATTAAGGTTGGTCACACTTGGGTTTGTTTTGGGTCTTTTAAAACAACCTTATTGTAATTTGTATTATGTTTTGGCTTCGGTTACTTTACTTGCACTTTCTAAGTCAAGTAATTGAACTATATATCTTACTCCTATATAAAAAGTATATCTAAGTTTGTTTTATAATTTTAAGTACAAGATTTAATGTTAATGTTGATCGTACAAATACTTCAAGCAAACATTTAATTGTCACAATTAAAACAAGAAAAAGAAAAAAAAAAATAACAATGACGAGTATCGCGGTGACATGTACTTTGTGATTAAAGTCCGGACATCAACAAAATAACAATAGCGAGTTGATTAATCGGAGAAAAAGAAGAAAATGATCTCGGTCCGGCCCGGACCTGTTTTTACCTATTCCGACCGGTCCTCTCCAGTTCGTTTTCGGACAGTTTAATATTAGCAAGCCGAACCGATGGCGACTCCGGTTCCCGGTTAAACCAGTTGAACCCTTTGGTCCGATCCGGTTTTCAAAACCATATGTACCATCAACTTATTTTCATATAAATTGTATGAAGCTTTATGTTTTATTAGTTTATACAACATGCATAATAGCATGTATTTTTCAATATTAAGGGTATTTTTATAATAATATAAATTAAAAGAGCTGAAAAGTCAATAGATGAATGCGTTGGTAGATTGTGTTCAATTAGTTTATACCTTGTATTTTATTTGTTGTAATGCTTAATTTTCTATGTATGAAATGTCGTAGTCAATAAATGCAAGAAATGTGATCCCTACATTATATTTAGAGTAAATTATGAAAATTTAGTTATTGTCCTATTATACATTAGGCGTGCGGACGACGCCATTTTGGATTGAAAAACAAAACGAAGTCGTTTTGTGCTCTATTGATAACATCAAATAGTCCTGAATATTAAGTGTCAATTTTCTCCAATAATGCTCGTATTTTACATCATTTATATGGATTTACGCTTATTTTCCTCTATATTTCAATTTTAGTTAATTTACGAGTATTGGAGCTAATGAGACGCGGATTTGGAAAGTTTATTGAAGATATATGATAGTATGCCCATTTTAAAGTAATTACGGCTTAACTCTTCTCTCACATTACGCCGTAACAAGAGCGTGACTCAAAAGGCTATCTCAACAGCAGATTACGGCGTAACTCCATCTTAGGATTACGCCGTAACTAATTAGGTCAAATGATGTTTCACGCCACTGCAAGCTATGCCGTAACTCTTTCCACATATACGGCGTAATCATGATTCATTAAAGATACGGCGTAACTCGTTTCATGTGTTACGCCGTAACCAGCTTTTCAAGAGCAAATTACGAAGATATTGATGTTACGGCGTAACTCTCAACTTAAGTTACGCCGTAACTAAATCTGGCCTATAAATACCGCCCTAAATTATGCATTTCACATCATTCACTCCACACATAAAGCAGAGAACGTGGGTAGGAGACTGAAGGCAGATCTCGAGGAGCATATGGAGCCATCTCCAAGGGAGAAATCACTCCCTAACGATAAGCATTAGCAATTTATCATTTCTTTTACTTTCAATTCATGTATTTTATTATGTCAAACATTGAATCAATTGTTTCAGTTAATATGAGCGGCTAAGCACCTCTGGTGCTAGCCTAGTTATGATTCCTTAATTGTTATGTTTATGTTTACATTGCTTCCGTATAATTGTTTCTAGTGTATGTATGCATAGTTTGTTGGTAGCTACCCTTGTTTCGGTAGTTTTAAATGGCGGTAGTGTCTAGTTGCTTAGGAGAATTGACCAACTGACCCTAAGTAGGTAGACTGAGTGGGAAGGGTAAGAATTGACCAACTGACGAACCTTCTTCGCTTGTGCGATTTGACCAACTGATCACCTAACGTTTGGACGAACTTAAGAAGTTAGGGATGAGTGCCTAAGATGCTAGCGCCCGGGCACTCATTTATTATGAATCTTGCATGTAGCGGTGCTTAATGACTTGGCTTAGGGGACTAAAAACAACTGGACTTTCAAGGGTAGTAGCTTGATCTCCGGTGGAAACCTTTGCTGATAGGTTAGGACGAACTGACCAAATGTTGTCCTAGTGACCTAAACCACCACTTGAAGCAAGTGGAAGTAATTAAACATGAACATAACTTGATAGGATGAGTAACTCTCTTAGCACACTTCTCCTCTATTGATCGCAACCCTTGCCTTTATTCACTTTCTTGCATTTCTTGCTTTAGTAGTTTATTAATCATTTCCAACTTAAAACCATTAAAATCTGTGACACCTAGACTTAATTAGAATCCGATCACATAGCTCTTGGGACGACCTCGGCTTTACCGATTACTACACTACACACGATCGGGTACACTGCCCGTTAATGCATAAGGTATACCATAGGTAAACGAGACACTTATAAATATTAAAACCTGGTCAGTAAAACCTTCATCATCTATCATATCGTTTTGTGGTTTTACCCATCTCGTTTACGTTGTTGGGTCGTTAGTTTGGCTATTAGACGTGGTGGCCCATGAGGTTTCGGGGTTTTTTTTGCCCCCTTTTGTATGTCCGATCCTATTTTTGTTAGTGATTCTATGTCTTTTTTTCACCAACCTTCATGCACAGTAATCTATAATCTCATATCTTATTACAACATTGTGTGGTGATTTCAGTTGATTTTCGGAATAAGGGTTTGCGTTTTACGGTCTTTGAAGATTGAAGAAGAGGCTACACATTTGGTTGATGTTTGTCGTTCGCACGCCTAATGTATAAATGGGCTATTTCTTACAAAAAACATTTGGGGGTTTTGAAATTGTACTATTACGTGAAAAAATTTGTGTCGATTAATTTGTAGTTTTAGTTTTTTTGTGTTTAACTTTAAATTTTCATGTTTTTTTAATTTTTAAAAAGAACCGATGATTTCTTACAATAAATATTTGGGGGCTTTAGTTTTTAAAGAAATGATGATTTCTTACATAAACATATTTATAGGGGGTTAATTTGTAGTATTAGGTGAAAATTATGTGTCAATGTGGGATCAGTTTGAAATAAACGTGCAGTTTAAGTGCTATGAAAGATGTAAATTTTGGGGTATTTTTTTTCTTTTTTGTTGCATGATACATTTAGTTCACTGTTTACCCATGTTGCTTTGGAGATTGTTCATTTTGTATCTAGGGCATGCAAATCAAATGGAGGAGGATAGGGAATTCGACGTAAAAGTCTTTTATAATGCCTGTAAGATGTTTGGTATAATGTTGGATATAGGCTCAGAATTGTAGAATGGTATTTGATGCCAATGGTACCCAAATTTTCCTTCACACATCATTTAGAATCTTTATATTGATTTCTCCCATCCTCCACAATGCGCGACTATATACAGTGGCTTGGATGAGTCACTTACTTATCTGATAGATGAGAATGATGAAATTTAAAAAATGATATATGACATATCTTAGTATCGTCCTCCTTATCCCAATATTAATATGTCTACTTCAATGTAGCTAACAACTACCTAACCGATTGTTCATTTTGTGTTTAGGAAGGTCAAGATATGTCAAGTAGACATATTAATATTGGGATCAGGAGGAGGAGATAAGTAAGTACTATTTGTTATGGGCAAAACCGCTGACACGATTTTCTCGGTTTGTATGATGCTTGTAGGGAGAAGTTTTGTCACGAACAAGCTTTGGTAGAAGGCTTTACCTAAGTTTCTCCGTGACCAAACTTCTCCTTCGCACAAGACCTTCACATTCAGACATTCTTAATTGAGTAGGAAATGATGATAAATTTGTAATGTGTGTCTCTGAAATTGGTCAAGTTTTGAAAATAACCGTATCTTGGCAGGGCATTTATATTAATGCAGCCATACTATTTATTTCATCTTTGTACTGACACATTCATACAAATCTGAGCCTCCATCATCGGTACTATCAGTATTCAATAATATTGTATCCCAGTAAGCATTTCCTTATACGAAGATTTTGCACCCTTTACCAAAGAAGGTTCCTCTTTAGTTGGTATCACTTGGAAGCATATTGGTTCTGTTTTATTGTATGGTGAACAAATTTGTATGCATTCACGTTTACGGTTAAGAATGGAGCGCCGAATTTTGTGGCATGCGGACAATGTTGTTTAGGGTGAAAAAAATCGAACCAACGTTTTTTTGTGATCTAGCATGTCGCTTTGTGGTTTACCCATGTTGTTTGGATTGTTGGGCCATTAGATGTGGTTGAGTTATCGGCCCATGAGAAACCGGTTTTTTTCGCCCACATTTGGTTTCTCCGCTCTTTTTATGTTAGTGATTCCATGTCATTCTATAATCTCATACCTTACTAGAATTTGAGAATAATGTGATGTGTATCGCTGAAACTCTTCAAAATTTGAGAATAATGGCATCTTGGCGGGGCATTTATATTAATACAGCCATGGCGTTTATGTCCTCTTTGTACAGATATATTCTTGCAGATTTGAGCCTCCGCCGCCCCTTTTATACATTTGTATTCCAAAACGCATAAGCCATTACATGATAAACAATTGAGACCTAAAATTTTGGGATTGTTGTTACTTGCGATTTGAATTACGAGTTGTGTGTCATCTTCTTCGCTGCAGGATGATGTTATTCATAGACAGGCAGACATAACATGTACATGTGAGTAGTTATATTTTGTGCCCTTCCGTTTTAATATTTTACATTGCTCATTTGTTCATGTTCCTATTACAATTGGAAGTGAAAGTGTTGTAATAAATGCTGACAAGGACCGTGCAAATTATCCATCAACACATCACTTTTATTAATATTTTTTTATTATTATTATTATTACTATTATTGTTATTATTATTATTATTATTATATTTTATTTTTTTATTATTTTTTTTATAAAACGTCACTTCATTAGAAAACCAAATAGATTTTACAAGAAATAGTGGAAAGCCGAGACACTAGTTGCGCTCCCACTCTTTTCTGGATACAAAAACTTAGTCTATGAAAAATAAAAGCCCCACTATTGACATTATTCGAGTGGCTAACAGCAACGGTCTTGATACGTGAAAATGTATCCAGAGCTTCCGCGTCAAGCTCCCCGAATGTAGAAAAAGCATATGGAATTGTAACCGTTTTCTTCACATTTGGACACACATTTCTTTTTCTTCTTCTCCACAGCATTATGTAAGGCTACTCCCGGAGCCAACATAGTTGCATCGATGCCCGCAAGAGGAGAGATCCCAGTCACGTCCAAACATACGTCCTTACCTTGAATCCAATTGAATAATAGCAAGTCTGCACGACGTAGCTTTTTCCCATCCCTCGAAAGAAACCCCATTGGAGCCTCCTTTTCACCATAATCTCGGCCTTGGAACATATGTCAACGAGAATATCGCGCACTAGGTTATGTCTTAACTTCACCCCCACTTCACTGGAACAGTGAACTGCATGATCTCCCCATTGGTCCATACGATGCGTATTGCAGCTCGGACAATGACTACTTTCAGAAAACATGGGTATGGTAAGCCTATAACACAATACCGAACAGAATTGACGATGGTTCATCCTCTGGCCCAACCCATCAATAGGTATGGTGAATAGGAGATCTTGTGCATGTGAGGCGCAAATGCTACTGAGAATAGCTACTTGTCTTGGACTTAACGAATACTTGGAAACAAGATTTTTCTCAATGACACCAAAGTAAAACTTTGCCAAGGTTTTCATCATATGGGGGCAGGAGCGCCAGAGGTGACAGAAAGCATGTCTATGTTACAAGCACTGTTAAAAGTATCGAGAGCATGTTGAAACGAAGGACCATGAGAATTAATGCCCGTTTTACCAATATATGATCCTGCGGGTCGCTAATTTGCAAACGAGAAGCGAGGAAAGCATACTGGATACTGTCGCTCGCAGCAGGGATGCCAAGCCAACCCATCTTGATTGGGAGGGTGGCAAGCCACCACTGCCAGTCACCAAACCCTGGTCCGGAGGCTGTAATAATCTACTCCAAGGAAGCACGTAACATGTGATCAAACCGGACTTGGGCCTCTCGCACGTACAAAGGGGAACATGTCCTCAAAGCATAAGATAATTTCGTACAAAGGGGACTTGGGCACAATTAAGTATAGCTTCCATAAGCAAGATAGTTTTAGAAACCCTTTTCAAAGCGAGATCTTGACAAAAACTTTCATCCAAACTAACGGAACCACCAAGAAGTTTGACACCATCGACCGGACGGGAGATATTTATAGGAAAAACCCCCTCCACCCTGCTTCTGGGGTCCTCCGTAGGCCAGAACAGTTCAGTCTTAGCGACATTCAAAAACAACCCCCGAGCCGGACCATCTGTCATAATAATTTCAAGCGCCTTGGAAACCATGAGAGTATCTCCCACAATAGTACCATCATCCAGATACCAAGCCTGAAGGGTAAGCTCACATGACCGATTAATAGATTGGACTAGGGGGTGCAAAGCGAGGGCAAACAACAGGGGACCTAGCGGATCCCCTTGTTGAACTCCTTGACAGGACCAAATGATAGAATCATCATAATAAAGAACAGCAGGTCTGGCATAGCAAAAATCTACCCAAGGAGCAATAGAAGGACATCGCATCCTAGTCTTCTGAAGAAGGACACTCCTATCGACCAGATTGAAGGTCATATTATGGAAAATGAGGCGTGGGAAAACGGCACCAACAACATAGAAAACCCAGCATTGTGACCCTTAGACTCAATAAGCCGATTCACTGAATGAAGAACAGCCTCACAACCACCAGGAACACCGACAATAACGTGAAATTGCTGTTGCTGTTGCTGTTGCTGTTGCTGTTGTTGTTGTTGTTGTAAAATTTTACATGAAGTTAGATGTGAGTCTAGACACAAGTTGTGCTCCCAATCAATTCTAAATACAAAAACTCACTATTGTTATTTTATTGTTATTGTAATTGTAATTGTAATTGTCATTCTCGTTGTTATTGTCATTATAATTATTATTATTATTATTATTAGGACGGATTACATGTATATCTTTTTTAAAGTTTAATATTATGTAAATATCTTTATCATTTACATGTATATCCTTCCTACTTTTATAATTACATCAATATCCTTCTCAAACAACGAGTTAATGGCTCGGTTGATTGACCTTCCAACCGAATTGGCGACCGCGTTTCGTTGTTAGAGGGTTGTTTCGTTGTTAACCAGTTGTGTCTTTTTTTTTACCCAAAAACTTTAGGCAGATGCTAATGGCTCGGTTGGTTGACCTTTCAACCGAATTGACGACTGCATTTCCCACATTAGCCCAATCGAATTGGTGATCGGTCACCCCCAACTTTTTCAAAGTTATGGTTGGTCTGCCAACCGAAAGTTTCATTTTCTTTGGTGTGTATATTTTTCCTTTATTAGTGTTTGTAGGGTATTTTTTTGTTGTGGTTGCGATCATCGTATTAGCAAATTGTGGTTAGGTGTAATCTTGAAGAGAGAAAGCCGATATTGTGCTGATATGACAAAAGATGACCACAATATTTGTAATTGACATTAGCATTGGCCTTAGTACTACAAATTCAATAACTTTTGTCTGAATTCGATTGCACCAACGACAATATGAAATAACAATAATGAAGTTTCTTAGGAGTTAGGAGAACCTATTAAGCACCAAATAAAAGCAACAAAAAATTAGTTTAGATATAAAACTACACCAAATTTAATATCAGTTTTGTTCATAGGACGACGAATAGATGCCAAATAATTTGGTGTTATCGGAGACGAATATTTATCCCGTCCGTCATGTTTGTCAACATTAATATTAACTCATTTTTGTCACACAAGTCGCTACTTTTGGCAAAAGAATGAAAAATGTTCATGAAAACATATGACAACGTAAGACGAGTTTGTACCTAAATGATCGGTATATTCAACTTTCAGGACAAAAAAGAACACACAAACGGCGTTGAAAGCAAAATCGTTGTTTCTACCAATATGACAAAGTAGAAAAATATAACGTCATCCAATTGGCATGAGCAACTTATTCAATATCGAATATTTTAAATATGTCGTCAAAATAGAATCATATGATGATTTCTGTTTCGTGCATCATGCAAGTTTCTTATATAAGAGATTTTTGTCTGCTCCAAATATATGCAGTACGTTAACAAACCTGAGTCACACAAAGTTAGGCAATCCCAAAACCTACATAATAACAAATTCAAACCCCACAAAAAAATCAACATCCAAACGTGTAGCTAAGTTGATTTCGGATGTGTTGCTCACATAAATTGAGACTCGGGACGACTTAGCTAGAAATGGCCACATTTATCATATTGAACTGACACTTTCTTAAACAAGCAGCATGGTGGGCTAAACGTGTAACAAGAAACCTAAATAATAGCTTTAGCCAAAAGTATGAGACAAAATCCTCATAAATACTAGTGGTGCGTACAATATTTGATGCCAGACATATATCGCGATAATGATAGAGTTTGTGAGTGTTACAACCTATGACCAGTTGTGGATTAATCCCCAGTTTCCGCATATTTATCTTTCTGCCCAATGAAACAACTTTCTACTACAAGTAACTGACAGTAGCAAACACTTCTACTACAAGTAACTGACAGTAGCAAACACTCGTACTTAATATTGTACCACTCCGTAAAATAATTGTTGGATCAAGTGATTATATGAATGTTAAGTTAAGCAAGTGAAGCTATAACTTTGAAAATTGCAACTTATCATTTAGAGATGCTGTAAATTTATCTTTTACCATACAAGTTTAGGGCATCCACTATAACAAACTTACTAAAAGGTTGTAGAAATTTCACCTCTTACAATGTCATTATTTCAAACTATTCATAATATGAACCTTTCACTATGAATAAAGCTTTTGTAGTTTATAGAATTTTCCAACATTAATTCATAAAACATTTCTTGTACATTTTCAAAATCCTATATGCCATCTAGGCATGAAATGCTTCTCGCTGTACAAAAATCCTTGGACCTTTTTATAAGTTTTTAGAAATATTCTTAAACATCCATAATATATGCTCTAGGAGAAAGGTTCAATTAAGAACTATTATTTTCCTTCATACTGAGGGACAAATCTAAGTCACTCATTTAAAAAAATGATAATAATAAAAAAAAAATAATAAAAAAAAAATACTAATATTAAGAATTAAAACTCAGTTCACCTTTTTCTTCCTTTTTTTAAAAAGAAAAATAAATATATCTTAAAAACCCTAAACTGTTAATCTGTATAAATTATATCATCGTGACAAGCATTTAATTATCTTTCAATAAATGCCACTTTCATGTCCTTCGACAATTTTTTTTTTCTTTGGTATTTTTGGTCCTTTTTCGATGCCATATTTTTTTTGATATCTTACGTGTGATATAACACTAATTTGTAAGTTGAAACACTCAACATGCTTTCAGAAATGGCTATAAATATTTGTGTAGAACTCTAAATGATTCATCATTTTTGGCATTGAAAAACACACATTCTTAGCTTTCCAACCATTTATCACACATAATTTTTGAACTTCTAAATCAGTACATTTATTCACAGAAGTTGGAGAAAATAGAAGATTTTTTTTATAGTCAAACCCGCTCAATGTATCACATGTGATATAACATTAATCTGTAAGTTCGAACACTCAACATGATATCGTGAAATGAGCATAAGTATTTGTGTAAAACTTCAAATGACTAATCGTTTTTGGCATTAAAAAAATTATATTCTTAGCTTTCCAACCATATATCAAATATAATTTGTGAACATACAAATGAATACATTTTATTCTTAGAAGTTGGAGAAAATAGATTATTTTCTTTGAACGTCAAACTCGCTTGACATATCACATGTGATATAACAATAATATGTATGTTTGAACACTCAACATGCTTTAGTAAGATGAGCATAAGTATTAGTATAGAACTTCAAAAGATTCAACATCTTTTGCATTGAAAAATACACATTCTAAGTTTTCCAACTATATATCACACATAATACTTGAACATCTAAATTAATACGTTTCATTCATAGAAGTTGGTGAAAATAGTAAAAAAAATGATATTAAAACTCGTTTGATATATCACTAATATGTAAGTTTGAACACTAAACATGTTATCGCAAAATAGGCATAAATATTCGCATACAACTCAAAATTCACCATTTTTTGCATCGAAAAGTAATAGTTATGTCAATATCTTCTGTCTTCGAATTTAAAAGTTAGTGTTATATTACATGTGATATATCAAGTGTGTTTGAATATCAAAAAGAAAAAATTATTTATTCTCTCAAACTTCTATGAATAAACTGTAATAATTTGAAAGTTCAAAAATTATGTGTGATATATGGTTGGAAAACTAAGGATTTAAATTTTTAAATGAAAAAAATGGTGAATCATTAGGAATTCTACACAAATGGTTATGTCACCTTTATAACCGCATGTTGACTGTTTGAACTTACAGGTTAGTGTTATATCACATGTGATATATTAAGCAAAATTTTGCACCGAGAATAATCAAAAAAAAATGTTGAAACTGAGTTTTAATTATCAACATTTTGCACCGAGAAATAATAAAAAATAATCAAAATTTTACATCGAGAAATAATAAAAAAAGAATTTTGCACCGACAATTATGTCACCTTTATAACGTAGTCGTATAATTTGTTTCACCAAACGATTAACGATTTTTTAGATATATTATTTTCAAAAAAGAATGTTGAAACTGAGTTTTAATTAAAAAAAATGGCGGAAGGGGTGAAAGTGGATGATTTTTATTGTATAATTTAAATCATTGGATCAAATGATGTATGTGGTAAAGATTAACCCTTTAAAATGTATAAAAATAAAAGAATGTAAATTAACTCAACTCGTGACTTTAATATCCACTATAAGCATTTCAAAATTTATCTTTGTTGTATCATCTTTAGAGCCTTGATGGATGGTACGCGAGTAACCACCGTGGCTTGATGTCGTCATTTCGGGCCGTAGCATTTATTACTATTATTATTATTATTAATATATATATATATATATATATATATATATATATATATATATATATATATATATTATCAACACCTCTAGCAATGGCAAAACCAATCCTATTAAAAATATGAGCGACAAAGACGCACTCCAATATCTTGAGTCATAGAGAATCGTCGAATACGCATAAGTAAGGTTACTGCATCCTTCTCAAGTTCTCCAAAAGAAGAAAAAGAAAAGGGGAGAAACCCATATCCAATATCTGCACATTTGACATCGTATTTGACACGTTTACGTTGTGCGGCATCAATAACCGCACGCTCGACATAAAATCAGTCATCCCATGCGTCAAGGCGACGATCCCGTAAGATCAACACATACATCACACCCACTATCCCAAGAGTAAAGTAACATATCGCCTCGTAAGGATCTGTCCCTATCTCCATGAAGCCCAATGTCCACCTCCTACGGTGAAATTCGGACCGAGCATATATCAACAAGAACATCACGCACAAGGTTATGCCGATGTTTAATGCCAACAATACCGCTACGAAACAGTGATCCTCATAAATGTCTCCAGTAAATACCTTAGAACAGGCTGAACACGGTACCTGAACAGTGAAAAGAGGAACACCCAATCGATAGCACAACACACAACGATAAGCCCTAGCATTCATAGTTTGTCCCAATCCAGATATCGGAGCCACCCTAAGCCAATCTGAAGTACGATCCTCCTTTAGTGAACTCCATAACGCCATCTGTCGAGGAGAAAGATGGAATGTAGATTCAACAGTTTGTGTAACCGAATCAAAATATATATCGCCAATTTCTTCATAAGTTTGGGGCACCCGCTAGGGTTACTCAAAAGGTCAATATCCATATTCACATTAAAAGTACATAGAGCATCGTCAAAAGAGGGACCAGTTACAATACCGAACTATGGAGAAGCTTAGTCTATAGGCTAGCAGATTGAAGTCTAGAAGCAAGGAAGGCATAGTTCAAGACATCACCGAGAATATACACGAGCCCCCAAAGCAAAGGGTAGGGTGGCGAGTCTCCACGCCTAATCAGCAAAACCCGCCCAAAAGCGTGACAATGCGCCCAAGAAGAACGGTGCGATCAAAAGAATTATTATTATTATTATTCCACAATAAAAGGTGTAAATTGGCGGGAACACCCTGACCCCGGGTGTCTTTTGGCACCAACCATTGTCCACCCCACAAGGAATAGCTCCGGCAACTCTCCTGGCCTAGTGGGGCACCAACTGGACTGAGCATGAGCCAAGACTCGGACCCCTGAGCTCTTATTCCACAAAGTCTCTCCAGTGTGCCCATAGGTTTTGCGGAGGTGGGTACAAGTGCCAAGGATGGGACTTGAACTTGGGTCAATTGACTCAAGCACAAGTGCTCCAACCATTGGACTAATGCTCCATTGGTATTATTATTATTATTTGTGTTTAGTGGGTATATGTGAACCCATGACACCACTTTTACTTCACGGCATCACTTTTATACCAAGGAGGAGTGTTTTGATGCCGTGGGCAAAAATGATATTATGGACAAAAAGTGCTAAAGTAGCATCACTTTTGCCTATAGCACTATCCCGCGACACCAACTGTACTTAGCGCTTTTTGTAGTTTTGTTTTTGCTCGGGGAGCTAGGCATATAGTGTTAATTCTAAACAAAACTAAAGTTAGCTATTTTTTTATTTTTATATATATTTTTCGTAACTATGGTTTCCGACTTTTTTTTCGACATACAACATGAGTGCTTTTAAACAAGGTTTTCAAGATCGGGATCCTACCCAGAAGCAAGATCGTGATCGTAAGATCGAATCGTGATCTTAAGATTCTACTATAATATCATTTTCTTAATAACCTTCTTAATATTATTATACAAATTCACAAATTAGTATATATTATAAACACAAAATTAAAGGAATATTTTATAAAAAAAGTTGTCTTAAATTGTGATATGAATTTTAAGAAGATTAACATGTTTTTTAAAGTTTAAAAAAATAATCTATAACTTTGTGGTTTTTTAGTTTGTTGTTCGAAAAAAGTAAGTTGTTCTTGTTAAAATCGGGATCTTGTGAGATTTTATGTTTGTAAAGATCCTACGTATGATCGGGATCATTTTTGCTATGTAACATCGTAAAATCGTAAGATCCTAATATCAAAATCGGGAACTTAACAACTATGCTTTTAAAGCAAAAATTAATGTTTAAACGTACAAGATTTGCAAAAAGATTATAAAAAATATTCCTGTTCAATAAATTTGGTTAAAGCCACTCGGCTCTATGTAGATCTCTCTGTTTTTTGCTAATAAAAATTTTGATAATTTTTTTTAGAAAGAGACCAAAAACTCTCACATTTGTTAACACGTATAAGCAAACCGATTCAATAAAAAAAAAACTTATTAGAAGTATCAATTATTAACTCAATCCATTAGTTGATATTGTGTTGGGTGCCCTACGGTAGGTATAATTTTGTCGAATATATTATATCACAATCAAGCTATTATTGGCATAAATTTAATTGATTTCATGATAGGTAAAATTTTGTGGAATATATATCATATCACGATCAAACTTTTTTCTTTTACATTTATAATTCAACAGATCTATTCATTAGAACACACATACAACTATTAGCAAACAACATTTAATTGTCAAGTTAATAGGGACATTATGGGCGGGTTTGTTTTCGGTCTCTGAAAAAGGTGTTTGTATTCAATTTATACTTTGACTCAATTTTTTTTTTTGAACGGCAACTATATTAAAAAACTAGCAATGAGCTAGAAAGACATTACATAGAAATAAGATAGGAGTTTTTTAACCAATACTCAAGGAAAGACTTTGACTCAATTCACCTACAAATTTTACATGTGACAAGTTAAACCTATCACAATAAAATTACCCTTTTGATAAAGGAATTTGCTAGATATATTCTTTCATGCTAAAGGGGTTAGGGTTATAAAATAGCAACCATTATTCTCTCAAAATGTCGTTATTTTTATTTTTATTTTTTTACATGGATTTTCGACACGATATTACGATCCGACTAATCTCATGGCGACTACCTTTTTTGGATAGCCCGGAATTGGTGCAGGTAAACATCCGTGGCCAATAGAGGATTAATTTTCTCCCCAGGGTTTGAACCCAAAACCTTTATGCACTTTCGTCCTAAGGGACTAAGCCTTTACCACTGGGTCACCTCAATTGGTTTCAAAGTATTGTTTTAATACGTAAACTACAAGAAATATCAGTCAGTGTAACAACTTTTCATAAATTGTTTAATATACACATTTTGATGTGTTTAAAGTATTAGGAAATGCATTGCTTAAATATACTTAGATGCATTGTTTAAAAAGTATTGGAAATGCGTTGCTTAGAGTGTGTATGTGTTAGGAATTGGAAATTCTATTGTGAAGAGTCGGTCATCCCAAATATAATCTAGCATAAGTTAGCTCGTAGACATATCGTTATTTACTTGTTTATTAGTTAGTTATTAGCTTAGTTTAGCTTAGTGTAACACCGTGGAGGAAGGACGGGTCTTTACCCACTGTATGCCTGATCCACAGTCCGAAGGAGGACGTGTAGTATGTAACTATAAATACCCTCTACCTCCCAAGGTAGAGGGTTGGACCTTTTTCATTCTTAATCTAACCTTCTTTCTTTTGTTTACTTTCTCTCTCTAGAAAGGCTCCCACATTCCACTTTCTCTCTCTAAACTCTTGCATAATTCGACCCATATTATTGATGTGTTATGTGTTTATGAAATCCAATATCTTACAATTGGTATCAAGAGCCATGGTTTGATCACTCATCTTTCATGTTCTTTGATTTCTAGTGGTTTTCATAAGGTTTTTGGGTTTGAATGAGTTTAGAGTAGTTTACATCATTTGGATCATTTTTAGTGTTAAAGTTTGGATTTTGATTGTACTTTTGTGTTTAGAATCATTATAAGTGTTTAGGTTTTGATTTGGAAGGCTTGAATCATCGTGGTTGGGTTGTTTTTGGATTGAAAAGTGTTTTTTGAATGTTTATTGGATGCGAGTTGAGACACGTTATGCTTTTCTTGGATGCGAGTTGTGGTCTTTTTCATCAATACGAGTTGAGCCTAAGCGAGTTGCCTAAGCGAGTTGACAGTTTTGACTGCGACTTGTTCAGATTCAACATATCTAATGCGAGTTGAGCCTAAGCGAGTTGCCTATGCGACTTGTCTATTAAGCGAGTTGTCTTATTAAGCGAGTTGTCTGTTTATGCGAGTTGTGCTTCATGCGACTTGTCTATTAAGCGAGTTGTCATCAAAGCGAGTTGACTTGGGTGCGAGTTGTCTCCAGTGCGTTTTGTTGACTTTTCCCGACAAAACTTCAAACGGCCATAACTTTTGAACCGTAACTCCGTTTTCAGCATTCTACCCATCAAAACGACCGTGAGAACGAGGAGAATAGCACGCCGAATGAACTAACTAAATCCGCTCCGAACATAAGTTATTGAGGTTTTGTGTTTTTAGACCTAAATTTCTCTGTAAAATTGTGCAACAACCAATCCAAATCTCAACTAAACAACATCTATGCTAATCCTACAAACAATCATAAGTCCTAACACACAATTGTCTATCATTGTGTCGATCCATCAGTCATCTTAACACGTTCCATTGGTCATTGCTTAACGGTTTGGTCTTGATTTTAGTAAAATCCCGCGAAAGATCCTATTTCTCGGTTTAAATCACAGACTTGTAAAATCCCGTACACAGAACATCATGTCTTACACTCGATTGATGATTTGAAGTATTTAAATTGTATGATGTTGTGGACAACAATGATAATGTATGCTACACTGAACGGTTAAAGATGATTGAATCAATCAATGAGGATGTGAGATCTTCGTGTTCGAGTCCAAGAGAGAGAATTGCACCTGTGTAAACTACAAAATGCCATGCAAAAGGAAAGTAGAATTGAACCTTATCAACAACTTCACTCACATCTCATGTTATTCACGATAGGAATGGAACGAACATGCAATGCCCTTTTCCGTCAAGATTTATCCACATTAACGGGAACATTACTATTGAACTTAGAACAATTGGAACAACAACTTGATAAAGAAAAGGTTCAAAAGGATAGTTCCAGTCTTTGCACTTCAAGTGATCCACAACCAATTTCACCATGCATCGTGGGAATTTACATCGATTATGATCAAGACATGACTTAAATGTCTTTCAAGAGATACACTGGAATGGAAATTAGCGTGTTCATAGAGACACTTATCCATCTCATGGATAATGTGGAGAAGTATATTGAGGAAGTTACTCGAAAGATGAAAATGTGGATGAGAGTCTTGTGCAGTTGAGAGACAGTTGTGATGAGTCGGGTAATGTATCGGTTGAAAGATCGGTGTTGTTGAATGCGAATACGAGACAACAAAGAATGATGTAACCGGTTCAAGAACTCATGTCATACAAGAAGTAGATGCGAATCGAAAGGGGAATGAATGCCGGGCACAATCAAAAGATTGTAGTGTTGAGTCGGGTAAAGCACCAGATGATGGATCAGTTGACACTCGAATACGAGGCTCAGAGGCGATAAGCTTGAAACACCAGAGTTCGGTGACTCTTGTTACACATGATGTGGATGCGATATCGCACAAATAAATGAAAAGGTGTCATGTGATGAGGTACCCTTAACTATTCAACATAGTGCATCTGCTAATGTACCTAAACATACTGATCTTAATGCTGAACATGATTCTAATAAATGTTCCTTGACTGAGGCTGAGTCTAATAATTTCAAAATAAATGATATGGTTGATAAAAAGGCTTTTGATGAACTTTCAAACAAATTCTCAAAACTTGAAAAACATTGCATTTCACTTGAAATTGCAATACAAAGAAAGGAGGAAAGTTTTCAAACTAAGAAACCATGTAAAAATCCGGAATTTCCTGAATTTCGTGAATTTTTGAAATAAACAATTTAAAAGCTCACCATGCCAAAACTCGACTATCAAAAATTTGAAGAAACATATTTCTGATATGCATGTGAAAAGTAATTTGGTTACAAGTAATTCTTATGTTAATGCTATTGATGACATTCAAATGAGAAATTATGAATTAGCGGTCTGTGTGGCCAAATTACTAAAGGAAAATGAGTCTCTGAGAAAGCATCACATAGAACTAAGTGACTCTGTAAAAGAAACTAGAACTAAGTCAATGGAACAAACAAACTCTTTGATAGCAAAAATCGATGAACTAAAAGCTCATCTTTAGGAAAAGAGTTTCGCTATTGTTGCCTTAAAGAAAGAGCTTAGGAAAACTGTAGGGAAAAGTGTGAACACTAAGTTTACAAAACCATCAACCTTGGGGAAACCAGTTTCTCATCCCATTAGAAACCGGTCCGTTGTTAGAAACCCTCTGCGTTTATATCCGACAGACCAAAATTTTCAAAAACACGGTTTGCCTCCCAAGTTGATGAGAAACAAGTTTTGTCAAAACCAGTCACTTCACCTGAGTTACCTAAGAATTATGCTTCTAGTTACTCTAAACCTCAACATGCAGCTACTTCTACTCCCAACACCTCTAGGATTGGTTCGAAAAAGGTGTCAAAACCAAGCATTAAAATTCAGAATTCATATGATATGAATGACTTGTGGAAGAACTATTATCTAGAAGAAGATAGGAAAAAGGCACAGATTCGAAAAGACGGAATTTTTGGTTCAAGACCTAGGGTGATGAATTCTACGAGGTTTCAAGGCACTGCTAGTAGTAGTAAATCATTACCTAGGAACACTCTACAAAAGTCTAGGGTTTGGCTTGCATCTAAGAGTAGTTGTGTTTCGAGTAAAACAATTCCCGTAGCAGATCACTCTAAGAACTCTAGACCTTCTTCTAAACCTAACATGTTTGCTCGAATTGTCTAAAATGTGTCTTTAGAGCAAATCATGATAATTGTCCTTCAAAATCCCTGAATAAAGTTAATGCTCATGCTAAGATACAATCCACTAAGACTACTAACATTGCGAAGGTTCAACCTGTTAAGTCTGGGACTTTCAGTAAGTCATCTTTAGTGCATAAGAAGCAAAACAAACCTAAATCTTCACCTAGATGGATACCAACTGCTAAATCTTTGGAGTCTAAGAATATCGATAAGTCTTCCACTGTGCATAAGAAGCTTAACAATCCTAGAACTTACCATAAGTGGATACCGTCTGGTAGAATGTTTAAGGATGCTGGACTTAAGTGGATTCCTACCGGAAAGATGTTTACCGATGACAATCTCAAAGTTGACCATGAAACCCTAAAGGGTTTGGATACTGATGTCACTAACCAAAATATATGCACTAAAGTTTGTAATATTAGTGCAGGTAGTCCTTACTCAGTGGCAGATACTTCGATCCTTCAATACATGGACTGGCTTAAAGTATGGATAACAAAAGGATTGATATCTCATAACTCACGGGTTCAAGTTACTCAACATTGATATTCAATCGGCAATGACGTCTGTTCACATCATTTCAGGCCTCGTACTTCATCATTATGGCATCTGCAGATAACACTTCAGACCCCATTCCTCAAAGAAAAGAAAGGTGTACGCTTCAGTGCGCTTTATCTTCAGAAGAAGAGAAATCTTCATGGTTATGACCATTGTCCTCGACATTCTTCATCAACAAACTTTATGCTTCTCCCATGCTCATTCAGTCATCAAGTGGATCTACGTTCATTGGTGTATATTCTTATTCACTTGTTAAATCAAAAATGGCAACTTCGGATGCAATTTTTGAGGGGGAGAAGAGTGAATATACTACATGATGATGGATGTTTGAATAATAGTCATACGACTTAATGCATGATGACTCTCCTCCAACGCCTAATGTTTCACTTACTAAGGATAAATGGGATTTATTGTTTGGGATTCATTGGTTCAAGATATGTTTGATGAGTATTTCCAACCGCTAGCGAATATTGATCACATAAGAAGTACAACTCAGACTACTCAAGAAGCCCAATCTCTAGTTATTCCTCAAGGCGTTGATAATGACTATCATAATATTGCAGTTGCACTCATGAATAATGATCCGCTCTTTGGTATTCCTTTTCCAAATCTTCATGGATTATTGTTCCTTCTAATGTGCACTCTGTAATCAACCAAATGAACATTGAAGAAAATGACAACCTCATCCTCTTGAAGACATTATTGGTGAATCTTCCAGATCAGACTTTACATGTATACCTTTTAGGAAGAATGCATTGATGTTGACGAATCATTTGTTACGGTTCATTCAGTGGGTCAATATACACCCGATTGTATGTTTATTCACGTGTTGGACATTTGACACAAGTTGATTACTTCGGAGTTAATCATTTATCACTTATTTGAGATTGAAGTTGACTTTCACAAAGGCGTGTTCTTATTTGATAACTTGCTCGGGCTTAAGAATTTGAGTTGAAGACTTGGTTTATCTAGTTACCGCAATCGGGGTGGATGGTTGAAGACTCGGTTAACTATCACTATTAGGAGTTACGTTGTTTTACTCAGTGTCACACGCAGATGACGGTGTGGATAATCGCAAAAGGTGTTAATGTCTCATACTTTGTTTGAGTGGTGAGTACTTAGAGATTTGCTTGAAGCATAAATTCTCTACACCGTTCTTCCAACATTAGTGCAAGCATAAGTCACAAATGTGTTGAATTCGACTTTAGTTTCAAGTTTGGTATATCGGGTTTTCTTCATCTGTGGTCACTTCAAATTGTCTACATATGGGTTGATGAAGATAGTCAGAGAGAGTTTCTGTAGCAATTGATTCTCACAGGATTCAATTGAGCTAATTGTTTGTTCTTCTCTATTTTAAGAGTATTTGGCATGTATAATGTGTTGCCGATTCGAGGTATCAAAACCAGGGGAAGGAGATACACATATAAACACACAATGAGTACACGTGATGAACTTAATACTTCTTCTCTATTGAAGTAATCCCGAAAGACAAATGTCATAACCGAGAGAATCTCTGTTTAACTCGTAGCCTTTAGTGTGTTATTCCAACTATTTGGGGGAAGGATGTATTATTCCAACTATTTGGGGGAAGGATATATTATTCCAATCATTTGGGGGGAAGTGGTCTCTGGATACTTTTGGTATGTGTTAACTCAGCTTTTCAGAGGAAGAAATATGAGAAAAATATTTGGAGCGTGAGATGATATTGCTTATCGACATCTTCTATATGGTTTATGGTAGTGCTTCCGGTTATTGCTTCATGTACACAATGTAATGATTATTTCGATGAAATCGCAACCATCAGGGGAGAGAATTGTGTACATCAAGGATGCACAACATGTTCACTTGATCTGGCTTAATCAGTTATTCAGAAGTTGACACTCGCAAGAGATGATCAGCGACTAAACATGTTACTTGTATGACATCATCTCTAATCTTGTTGGGCACATGTGTATATTATGGGCTGATTGGTTATATGTTAGATAACTAGAATGCATTTGATGTAATAAAGATGTTGATATATTGTTCTCCCGAATTGACAACTGCTCAATCTCCAAGAGTAATTTGTACATCGGGGATGCACCACAGGTTCACGTGATCGAGCTTAATCATTTATTCCGGGTCTGATAACCTTAGAGATGATCCGTGTTAACTTGTTACTTCGTTGTTATCGTCCTCTTTCGGGTTCTTGAGCTTTATACAATTAGACTGTTTGCTTCACTTCTTCTTCTTGGGGGAAATGGTCTTTTTACGAGGTTTGTCGGTTTGGGAGGAATTTGCCAAAGATTCACTGTTAGAAGGCTCAAGTTCTTGCGATGATTCAAGAGCCTCGAATGCTTTGGTGGTGAAAGTTTAAGAGATGATGACTTCTATCATTCTACAAAGTGCTAAACGATTTCCTTACCTACGTACTCGTATCATCATCTTTTTAAACTATTTCTCTATCTTTGTAAATATTTATCTAAAAGCAAAATACAAAAGTATAAAACCAACAAAATCAAAATAGAAAAATATAAAACCGACAAAAACCCATAAAAATCAGAAAATTTAAAAAAAATACCAAAAATATTGTTTTTCTAAAGACATGTCTTCTGGTATCGATAACATCTACGGTCTTAGAAATGTCATTCAATAATGGCACGGGACCATAGATGAAGTTCGAGCAGGAGGAAAGTGCTACGCTAAACCAATTTTCAGATATTTCGTGCACTTATCCTAAAAACAAAATGAGGAAAGTATGTCGAAGGACTGCTGTACCTACTCAAATATTTTTCCTTCTAAAATTCTGCAGAAAAATATTTGTTTTAACTAAAATGGTGGTAATCGAGTTGCTTAAAAAATCAATCAGTATCAGTGTTTTCATAAAATTGAAAACTCAATCAATGACTTCAGCGCTTTTAAACTTTTCAGAAAATAAGTCATTGATTGAGGGGAAGAATGTTTTTTCAAATTTATATCATCTATCGGGCTTATCTAATTATCCTAAATGCTTAACTGAAAAATGATGTTAACTTACGTTGAAGGACTAGGTGCCTAGGATATGATTGTTAGGATTAGATGATTAGAGTTTGATGAACACATAAATCCCATGCCTTATATGAATTGATTGACATGTTGAATTGACTGCTATTAGTCGATTGCTGTTTGGGTGATGTCGACCACCATATATCTATTTGTGTCCACTAACGTATGCAGGTATATTGGTATATAAGAATGTTCCCGATCCGGATCCCACAATTGAAGATGATTGGATGCCGAATGGAAAGGGTAACTATCTCTTGGGTCGACAAAAGAAGAAACATAGCTTAATTGGATCTCTATTCAGAGTTGGCATGATATATGCAACGTCAGAGGTCCTGCTGCATTAGCAGATGGTTTTCTTCATCATCAAATGAAGAAACGGAGCTTAATTTGACTTCTATGGTGAGTTGGCATGAAAAAATGCAACGTAAGAGGTCTCACTGCATGATAACGCTACACGCGTCATTCGGGGTCAAAGGAACTTCCTTTTCGTCGAGCAAGTTTTTCAACACCCTAGGCAGTGAACCTAATCGTTGTAGTGTAGTATTAGGGTAAGCCACGGGAATTGATATCATTCTCTAGGGGAATAGGAATGCTAGTCAGAAGTTACTACGCTAAGGTTGGGGTTGAGGAAGATTATTTTTTATCTTTATATGTTTTTTTGGAAATGGAAAGGTACGAATCTCGGGGTTTGGATTTGGGGGTTGGTATTTCTACCGATTACTTCTATTTATCTAATTATCTAATCTACGGTGAGGGTAGTCTATGTCTAATTATTGTGCGCTAGTATGATGATTTAAAGATGTGTTTACTTAGGTTTTATTACTCCTTAATTATCTCCTATTGATGGTTGAATTGTCACGTCCTTATTCTTAATCGCGTTGTGTGTCTAAGGTCGTAGGGTATGCGTTTATCCCTAACTCTTTGAAACTACCAAAGGTTATCGCCTACAAAATCTCTAGGATTTATAAACTTAACTCTAAGGTACTCTTCGAATATTTTAGCCTACAATGACTCTAGGTATTATAAGCTAAGGTTCACAAAGATTAATCAAGCATTAACTACACAACGGATGACCTATCGCAATACTAGATCATTAACAATTAAGATAACAGACAACCAATCAATATTCAATAATTAAGTTTCATATTCCCTAAGCAAACACACAAGTAAATTAGTCGGACATGGAAAACATGCAAGCATACACACAAGTAATTGAAGACATAATTGAATTAATGATGTAAAACACTTATCTTGATGTAAGATAGGGTATGGAACCCTAAAATACTGTACAAGACAGCCTTGGTTCGGTTTAGGTTTTTACTCCAAAAGACTACACACTTAAAACTAAAAAATTCGGATTCTATATATAAGATTACATATGCGACGGCGTCACCCTTTGATTTGTGACGCCGCCGGTCGCCATTAGGGTTTCGTCTTGGCCATGTTAGTCTTGCGACGGCGTCACCTTGTGCTTGTGACACCGTCCCCAGCTTCGACGCCGTCGGATCAAATCTAGGCCGTCTGAGTTGCGACGACCTACTCTTTTAAAACCTGACACCGTCACTTGTAAATAAGCAATTTGGCTACCGAGCCGTCACAAAAGTGATGCGACGGCATCGCCAGATAACACGACGCCGATCCCCTTTCGGCCAAAGGCTTGAGTGTCTCGATTCTTGACTTTGGGCATTTTCTTCGTATATTCGCGCCTTTTCGTCCGAATAAGTGTCATTCCAGCATTTTGCCTTCAAGATACCTAAAAAGTGAAAAGGAACGATATTAAGTAATAACGGACACAAAAGTGATCAAATAAGGGCTTAAATGACCCCACAAAAAGGTACATTTTAAAACCTTATCAAATATCCCTACACTTGGTATTTGCTTGTCCTCAAGCAAATGTGCTTTTAGCCAATTAATTTATAAGTTAAGGGTCATGAAGCATTGGTTTAAAATAATCCACAACACATATAAGCCCCGCAAAAGTCATAATAAGCACGGAAATTACATACTAGCACCTCACATGGGGTGTTTGGATACTCACATCTCTCGGGTGTATATGAAATATAACAAGTTGGAAATGGAAGATAAACATTCATTAACCGGTCCTAGTACATAGATTACCATAGGCTTGAGATTAGATCAAACCTCCATCGCTTTGGCGTAAGCACCTAGGAAAGACTATCAAAGAGGTCTTTTAAAGGGTTGTAATGTTAGGCTTACGGTAGGGAAACAAAGGGTTTGGTGGGATAGGCGATTTAGTGGTGGCAAGTCAAAAATCTTTATGTTACAAGCATGCGAAGAATGGCGTTGCTAAGCCAAGACTCGACACTCTATACTCTAGATAACTGAAACAAACATGTATAAATTTAAAGATAGATGTAGGATGGTAGCCCGTATGTTTTTTTTTTCATACACTTTTACTCTACCATCCTCTACAATAAAATCAAAATGATAGAGATTTATAGGCACATCCCTACACTTGAGTTTTTATTACTCTAACACTAATTTGACCCGAATTGAAAATATCAAAACACTTGGAGTACATTATTACGCAAATAAAGGAAATTTGAATTTAACGTTCCCTTCCCGTCATTTCATAAAATTTAACTTTTCCCATGAGTCCCAATCGTCCCAAAACTGTGTACAAAGGATATGACTCGACTTAGCAACTTATGCAAGCAACTAGATAATTGAACTAAGGGTTTGGTATGATAACAATAATGCACTAAAAGTGAGTGCATACAAGGTAGGCTAAGGCGATTTGGGTGTACATTTGGGGGTGGGGTGTAAGCAATGCTCTTCATTGATATTCTGGAAAACCGAAACATCATGAGAACCGCGAAAAAGATAGGCTCTGAGGGGTTAACTAGGGGTATCGTGTACTAAAAGTGAGTACAACGCAAGGGTGTGGAGGAATTACTCAACCGATGTGGAAGAAGTAATTATATTACACGTATCAAACAAGGGTTATCCTAATGCCTCTTATCATTTAGTTATTCCTAACTACACAAGTGTAGTCTTACTAGCGATCTCGGAATGCATCACAAAACAAGTTATAGAATATATTATACAACCGGTTCACACACTAAGCATTAAAGATGAATGCTTTAATTCCTACTAATCTAAGGGCGATCCTCACATTTTTGGTGGAATTTAAGTGGTAAAGGTTTTTTGTGTTAGTCATATAATTTCCTATCCATGAGACGATTTATTACGACTAATGGCCTACTCCTATATGTCATGAAAAATTTTAAATTTGGTGCCAAAATTACCCTAACCGACATTTCCTCATGGTTTATTACACAGATGCAATTGGACAAAGCAAATATTCAAGGATAAGCATAGTTTCAAAGTTCCCGTTTTATTTTCCCTCCCTACACTTAAACTGAACATTGTCCTCAATGTTCCCCGAAAGTATCAAAGTTATGATAATAGAAGGTAATTAAAAACGAAAGAAACTAGTACTCCCCTGATTAGCTCGGTAGGATCCGTGTAAAGTGGTGGTTACATTTTTCTTCAAGAAGAAAGTTTGCGTGAAAAGCTCCTTCTCATCTTATGTATCTTCTTCTTGGTAAATTAAACCTGCACTTTGAAGAAAACAAACGAAACATTCGCGTAAAATCGGTGGTAATAATATATATAGGACTCTACTAAACTAGGATATAATGCTTGTAGAATGGATGTTTATAGAATTTCTGGAAAATTAAGACCTAGAAAATTCCAAAATATTATAAGTAGCTCGAAAACGAAAAGTAATCATTGTTTTGCTCCTTCCCCGACGCCGCAGTTGCGATCTCCGACGGTTATCTGACAAAAGCGGTCTGCGATTTTACAAAAAATTCTCGGAAAATTTACATCTTAAGGATCTGGAAAAATTTCCTGCAAAACATCCATTATGACTCGATACAAGCATTTGACTCGAACAAACACACATATATATATATATCTTTTAATTAATTGAAATTCCCATGTTTATGTTTCTTTTGAAAACGTGTGTAATCCTCCCTACACTTATCCCTTATGTAAAATACCTTTATATGTAATTAAAACGAGGTTAAAAACAAAATAAAGCATTGTTACAAATTTAAACATGAGAATAAACAATCAATAAAAGATATATGACACAAACAAGCAAACAATTAAGCATGGGTTGCCTCCCACGAAGCGCTTTTCTTTATTTATGAGTCTTGTAGCTAGACTCGTAGTCGTGCCCCTACGTACCGATATAAGTAAGCCTATCCTTAACAATATCATAAGGATCAAACTTATCATTTAAATTCCTAGTAGTACGTTTGGTTCGATAAGCCTTTTCAAATTTTTCTCCATCGGGGTCATAGATCGTCATCCTAATGTGCCACTCTCCATTACCATCACTAGGTGGTCTATCCCAATCCCATTTATGTTTAGGCTTATCGCTCTCAACTTTCCACTTATTCATGACAAGGTTGACGGGCAAGCTTCCTAGGAACTCGGTCATCTTCCTAAATACTAAGGCGTCCTCGAACGGGTTCACTTCCATGTCCTTAGCCATTTCTTTTTCATGGAAAGTTGCCTTACTAGCAAAGGCTTCAACTAAGTAGAAAGGTCGTTGGGGACCTATGAAGTTCTTATCTAACCAAGGTCCATATCTAGACGGCGTTCTATCCAATCTAATCTCATGTGGGATTTCCTCTTCTTTGTAGCATTATGTTTTTGACATCGTAAAATTGACCTAGCACTCCCCTCTCCTACCACTATTTTGGACATCTTACAATCAATGATGGCACTAGCGGTAGCTAAGAATCCTCTTCCTACTAGCAATGGGCATGTCGGGTCCTTATTCATGTCTAGCACATGGAAATCGGCCAAAAGAGTCAATTCTCCTACGTGCACCACCATGTCTTTTATTATCCCTACCGGATGTGCAATACTACCGTCCGCTAGACCTAAGATGGTTTCCGTTGGTTCTATCTTACCTAAGTTAAGGCTTCTGTGGAGGGACAACGGAACAAGATTGATGCATGATCCTAAGTCGGCTAAAGCATCAAGAGGTTTGGAAGTTCCAAGCCTACACGGAAGAGTAAATAGCCCGGGATCGTCTAACTTCTTAGGTATATTATTTTCACACAAAAGCGACCCATGTTTTCCAAGTTTAAGTTCTAACTCGTATTTTTTTTAAAGCATTACAATAAGGTGCATGAGCTAAGACTTCAAGAACCGGTTTTTCTTGATAGAGTTCCTTGTACTCCTCCTCTAGATTAGGTTTGGGTTCTTGGTTTACAGGTTTCTCAAGAGTAGGTTCTACCAATGGTGCGGGGCCTTGGTACCTCATTTTGGATTGCTTGGAACCCTTGTTGATAGCATTTACCGAGTGAACCGTTGGGTGTGAAGGGCATGGATGTGCATTCTCCCATGGTGAACAAGAACATGAAGTCGATGAAATCGAACTCACTTTTGGGTTCTTTATAGTATCACTTGGGAGTGCTCTAATTTCCCGGTCATTAAAGGCTTTTAAGAGGGCATCAATCTTGTTTGTCATCTCGCTTTGTCGTTGCTTAAAATCGGCTTCAAGCTTAGTTAATCGAGTTTCTTCTCTAGATGCAATAGCCTCAAGACTAGTGGGGTTCCCGGTTTTTGGGGAATTGAACCTATTAGGTGGACTAGATGAGCTTTGGGGTATGCTTGAGTTTTGGTTCCACTTAAGGTTAGGGTGATTTCTCCATGAGGGGTTGTAAGAGTTTTCTAAGTTGTTTTGTTCGGGCTTGAAAGTGTACCAGTTCTCCCCGCTCCGATGCACGCGTGGAGGCGTAATCCGAAAAAGCTTGTTCGGGGAGTCTTGTGCAATCACGAGTGTCATGGGGACCACTACATAACTTACAAGGTAGAGTGATTTTATTTACTTGATGTGAAGACTTAGGATTTTCGTAGGAGCTCATTAGGAATTTAACTTGATCTTCAAGTTCGAGCATCCTACGGTCGGAAGGTTGTGATTCAATGAGAGGAAATGAGATTGCCTTAACGGTTTTGGGCAACTCACGGGGTCATCCCAACTTTCGTTGTCATAGAGAGCAAGGTCCTCTATTATACCCCATGATTCTTCCGCGGTGAGATCACTAAGTTTTCCACCGGCCGCTTGGTCAATGAATCGCTTGGTGGGGAAGTTGACATGATCATAAAAGAGTTGGACTTGGAGCCAAAGATCAATGCCGTGATGAGGGACTTTATGAAGTAAGTCCTTGAATCGAGTCCATGCTTCGTAGAGAGATTCACCTTGACGTTGTTGGAACATCAAGATATCATTCCTAAGCTTAGTGGTTCTCCCTGTGGGAAAAATTGAGCAAGGAAGCGAGAGGTGAGATCATCCCAACTTGAGATGGAGCCTGCTGGGAAGTCGCCAAGCTAATTACTAGCTTGGTCCCGTAGAGAGAATTGGAAGAGACGCAAATGCGTGGTCTCCCGAGTAGTAGCATCGAGGTCGATGGAATCGACATTTTTAAGGAAGTCCTGAAGATGCTGATTAGGATCTTCGGAGCGAAGTCCATGGAATGCACATCCGTTTTGCACCAACCGGATGGTGTCGGATTGCAGGGCCGTAGTTTGGGCTTGTTTGGGAAGCTCAATGGTGTTCCTATAGCCTAGGTGGCTTGGTCTCGAGTATTCACCAAGAGTACGGCCTTGGCGGGTCATTTGGTGGTAGGTTGATGAATAGTGGTTGGTTATTGATTCGCTCCCAGACGGTCAAGTTTTGTCACACAAGCTGGCCACTTGTGAATGGTCAACCGTAACAAACTTCAAACAGTCTGGAACCAAATGCAATGAAGTCCAGGAGAGTATAGTGTTTCCCCAGGTCGTTATGTCCCAACGAGCTGTGCGATGAATCACCAAACGAATAGTGATCGAGAATATTTGAACGGAAAAGAGGTATGATTGATAATGAACAAAAGGAAAAGTATATAAACTACAAGGGCTTAAATGCAAATTAAAGAAAATTAAAAAGATAAATTATATTAAATAAACGCTATCACTATTTGCAAAATGATGTTTTTGATTTTTCTTTTATAAAACTTAATTTAAAACTACGTGACGTATAAAAGAAAATGTGAAACTTAAACAATATTAATCCTAAAAATATGAAAATGACATTTTTACAAACCTAATGATAAAAGAAAATTTTTAGAAAAAGAAAATTATTTTTAAAACTATTTATCTAATTATTATTAATTAAAAACTATTTTTACTTATTTAATAATAGCCTAAAATACAAGAAAATATAAAATAAAGCTAGAAAAATGAAATTATGACTTAGAAAAATCTAAAATAACTAAAGAGAATTTTCAAAACTAATTTTGTATTTTTCTGATTATTTTTCTATTTTCTATGAATTAAAACTATTTAAAACTAATTAAATTGCTAAAAATTACAAATTAAACTATGAAAAATCTGGAAAAATATTTTTTGACTTTTTATATTTATCTTAACCTAGGAAAAATGAAAACTTATTTTTTTGAAGTTTTTCTGATTTAATTGTATTAAAAGCTAATTAAAATTACCTAAAAACTGTTTTAAATGAAGAAAAATAGCAAACTGACCTAGAAAAATATGAAAAATTCAGAAAAAGTCTAAATTAATATTATGAATCTAGGAAAATATAAAACAGTGGCTTGTGTGTGAGAATATGGAGCTATGAGTTACAAGTGCTTATAAATAAGCACTTGGAATAAGCCAAAGGTACCAAATGATCACCAACTGAACACAGAAGCTATAATAAGCTATAACTACTCAAAAGCAACTAATTACAACTATCCTAAACTACTGAAATGCAAACTACACAGGTTTGATGTTTTGAACTCAAGTGCTAAAAACAATTTGATGCTACTACTTTTAAGCTTAAGCACAAGCTACCCAATAAGCCGAAATTAAAAAGAAGTTGGAACTTACACTAGACCTGGCTAGCTACTTCTAAATCAAAGATGAGACCCAGATAAGCTAAACTGAGCTTGTGACAAGCCTCGCAATTCACTGTGCACACTCGGTATACACCGAGTGTGTAGGGGAGATATGACCATTTTGACAAGCGGTTTTGAGGCTTGTAAAAAATTCACAAAAATCTACAAAAATGAGATTAAGAAAATAGACCAGTTGAAGTTTTTAAACCCACAATTTCACTTGATTTGATCCAAGAATGAATCAATGAAAAATCACCCTAGTTAGGCTCAAACCGACTTTTTCAATATTTGACTTTTGAAACAGTTATGATATTTTGGCTTTTATGAACTTTGAGACCAATTTGTGGACTGAATGTGATGTATTAAGGTGAAATAATCCTACTGCAAGCAATCTCTATGAATTCTAAACACAAAACAAGCTTTTGCTTTTAGAAAATTCCAACAGTTAAGAAATTTAAGACAGATTAAGGAGATTTTGACTTTGAATGTATGCAAATATTATTTGTTGACTGACCGAGTACAAATGTGCTCAATAAGCCTAAAACAACAAGTCTCAACCTTTGAACAAACCTTAAACACATTATGCGCAATTCCAAACACTACTTTAAATCACTGATATGCAAATTAAGCTAAGCCAACTGCTAAACTAGCTTATGCACACTAACACCGAGTCTAGCTAACCTAATAACAACTTAATCAATCATATAAAACTAATCCTAACCACAGTATACGATCATGCAATGAAACTTTGAAAATTAACTTACATTTGGTCCTAGCCACTATGGCTTGAGATTAATCAAACACAGAACCACTAGCCTATTTATATCAACCCAAATCACTCTAATTCAACCCATTTCCATGCTCTGCAACTCACATATCCATTTCCAAGACCAAATGAGCCCAGTTTGACTTTCGTTGACCCAATACCAAAGTTGCTTGAAATTGATTTATAAGTTTACAAAAAGCTATAAGGAGCTTAAATAAACTTATTTGAGCTTAAAAAAACTACTAAAAGCTTGGACATAGGAATTTGAAACTGAAATTTGCAACAGTTAACATAAAACTTGAAACTTGGTTAAACTTTGAAATTGATGTTTAAAAGTACATTACACTGATAATACTACTTGATTTTGGTACAATGAAACAAAAGATTACAGCTTTTACACTTTAACTAAAACTTTAATATTAAAACGACATAAGTGAAATTTAAAAACTAAAATCTCCTCTTTCTCTTGCTTCTTCTTCTTCCTTTTATACACCAAAAGGCTTCTCTCTCCAATCTGAGTGAATCCCACTTGCATAGATAGCCATTGGATCGCTTGAAAAGATTTTAGCCGCTTTGATCACTTTTTGGCGCAAAATTGGTTTTAGCATGGGGGTTGAGTGAAATGGAGGAGGGGGCATTAAATGCATCTTGGAAGGTTGTTGAGGTGGGGGGAACAAGGAGAGGGAATTGAAATTTGGAGTGATGGGAGTATGAGTGTTTTGAGAAGCAAATTGGGAAGAAGACTTTTGGCGGGCGGGGTGTTGACCGGGGTTTGACTTGGCTTAATATATTGAAGGGGGTCCAAAAAGGAAGGGGGTCACAAGGTTTGGCAGGGTCCAAAGAGGTTATGGCAGGTCCAAAGGGTCAAGGCTATATATAACAAGGACCAAAACTTGTAATTTCTCAAAACTTTTGACATTTTTCACCAAAGGACTAATTATGACAACTTATGATTTTAAAAGGACCTTTGGTGATTTTTCTTTTGAAATTAGTGCTCAGGGACTATTTCTGACAATTTTTGAAACTTGGGGACTGAAACTGCCAATTATGCAAACTTAGCTCATTTTTCATCTGAATTTAAACATTTTGATCAAAACATATAAAATGCAATTTTGGAATATTTTCAAGATTTTTGATGCATTTCGAGCATTTTTAACGCGTTTTGCGCCTCGATTTAGCCAACTCTTCACTTTTTAGGATATGGTGAACTGAATACCATACAATTTTGGGCAAATTGCAAGCCGTCAACGGATTTGAGATATCTTTACCAAGAGCCGTTTGCTCATGGATTAGCCAATCCTTTTGTTTATTAGACATAGCGGATCGATAACCATAAGTTAAGTAAGTGCAGAACACTTACTCCAAAAAAAAAAATTTTGGCCAAAAATGGGGGAATTAGGCGGTATAATTACATGATAAAATTCGTGAGAATTCCCCCACACTAGAAATGAATATTGCCCTCAATATTCAAAGTACCGGCGGTTATGCCGAGAACGTAAAAGGGAAATACTACGGCCATTATTTTATTTTTTTATTATTATTTTTTGAAACTTATATATATACACAACATGTGGGCAACTCCCCCACACTAGGGTGGTAGAAAATAGAAAGAAGTCAGAAATATGGGTGAAAACCCATATGGCATGCTACTGTTTTTGATTCCCAGGTCGCTAGCTTGACTCGACCCCGCATTCATTGGTTCATGGGGAAAGTTTGTAAATCCGGGACAACCACAGGAGGAATGTCCTCTCCAAAATAATGATTCAACCGATGACCATTCACTTTAAAGTTTGGACCATCGGTTTGAGATAACTCAATGGTTCCATAAGGGAATACTTTAGTGATGGTGAATGGTCCAGACCAGCGGGGTTTTAATTTTCCCGAGAAAATCTTCAATCTTGAGTTGAAAAGAAGGACTCGATCACCGACGTTGAAAACGCGGTTCTTGATTTTGGAGTCATGAATCTTCTTTGTCTTTTCTTTATAGATCAAAGAGTTCTCGTATGCTTGATCACGGAGTTCATTTAATTCATTCATTTGAACTTTCCGGTGATCACCAGCTGTCTGAATATCGAAGTTGGCATGTTTCAAGGCCCAGTATGCCTTGTGCTCAAGCTCAACCGGCAGATGACATGCCTTTCCGTACACTAGCTTGTATGGAGTACACCTGATGGGTGTTTTATAAGCTGCACGGAAGGCCCGAGTGCGTCCATCTAGCTTATCCGACCGTGAGGCACGGTTTTCGCCATCGCCCTTTCCGAATTCTTTTAATCCCTCGGTTGGAAACTTCCACTTGCCCACTCGTTTGGGGGTGGTGCAGCGAGAGAGGCGGTGAGTTACACCATACTTTTGCATGACTCTATCAAACTGGTCATTGCAGAAATGCGTACCACGATCACCGATTATAGCTCGTGGAGTTCCAAACCTAGCAAAAAGAGATTTTAAGAATTTCACAACAACTCGGGCATCGTGGTGGGAAAAGCTTTCGCTTCAACCCATTTTGACAGATAGTCAACGGCCACGAGTATGTATTTATTACCACGAGATGAAGGAAATGGCCCCATAAAGTCAATGCCCCAGATGTCAAAAATCTCACACACTTGAATGGTGTTTTGCGGCATTTCATTTCTTTGTGAGATATTCCCGTGACGTTGACAAGCGCCACGTGTTTTGACAAATTCGTGGGCATCCTTGTAAATCGTGGGCCAATAGAATCCGAAATCAAACACCTTCTTGGCGGTGTAGTTGGGGCTATGATGTCCCCAAGAGGCCCGAATGGCAAGCCTTGAGAATTTCATTGGCTTCACGACCATACACACATCGCCTGATGACTTGATCCGCGCAAATTTTGAACAAGTAGGGGTCGTCCCGGAAGTAATGTTTTACATCTTTAAAGAATTTGTTTTTGTTTGGGGACGACATCCCTTTCACCACAAAGTTACCCGCATGGTAATTTGCAAAGTCGGCAAACCATGGGGTAGAAGAGTCTCCACGAAAAGAAACCACATTGATTGTTTCGAGAGGAAATGTTTCGTTTATTTCCTTTTTCTCGAACACATCTTGGTGAGGGTTTTCTAGACGGGACAGATGATCAGCAGCAGTTCTCGCTCCTTTTTATCACGTATAATGATATCAATTCTTGTAGGAGGAGAACCCAACGAGCAATCTCGCTTTGCATCTTGTTTTGCAAAGATATATTTGAGAGCCGAGTGATCCGTATACACCACGCATTTGGTCAAGATAAGGTATGGCCGAAACTTCTCAAACGCATACACCACGGCTAATAATTCTTTTTCTGTAGTGGTGTAATGGGTTTGAGCTTATCATAGTCTTACTCGTAATGGATAGGCTGAAAATGCTTGGTTTTTCGTTGCCCCAAGACTGCACCGATAGCAAAATCACTTGCATCGCACATGAGTTCAAAGGGTAAATCCCAGTCGGGGCAACTAGAATGGGTGCTTCCGTAAGCTTTTTCTTTAGTGTTTCAAAAGCTTCGATGCACTCGGGTGAGAAGATAAAAGGAGCATCCTTTTCAAGAAGATGGGTCATAGGCAGTGATTTTAGAAAAATCTTGTATGAATCTGCGATAAAACCCGGCATGACCAAGAAAACTCCTAATACCTTTGACGGTAGTAGGATGAGGCAATTTGGCAATAACATCAACTTTTGCTCTATCAACCTCAATCCCGTTTTTGGAAATCTTATGGCCAAGGACTATGCCTTCTTTGACCATAAAGTGGCTCTTCTCCCAATTTAGACAAAGATTGGTGTCTTCACACCGTTTTAGCATTCTTTCTAAATGGGAGAGACATGTTTGAAATGAGTCCCCAATGACCGAAAAGTCATCCATAAACACCTCCATTGTTTCCCCGATCATGTCGTGGAAAATTGCCATCATACATCGTTGGAACGTGCCAGAAGCATTACATAGGCCAAAAGGCATACGTCTGTAGGCAAAAGTTCCGTATGGGCAGGTGAATGTGGTCTTTTCTTTATCCATCGGATCAATGGGGATCTGAAAATAACCCGAGAAACCATCAAGGAAACAATAGCACTCGTTCCCTGCTAATCTCTCAAGCATTTGGTCCATGAAGGGTAGAGGAAAATGGTCTTTACGGGTGGCTTCGTTTAACTTGCGATAGTCAATACACACACGCCATCCCGTAACCAATCGAGTTGGAATTAACTCATTTTCTTCATTTGTGACAACAGTTATGCCACCCTTTTTGGAACACAAGTGGATGGATCGACCCAAGGACTATCAAAGATAGGGTAAATTAAACCAGCATCAAGAAGTTTGAGAACCTCTTGTTTGATAACCTCATGAATCTTAGGATTCACCCTTCTCGATGTTGGATCGCTGGTTTGAAGTCATCCTCCATTAAGATTTTGTGAGTACAAAACTCATGGTTGATACCCTTAATGTCGGAGAGTTTCCAAGCAATTGCTTGCTTGTGTGACTTCAAGACCTTTATGAGAGCGATCTTTTCCTCCTCAGTCAAGTCTTTAACAATTATGACGGGTAATTTATCATCACCCTCCAAGAATGCATACTCGAGATGAGGATGTAGGTCCTTAAGTTCAACCTCGGAAATTCTTCAAGAGATGTTTGTACTGATTTGATTTCCTCAATTGTGATCTCTTTCAGAGGGAGTGAAGGTAATGGATCTTCATTTAACAATTGCTCAAGATAAAGGATATCCCCCTCCGAATCATAAACACCATCAATTCCCTACGAATTGATTCATCACTCGCAAGAAACTCATCGATCTCTTCCAGAAAGAAGTCACCTCCCTCAAACGGAGTGAGAGAGGGAGAAGAGTCGGCAATGATTGGTTGAGAAGATGTGGTGGAATCCCCACTCACATAATTATGAAAATAACCAAGAAACTCTTGAGAGTACTCCTCTGAAGCAATATCAATTAAATCGATTCGATTAACCGATTCAACATCATAATTTGAGGAGTACCTCAAAGTTTGATCAAGGTTAAAGGTGACAGCTTCATTACCCACACGTAATGTGATTTCTTGCTCAAATACATCAATAAGAGCGGCCCGTTCTCGTGAATCCTCTTCCAACAATGAGGGGAACCCGAGGATCGCATCGAAATCAACAACCACAAAGTCACCGTGGAAAATGGAACTTTTCTACTTTCACGAATACATCCTCGGCGATGCCAAGAGGACGCGATATAGAACGATCTGCAAGCTCAAGAGTCATGCAGTAGGAATAAGTTCGAAGAGAAAGCTTTTTCCACTCGAATAAGGCATCGATTGATGCTTGCACCAAGATCGGCAAGGGCAAAGCATTCAATCATTCCCGAAAACACAAGGAAGAAGAAATTTTCCAGATCTCCAAGCTTCTCGGGAAGCTTCTTTAACGTAATCGCTGGCGGTTCTCGTTCAAAGGAGTTTTAGCCATTTCAAACAGCTTTTCCTTGTTGCTTAGCATGTGTTTGAGAGTTGATGCAAACTTGGGCATCAACATGATAGCATCCGCAAAGCTTATGTCAAAATGTAGTTCTTGGAAAATTTGAAAAAATTTCCATTTGATGACCGGCTTTTTCGCGGAGCTTTTGCTCATTTAAACGTGATGGGTAAGGAATAGAAGTTTTGGATTTGGGGTTGTCAAATGGAGGTTCAAAACAACCTGTGTTTAGTTTTGGGTTTCGGGACAACCTGAGGATGGACATTGCTGGTACTTCCGTTATTAGTAGGAAGTTCCTTGTCCTTAGTCGCCTCAGGTTCACTTTCCACTACCTTCGGGAGAGAAGAAGAAGAGGTAGTAGGAATAGCGGGTCCATCATATGAAGTACCACTTCTGGTTGTGATCGCCTTTGCATCGCCTCTCGGATTAGCGATCGTGTTGCTAGGTAAAGTACCCGAGCCCGAGGGTCGATCATTTAAAGACTTCTTAATGTCGAAATCGGCTAACCAACAACCTGTTCATTTCCTCTTGGGATTTCATGAATTGCTTCAACAACTCATCGATGATGGTCCAGTTGGAACCATTGCTTGAGTTTGCACAGGAAAATTCTGGCCTCTATTGTTTGGATTAGGGCCTTGATTTTGGAAATTTCCTTGATTATTGCCATGAAAATACCATGGGTTGAAATTTCCCTGACCTTGGTTTCTATTAAAATTTCTTTGGTTTTGGAAATTTTGATTTTGATTTTGAAAATCGTTATTTTGACTAAAATTACCTTGGTTTTGAAAACCTTGGTTTATTCTATTCTGATTTTGATTACGGTTTTGGTTGAAACCGGGTGGTCAGTGGTAGTGGTTAGGACGGTGGTTCGGGTCTATAGGAGCACGGTATTGGTTGCCTCCTGGATTAGAAATCCCTCCCACAGCATTTGCTTCAAAAGGGTTACCATCGTTGGCCATACAGTTGTAGTAAGCATGGGGGCCACCGCAAGTAACACAGACTTCCACTTTCTTAACTTCAGCAGGAGGTGAAGTTTGTGGAAAAGAGACTTTCTTTGGGTTGGAGAGAACCAAAGCTTGAATTGCTTCCGTGAGTTTGTCAATCTTAGCATCGGTGCTAGATTGACTCACGGGCGATGAAGTAGAAGGACCAACACTGACTTGGGAAACAACCGGTTTTCTTCGTGCAGTGCGAACTTTAGACTTGTTTTCAATTATCGTTAAAGCTTCTTTACGCTTTTGCTCAAGAAATTTCCTCCAGCGGAGGAATTGAGAGAATCTTGATCGGATTGACTCACTCCATTATAGAAAGTATCGAGTTGCATCAACTCGGAGAAACCGTGGTGAGGACATTTATGAGTAACTCCTTAAAACGATCCCACGATTCACTGAAGGATTCATCAAACTTCTGTGTGAACTTGATGATTTCATTTTTAAGACTCGTGGTTTTGGAAGGTGGATAGAATTCGTTCACAAATTTCTTCACCAGGTCTTCCCATGTTTCGATTGATTGAGGGGTTGTTTTCAAGCCAAATCGGGCTTGCCCCTCAAGGAAAATGGGAACGAAGAAGCTTGACAAAGATCTGTAGGGACATTTTTGTATTTGATGGTAGATGCAATTTTGTTAAACCATCGAATATGAGCATGAGGATCATCCCTCTCAAAACCATAGAATTGACTTGAGGTTACAAGATTCAAGAACCGGTTTTGAGTTCAAAATTTTCACCACAATGGTGGGATAACAATAGCTTCTCCATACCCGTCGATGGGTGCCTGGAGAAGCTCACACATAGGACGTTCTTCCGCCATGATAACGGAAGTAGTGTGAGCAGTCCGGATCTCAGATCCGACCGATGGGGCGAACGTCTACGGACACGCCTTCTTGGAATCTTGACAAGCTCACGAAATGGGCTCACGGATCTAGAAGAGCGAAAGATACACTAGAGTTAACTCTAAGAGATCTCGAGTTAAGGAGAGGAATGGGAATTATGAAGGAATTATGAAAATGGGGTAAGAAGAATCTTTTGAGTTTCGGTTTTGACAAGTAGATATAACAACAAATCCAATTAAAACAAAATCGAGGCAAAACAACAATGAACTTAAACCAATAATCACAAGATGAATGGCTTCTTTGAAAAGGTACACCACTCACAAGGACACAAAGGCAAGTTTTAATCTTTGGTTCGAGAACTTATTATGGTCGTACCCCGTTAGGTAGTACACTGCCTTGGTTTGCGGTGGTAATTTTTTATGTTGTTATTCTTAAACAAATAAAACGACAAATCTTTTTGTATTTTTATCTTTGATATATATATAGAAACAAAAGGAAAATATTTTTGTGTTTTATACGTTTTTGGATGTTTTATAAGAAAGTATATATAGATATAGATAGATGGTATGAACAAAGAGTGAATATTCAAATCACTAATCTGCTAAACGGAAGATAATTAGCACACTCCGGCGGCGTAAAATTTGATTCGCCCCGACGGTCAAGTTTTGTCACACAAGCGCCACTTGTGAATGGTCAACCGTAACAAACTTCAAACGCCGGAACCAAATGCAATTAAGTCCAGGAGAGTATAGTGTTTCCCCAGGTCGTTATGTCCCAACGAGCTGTGCGATGAATCACCAAACGAATAGTGATCGAGAATATTTAAACGGAAAAGAGGTATAATTGATAATGAACAAAAGGAAAAGTATATAAACTACAAGGGCTTAAATGCAAATTAAAGAAAATTAAAAAGATAAATTATATTAAATAAACGCTATCACTATTTGCAAAATGATGTTTTTGATTTTTCTTTTATAAAACTTAATTTAAAACTACGTGACGTATAAAAGAAAATGTGAAACTTAAACAATATTAATCCTAAAAATATGAAAATGACATTTTTACAAACCTAATGATAAAAGAAAATTTTTAGAAAAAGAAAATTATTTTCAAAACTATTTATCTAATTATTATTAATTAAAAACTATTTTTACTTATTTAATAATAGCCTAAAATACAAGAAAATATAAAATAAAGCTAGAAAAATTAAATTATGACTTAGAAAAATCTAAAATAACTAAAGAGAATTTTCAAAACCAATTTTGTATTTTTCTGATTATCTTTCTATTTTCTATGAATTAAAAACTATTTAAAACTAATTAAATTGCTAAAAATTACAAATTAAACTATGAAAAATCTGGAAAAATATTTTTTTGACTTTTTATATTTATCTTAACCTAGGAAAAATGAAAACTTATTTTTTTGAAACTTTTCTGATTTAATTGTATTAAAAGCTAATTAAAATTGCCTAAAAACTGTTTTAAATGAAGAAAAATAGCAAACTGAACTAGAAAAATATGAAAAATTCAGGAAAAGTCTAAATTAATATTATGAATCTATGAAAAATATAAAAACAGTGGCTTGTGTGTGAGAATATGGAATCAGAGTTACAAGTGCTTATAAATAAGCACTTGGAATAAGCCAAAGGTACCAAATGATCACCAACACGAAGCTATAATAAGCTAAAACTACTCAAAAGCAACTTATTACAACTATCCTAAACTACTGAAATGCAAACTACACGTGTTTGATGTTTTGAACTCAAGTGCTAAAAACAATTTGATGCTACTACTTTTAAGCTTAAGCACAAGCTACCCAATAAGTGAAATTAAAAGCAGTTGAACTTACACTAGACCCGGCTAGCTACTTCTAAACCAAAGATGAGACCCAGATAAGCTAAACTGAGCTTGTGACAAGCCCAATTCACGTGGCACACTCAAGATACACCGAGTGTGTCATGAGATATGACCATTTTGACAAGCGTTTTGAGGCTTGTAAAAATTCACAAAAATCTACAAAAATGAGATTAAGAAAATAGACCAGTTGAAGTTGTTAAACCCACAATTTCACTTGATTTGATCCAAGAATGAATCAATGAAAAATCACCCTAGTTAGGCTCAAACTGACTTTTTCAATATTTGACTTTTGAAACAGTTATGATATTTTGACTTTTATGAACTTTGAGACCAATTTATGGACTGAATGTGATGTATTAAGGTGAAATAATCCTACTGCAAGCAATCTCTATGAATTCTAAACACAAAACAAGCTTTTGCTTTTAGAAAATTCCAACAGTTAAGAAATTTAAGACAGATTAAGAAGATTTTGACTTTGAATGTATGCAAATGTTATTTGTTGATTTGACCGAGTACAAATGTGCTCAATAAGCCTAAAACAACAAGTCTCAACCTCTGAACAAACCTTAAACACAGATTATGCAACAATTCCAAACACTACTTTAAATCACTGATATGCAAATTAAGCTAAGCCAATCGCTAAACTAGCTTATGCAGAACACTAACACCGAGTCTAGCTAACCTAATAACAACTTAATCAATCATATAAAAACTAATCCTAACCACGCATACTGATCATGCAATGAAACTTTGAAAATTAACTTACATTTGGTCCTAGCCACTATGGCTTGAGATTAATCAAACACAGAACCACTAGCCTATTTATATCAACCCAAATCACTCTAATTCAACCCATTTCCATGCTCTGCAACTCACATATCCATTTCCAAGACCAAATGAGCCCAGTTTGACTTTCGTTGACCAGATATCAAAGTTGCTTGAAATTGATTGATAAGCTTACAAAAGGCTATAAGGAGCTTAAATAAACTTATTTGAGCTTAAAAATAAGCTACTAAAAGCTTGGACATAGGAATTTGAAACTGAAATTTGCAAAGCTTAACATAAAACTTGAAACTTGGTTAAACTTTGAAATTGATGTTTAAAAGTACATTACACTGATAATACTACTTGAGTTTGGTACAATGAAACAAAAGATTACGACTTTTACACTTTAACTAAAACTTTAATATTAAAACGACATAAGTGAAATTTAAAAACTAAAATCTCCTCTTTCTCTTGCTTCTTCTTCTTCCTTTTATACACCAAAAGGCTTCTCTCTCCAATCTGAGTGAATCCCACTTGCATAGATAGCCATTGGATCAGTTGAAAAGATTTTAGCCGTTTGATCACTTTTTGGCGCCAAAATTGGTTTTAGCAAAGGGGGTTGAGTGAAATGGAGGAGGGGCATTAAATGCATCTTGGAAGGTTGTTGAGGTGGGGAACAAGGAGAGTGGGAATTGAGTGGAGTGATGGGAGTATGAGTGTTGCAGGAAGCGGGGGAAGAAGACTTTTTGGCGTGCAAGGGGTGTTGACCGGGTTTGACTTGGCTTAATATATTGAAGGGGTCCAAAAAGGAAGGGGTCACAAGGTTTGGCAAGGTCCAAAGAGGTTATGGCAGGTCCAAAGGGTCAAGGCTATATATAACAAGGACCAAAACTTGTAATTTCTCAAAACTTTTGACATTTTTCACCAAAGGACTAATTATGACAACTTATGATTTTAAAAGGACCTTTGGTGATTTTTCTTTTGAAATTAGTGCTCAGGGACTATTTCGACAATTTTGAAACTTGGGAGACTGAAACTGCCAATTATGCAAACTTAGCTCATTTTTCATCTGAATTTAAACATTTTGCATCTGAAACATATAAAATGCAATTTTGGAATATTTTTAGTATTTTGATGCATTTCTGAGCATTTTTAAACGTTTTGCAGTTCAGATTTAGCCAAAAATGATGAGTATTTACACACTCATCAGTTATCACCTTCCATGATGTAAAGTGATGGGGTTACGAACAAAGGTCACGAAGAAGGGGGATAGACTAGGAGGAAGCTAAAAATGAGAAAAAAAAGCTTACTTGATAGGAATCAAGCAAGGGAACCTAAACGAGGTGGACTCCTAACTAGCTATTCTATTCCCCCATGCAAAAACTTGATAATGTTACACGCGTCGTTCGGGGTCAAAGGAACTTCCTTTTCGTCGAGCAAGTTTTTCAACACCCTAGGCAGTGAACCTAATCGTTGTTGTGTAGTATTAGGGTAAGCCACGGGATTTGATATCGTTCTCTAGGGAAATAGGAATGCTAGTGAGAAGTTACTACGCTAAGGTTGGGGTTGAGGAAGATTATTTTTTATCTTTTTATGTTTTTTGGAAATGGAAAGGTACGAATCTCGGGGTTTGGATTTGGGGGTTGGTATTTCTACCGATTACTTCTATTTATCTAATTATCTAATCTAAGGTGAGGATAGTCTATGTCTAATTATTGTGTGCTCGTATGATGATTTAAAGATGTGTTTACTCAGGTTTTATTACTCCTTAATTATCTCCTATTGATGGTTGAATTGTCACGTCCTTATTCTTAATCGCGTTAAGGTCGTAGGGTATGCGTTTATCCCTAACTCTTTGAAACTACCAAAGGTTATCGCCTACAAAATCTCTAGGATTTATAAACTTAATTCTAAGGTACTCTTCGGATATTTTAGCCTACAATGACTCTAGGTATTATAAGCTAAGGTTCACAAAGATTAATCAAGCATTAACTACACAACGGATGACCTATCGCAATACTAGATCATTAACAATTAAGATAAGAGACAACCAATCAATATTCAATAATTAAGTTTCATATTCCCTAAGCAAACACACAAGTAAATTAGCCGGACATGAAAAACATGCAAGCATACGCACAAGTAATTGAAGACATGATTGAATTAATGAAGTAAAACACTTATCTTGATGTAAGATAGGGTATGGAACCCTAAAATACTGTACAAGACAGTCTTGGTTCGGTTTAGGTTTTTACTCCAAAAGACTACACACTGAAAACTAAAAAATTCGAATTCTATATATAAGATTACATATGCGGCGGCGTCACCTTTGATTTGTGGCGCCATCGGGTCATTAGGGTTTCGTATTGTCCACGTTAGTCTTGCGACGGCGTCACCTTATGCTTGTGACGCCGTCCCTTTCAGCGACGTCGTCGGATCAAATCTAGGTCGTGCGAGTTGCGACGACCTACTCTTTTAAAACCCGACACCGTCACTTGTAAATAAGCAATTTGGCTCTTGAGCCGTCACAAAAGTGATGCGATGGCATCGCAGAATAACACTGGCCGTCCCTTTCGGTTCAAAGCACTTGAGTGTCTCGATTCTTGACTTTGGCAATTTTCTTCGTATATTCGCGCCTTTTCGTCCGAATAAGTGTCATTCCAGCATTTTGCCTTCAAGATACCTAAAAAGTGAAAAGGAACGATATTAAGTAATAACGGATACAAAAGTGATCAAATAAGGGCTTAAATGACCCCTCAAAAAAGTACATTTTAAAACTTTATCACTGCATCAGCAGACGGTTTTCTTCCAACCCTCAGCAACAATAATAAAAGCAGCTCAACCACCTAACGTATCTTTTTGCAGGATAATTGTGATGATATCATTTTTTAAACAATTTTTAAATAATATTGTTTTGAAAAATGGAAAAATATTGGTTTTGAAAATAAATTGGACTTAATCTTGAAAATCACCGGACTTCATTTTATCAAAACTTAAGTCACTCAATCATCGACTACGGTCATCGATTGAGGGGGAGAGTGATTTAAAATAAAATAATTTCAAACGATATTTCTTCATTAACAAGTCCGGTTTGTACTAAATAAGTGGTGATCTAAAGATTTAATGTTATGTCATGGTATGATTTTCTTTAAAACTCAAAGATCTTTCAAAATGAAAAATTTTATGTTCTTGTTTGATTGTGAAATTGTTTTATTTTGCTTAAAGATCTCTTAAAACTATCATACCTGACACTAACAATCTTTAATGTCTAAAATTGATCCGTATCAATCAATTTCATAAATTAAATCTTGCCACGTCTTTCCCCCAAAATTTTCTAAATGATTTAAATCAATTGGGATCACAAATCTCAAAAGGTTTGAAATTTTTGATCGGGGAAGAGATCGTGATTTAAATCTCAAATCGGTTTTAAAAGGGTGACTGTTTCAAAAGCACTCCTTCCTTCATGTGCCAAACGATTTTGAAATACATAATGCACATGATTGTGGATGAGCATTTAACCATAAACCAGAAGAGCTTTTAAATCAGGCACATATTCTCCCATGTTTTCCAAACCTTATTAAATCACTTGGGATCCAAAATCTCAAAAGGTTTGATATTTTTGATCGGGGGAGAATTTGTGATTTAACTATGAAATCTGATAAAGGATGATCGATTTGATTCAATTGTGCGAGCTCTCTCTCCCATATGTGCTCAACGCTTTCGAATCTCGAAGCACATATTGAGGGGGAGCATTTCAAAAGAAAATAAACTATCAAGGTACAAAGGTTTCAATGTTTTATCATAAGTACCTTGATTGAGTTTTAAAGGTTTTCTTAATGGATTTTGTGATCGTGGATGTACTTTAAATGAACTATTTCCTCTATGTGATAAAATGATTTCAAATATCCTATGCACATATTGAGGGGGAGAATTTACCAAAGAAAATCAAATGGCTTTTTCTACGGAAATTGTGATCAAGAAATTATTTCAAAGAACTCTTACCTCCATGTGCTAAACAATTTCAAGATCATATGCACATGTTGAGGGGGAGCATTTCTAAATGATCAAAACTATTAAGGTACAAAATGCTTTGATCTCGTATCACAAGTACCTTGATTGATTTTTCCAAATGATTTTTCAATTGGTTTCAAGGAAGAATGAATTGTACCAAAAGACCGACCATTTTACTTTATGCATGGAGTTATAAGGATGGTTAGGTTAGGTATTCGTTCCCACGATCCCGCCAGAGCCGGAGGGATCTACCCAGGGACAATCCACTAGATAGTGTAGAAGTCCTTAGGTATGATGAAAAAAAGGAGAAAAATGAGAATATGGGAAGAGTGCCGACTGTGACAGAGCTAGAACTGGAATAAACCCAACAAGGTTTTAGTAATGAAGTCTCGCTAAGCACTGAAGGGGTTGAAGAATGAAAAGGAAATGAATGAGAAAAGGGTGAAAAGAAATAGTCCTCCAATAATTCAACCTTAGTGCAGTAACCGGGTTCAATACATATGCTACTGGTGGTTACTAAGGTAACACTGGTATTGAAGACAAGACGTCATGGACCCAGTGACGCACTGCACCTAAACTTCCTAAGCTACTCAAGTTCCTCTTAAAAGGGCTTGTTTTATTCTCACGGGGAACCTACATAATCTATCGACTTTCTCTTAGAGATTGTTGATATTGAAGAAGGAGACCCTCTCCCTAGTCTCCGACATAGGAAACCAAATATGCACAATTGAGTCTAGAGCCAAGAGATCATCCACAAAATCTCATTAGGACACAAAATTAATGAAGACTTGCTGTTTCACATAATGTGGAAAGTAATAATATATATTAAGAGTCCTACGCATTATCCTTGTGATTTTGCCAGAACATCTAAGTGATATGTAAAGTATTCACGATGAAGATGGAAATCCTTCTAGAGCCAACATCAAACAAGCTCTTGGTAGGTGACATGTGAGATCTTTTCAAAAGATCAAGCTTGTGACAACTGGATAGAACCGATGGGGCGATTCATTCTTGAATCAACCTTGGTCCAGGAAATGAATTGACGAATACTTTTGGAAAAACCGTTCGATGTGCAAATCTTCTTTTCTCTAGCACATCGAATGTGTATTCATATTTCAAACACAAAAAGTATATCTGATTGAAAAAATACTTTTGGAAAAACCGTTCGATGTGCAAATCTCTTCTTTTCTCTAGCACATCGAATGTGTACTCTTTTCAAATACAAAAAGTATTTTTGATTGAATTTTGATCTGTCTCATAAAACCTTCGTCCTATTGCAAAACTCTTTCTTCAAGCAATACGCGATTGTTTTCAAATCAATTTTTCATCAATCAGTGAATCTCAATTATTTGGTTCACTCACTCCGTTGTCTTTTTTGAGACGTTCGGTTTGAGAACGGCTAGAACAAATTTGCGAAACCTGTCAAGGAGATTCTTAGGAATCCTACCCGATCATAGGCGTACTTATCGATCAACGGGAACCGTGGGCCGTGTACCTCAATTCAACGAAAGTGATCAAAGACACTTTTGTGTGTTTTATTGCTAACTGTTGTTTGCAAGTACATTTGGGCGGTTGATCGAATTGAGAAGTCAATCCAAAGCCGCATGCTCACAGCATCCACACTTAATTGAAGAAATCATGACTTGTGCATATCTACGAACACGGCTCGATATTTATATACGATGTTTCTGCTACGCTGCTGCAAATATCATGAACTAGTAAAGCTTCCGCTACTCTGATGGAAGGATTTCATGATCCAAATGGTGTGAGCATGTTGGTCCAAAAGTCACAACATCACATGAAGGCAACACAATAAAGGGTGATCCAGAGATTTACTGTGGCTGATGATCTCGAAGAAAGCTCGAAGATCATCAAAGATGTGGATCAGTTCAAAGGCCTCCACTGAAAGTACAAAGTAATCGGACTTTGAAGAATCACTGCTAAAGCACAAAGATGCAAATGTTGAAGAATTAAAGAATTAAAGTCTACGAGCTCAAGATGCGAAGATTAAATAGATTGCTAGGATTCAAAATGTAAAACATGGGGTGACCTCCCTTAGGGGGAGATTGTTAGGAATTGGAAATTTCATTGTGAAGATTCGGTCACCCCAAATATAATCTAGCATAAGTTAGCTCGAAGACATATCGTTATTTACTTGTTTATTAGTAATAAGCTTAGTTTAGCTTAGTGTAACACCGTGGAGGAAGGACGGGTCTTTACCCACTGTATACCTGATCCACAGTCCGAAGGAGGACGTGTAGTATGTAACTATAAATACCCTCTACTTCCCAAGGTAGAGGGTTGGACCTTTCTCATTCTTAATCTAACATTCTTTCTTTTGTTTACTTTCTCTCTCTAGAAAGGCTCCCACATTCCACTTTCTCTCTCTAAACTCTTGCATAATTCGACCCATATTATTGATGTGTTATGTGTTTATGAAATCCAATATCTTACAGTATGCTACTTCTGCGGTTTCTTTGTGGGTCTTATGGCGAATAGTGTTACTTTTAATCCTCATTTTATGAGGAAAAATGATCTTTTCAATTCTATTCGTATGTTTTCTTTCTCTTGGCTTAAGTGTAGATGTCATAATGTAAATTGTTCGAACTCTTGACTTAATAAGCCTTTGTAATTTCTCTTCTAGCTCATTGTTAGAGAGTTTTTGTTTTTAATAAATCCATTGTTAAAAAAAATGTACTTAAGATGAATACTACAACATCTCATTACTTGGATGATAACTAAATTACACCACCTTGATGTAGGGGTGAGCATCGGGTTAAGATCGGACCGGGCCGGTCAAACCCTGACTGGACCGAGACCGATTTAGCCCAAAACCTCAGACTGAGGACTGGACCGAATATGTCGGTCCGGTCTGGGTTGATCTAGTCTGATCCAGTTCTTTGGTCGGTCCGGTCTAAGAAGGCATAATGTTCGGTTTGTATGTAAGACCGGACCGAACCGACCCTAGACCGAAATAAGAAAAAAGTTGGAACCAAGATTGGACAACTGATCCTTCGATTTGGTCGGATTTGTGTTGGTCCGGTCGGTTTTCCTGATCCGATTGGTTGTGAGGTCTGCAATACTCAACCCTACCTTGATGTATCATTAGCTACTCATAACTTTTTTTCCCTTAGATTTAAGGTTATGTTTAGTAAATTTTTTCTTTAAATACACAAAATTGTTAGATTATGTTTGAATTAGCTTAATCGTTTTAATGTGAAAAAAAAAGCTAAATTTAGAAAGTCATATCAAAGTTGTTTATTTATAACTTAACAGAAATTGACAATTGAAAATAAAAAGTGATAGAATTAAGAGTCTGTTAATATTTAAATAAAAAAGATCAACGAACAAGCCTAAGGGTATGTTTGGTGATAATATTGGTAGCAAGAAGCAGTAGCTGTAAGTAGTAATAGAAAGTAGTAGCAATAAGCAGTAATTATTTGTATTGATAAAGCGTTTAGTAACATAGTTTTATAGTCATAATTAGTAACTGAAAATGTAATTGCTCGTAAATGCTATTAGAGGTACCATTTTAATTTGGAGTGTTTAGAAAAAATAGAAATGCTAGTTAATTGTTTCTAAACATATATTTTTATGTAAAATGCTAAGAGCTCCGGGTATAGTGGCTTAGAGCCTCCGCTAGTCTCAAGTGGCACCCAAACTGGCGCCGCCAGTGGCGAGCCACGGTACCGCCCTCTCGCACCAGTGCTTGAACCAAATTTTAGCGTACATGAGTTGTGATTTTTGTGATTTGTGTGTGTATTTTCAGTGTGTTTGTGTTTTTAGTGTTTGTTTAAGGAAGACGAAGTTTGTTATTTTTTTTTATCATTTTTATTTTTATTATTATTTTTTTTTTCAAACAAAGGTGTGGAGTAGATTTAGTCTTTTGGGTTGTTGTTTGTTGGGCTAAATATAAGTTTTAAGTTAGAAAAAAAAAACAGTTTTGTAACTTTTTTCTTTAAATGTTATTTGTGTTTTTATTTTGGTCGTGTAAATAAATTAATGAAATTTAGTTTGTTTGAAAAATATAAAAGAAAAAAATGAATAGGTGAGACTTTTTTGGCATGTTATGAAGCAGGGGGTATTTGGTATGCGAATAAGTTGAGTGAGTTGTTGGTGTGGTGCTGAAATGACAAACTATCACGTATGAGTGCATGTTACGATACCTTACGATCTAACTGCTAGTTGTTAATTGCTTTAGAAATTACTACGTTATAAATAGCGCGAGGCGTGGCGTGGCGGCAAGATCAAGCCTCACGCCTTTGCGGTTAAGGCGAAACTTTTGTGTTTATAAGGCGTGACATAAGACGACACAAAATATAAAAATATTTATATATTTATATCATATTTCATATATACTGAGTTTACAAAAAGACATGACATAAAACGACGTGATATTAGACGACGTGGTATGATCAAGTATCACACTTTTACGATATTTTTGCAAGCTTTTTAGAACCGTACAAATTATTGATAGACGCATGCCAAAGATACCCTAAGAGCGGAAGGTGTCATAACAAGCCTCACCCTCTTCATCAGTGCCACCTCAGCGCCACATCAGCATCCCACTTCTCCACAACTAACCACAACAACCCCCCACTCATAACAAACCTCAACCTCTTCATTTGGGGCCAACCACTAACACTTTATTTTTTTATTCAATTTTCCAAATAAACTAAATTCATTTCATTCAAAATAAAAATACAATACATAACTTAATAATAATAAAAAAAAACAACACTTACTAATAAAAACGATACGAAAAGAAAAGAAAAAAAAATGACACGGGTAAAAAAAAATACAGCACATACTAATAATACGAAACCTAGTCATCTCTTTGGTGATATTTCTTGATTAGACGTTCCTGCCTCTTGCGAATGATTTCTGCTTTTACCGAGTCAAGATTCAAATTCGGATCTATCATCAGAAAATCCATCTCGATCTTCTCCTGGAGAGCTTTTTCCTTCTCTCGCCTCGCCTCATAACAAGCCCTTTGAGCGTCGGCTTTTTGAGCATATATTTCGGATATATGTCCCAAAAAAGTACTCGATTGACTTTCACCGGAGCTCGCAGCACTCGACGTTGAAGTCGAATTATGTTTCTTTGCGGCTCGTTTGCCTCCATCTCTTTCGGGACGAGCTCGTTTGTCCGGCCCGAATATATCCTCGAGACATGTAATGTCAATGGGATCTTCGGCATCCCACTTGGGATAATTTTTCAAAACCTCCCAACATTTTTCATACGTAAACTCCTTCCCACCAAAACGCTGCGCAAAGCTAACTTTGGCATTCTCGACATGATTGTGGTCATTTTCACCACTTCGACGCTGAAGATGTTTGTAAATAGCGTTGAACTTCTGGCAATCACCGTTAATCCTCGACCATTTACCAGTTATCATATTCTTTCCACGCTGGTTATCGGTGGTGCAGTATTGAACATGTCGAGAATGTCGTTCCAAAAGAAATCTTCGGAACGGTCATTTCCCATATCTCTATCTTGGGAAATTTCTATCCAACACTGCGCAAGTAACCTTTTTCGACCTTGCTCCACTTCCTCCTGTCGACTGTGCTATGACTTCCACATCTTCGCCGTCGTCTGCCCAAATCCACAACATGTTTTTTGCCTTCGTCTTTTTCCCTACCTTTTGCGGTTCACGTGCTTTGGAACTTTGAATTGTGAACCGGGCGGTTGTGATTCCATTTGGGGCAAGCTGTGGAGGCCGTGACGGGTTAAAAACTGTGGAGGTTGTGACGGTTAAAACGTGGTGATGAAAATCGGGCAGGGTAAGCTACGAATCCTTGTTGAAACTGATATTATTGGTTAAGAAAAATTTCTTGTGGAGACAGGTTGGAATTTGTCGAGGAGGGGGTAGACGGGTTTGAAGAACCCCCGTATTGTGGTGGGTTTGAGTTAAGTAAGTTTGTGAAGTACCCTCCGTCATTTGGGTTTTGAGACACTGCTAGATTTTTTTTTGAGTTAATAAGAATGAAAGATGTAGGAGATGAAGATGATAAAAATGGTTGAGACGAATGTTATTTTATAGGGGTGGTGGGTTATTTATTTTTTTTTTTTTAAATTAATAAAAAAATTAAACTTTTATATATCCGTTTAATAACGGATATATATCCGTTGCCCTCACACTTTGTCAGACGTTTGCTTCGTCGTCAGAACGACGATCCTTTCCACGGCGAAGGTCGCCGGTGTGGCGGCAAAGGACGGCGAGCGTCTACGTAGGACCACAACGAGCAACGACGAGACAACACCTTACCTCCGAAACGACGTCGGATAAGGAACATATCCCCTAAAGATCCGGGACCCTCCCCTAGGATTCGCCGACTATGAAACACATTTAAACGAAGTCATCTTCACTTACTTGCGACTATCTCTCAACAACATTAAACAACACCACCAACAAAATCTCTTTTTTTATATATACTTCTTCCCATTTTTATCATCTCATTTTTTTTTTTATATACTTCTTCCAATGCTGCTGCTAAAAAACACACACCATCATCTCACCTATCCAGTTCTTTGTAAGTTTTCTTCATTCATACCCACTTCAAATCTTTTGTGTTTGTTTTTTTGTTGCCATTTTTTATAAAAAAAAGTAAGTACTTTAGTGGTACTTGTTGCATTGTTGATCTAGATTTGTGATTTTGGTGTGCTATGCCATGTGGGTTTGTAAAAAAATTAGATCTTTTTGTGTTTTTATTAAAAAATAAGTACTTTAATCGGGTGTTTGTTTAAGCTGATTTGATTTCGGCTTATATTTCATAAGCCTTAATTTTTCGGTTTATATAAGCTTATTGTGTAATATAAGCCGGAAAACTTGAGGTTATGAAATATAAGCCGAAATCAAATAAGCTTAAACAACAGTATCTTTAGTAATTGCATTTGTAGAAATATTATACCTTTTGTGTTTTTCTATAATATTTATGTCACTTTAGTAGCAGATTTTAGTCATTTTTAGTGCTATTTTGTTGCATTATGGTTCAAATCTGTGAATTTTTATTATGCTGGAGTTTCATGTGGGGTTTCTGTAAAAAGATTGGATCTTTAGACTAGTGATTTGTTTTGTGTTTTATATATTGTGTGTTTAGTTTCTGCCACTTAAAATGCAAAGATTAAATCAATTTTAGTTTGTATATGTTGCATTATTAAGTCCAATATGTGATTTTGCTGTGTAATTTCGTTTGGCTTATGTAAAAATATTGAATATTCCCGTCTTTTGTATCCTTTTTATAGATTTGTTTAGTCTCAGCCACTATTAAATGCAGAATCAAGTCGATCTTAGTGATATACTCCTCAACCCAGATTATATCGCGCATTTTTTATTTAAATCTGCAATATTTAACTCGCGTAATAATGATGCCGATAAGTTGGCCAAAGAAGGTGTATCTCGATCAGTTCCTTTGGTTCTTTGGCAGATGGCTTGAGTGTCGTTCCTCGGGGTTTGTTTAGGTTGTTTGTTGGAGTATTGTTGTTGTAGGTCTTCTGTATTGTGTCTGTTCATTGCAATTTTAATAAAGACATCATCTTTCAAAAAAAAAAAAAAAAAAAATCTGCAATATGCTGTGAAATTGTAAGTGGTTATGTAAAAGATTTGATCTCTGCATTTGTTTGATTTGTAAAGTTTATGCCTCATCAAATGCATTATTAAATCTAAGCTTTGATACCTAGTGTTATGAAAGTTTTATTGCTTATAGATAAAAGTAAATAAATAAATAAAAAATAACAACTTCACTAATCTATTAAAAGAGTATTATTTAAGTAAATTTTGAATTTTAAAAGTACTTGGTTTAGATCTTTAAAATCGACCGGAAAGTGTCCTTTTTTTCTTTTCTTTTTTTTTTCTTTATTTTTAAAGTCAAGTGGAAAGTCAAAGTCTTGGTTGAAATCTGGGTGCATCTCCTTTTTTGAAAAGTAGGGAATTATGTAATTATTTTATGTATCGATACTATACTATTAGAATTGACAAATTGCAGTTGGTCGGGAATTCGATTCGTGATTAGCAAACTTAGTCAGGAAAGATGTATGAATAGAATGTAGTATCCCATGTCTTGCAAAAGGGGTAAAGGGGCGTTATAGGGGCACTTTCGCTGGATTTTAAAAATGTTCATGTGATTCTGAAAAATCCAAATTATGTAGAACATAGTTATTGGATGTACTTTTGTTGTTTAGTTGCTTGGTACAGATAAAGATAAGGTGTCCTTTGTTGAAAAAGTAGACGCGTCCTGTAAAATGAGGGTAAAAGCCTTCAAAATGTGTAGCTGGATAATTGTATATTATTTAAGTAATCAGATAATCAGAAAATTGATTTGAATTGCAGATCCAAACACCTCCTCTATTTTTTCAAAGTTGAGATTAACATTTCTGATAATGTAGTACTTGTCTATGTGAGTTTTGTTAGCAATCTTGTCTAATTACATAATGTGATATTCTTGTTGATTATGTTGCAGGATTATTGATAAGTTTATCTACATAAACTAACTATAAAAAAATGGTGATCGGGACACGGAAAGAAGCAGCATGGTTCACTACTATATGGAAGTCTTCACGTAAAACCAGAATCTCAGACCCCGAAAAACCCGTTATTGGTATCATGTCACTTGAAGTCTCACGCTTAATGACAAAAGTAGCTAATTTATGGCACTTTCTAAGTGACAAACAAATGTCACGTTTACAAGACGAACTCACCAACTCACTTGGCACTCGTAACCTCGTTTCACAAGATGACAATTATCTCATGGAACTTGCATTAAATGAGATCATGGACACCATCAAGTGTGTCGCACAAGGAGTTGCAAGGCTTGGGAAAAAATGCGTTGATCCGGTTTATCACAATCTTGATCACGTTTTTGATAATGGTATTGAGATTGATGCTAAATGGTGTGGATGGGAGTATAAGTTGAAGAAAATGGATAGACGGGTTAAAAAGATGAAAAGATTTGCTGCAGTTACATCACAATTATGTGAAGAACTTGAAGTGTTATCTGAGCTTGAAAATGGGTTAAAAAGAATGCAAGATAATAACACGAATCAATTGAAATTACACGAGTTTGAAAAGAAAGTTTTATGGCAACGTGAAGAGGTTGGTGGTTTGCGTGAAATGTCTACCTGGGTTCGTCCTTATGATTACACTGTTAGACTACTTTTAAGATCACTTTTCACAATAGTCCAACGAATGAAGGGAGTTTTTGGAATTTCACCTAGAATCGGGTCTTTTGTGCGCAGTAATTCCATTTCTGCCTTTTCAGTTTATCCGTCTGAAAATTTGATTCAGAGGTCAGTTTCAAACCTTGGAGATAAACCGAAAAAGAAATACCCGCCAAGGTTTTGTGGGACCGACACACCCGTGAAATCAAGAAGTTTGGCTCAAGTTAAAACACCTAACATGTTATTAGATTCCAAGAAACGATTGTTGAGTAGTAAAAAATCGACACTTGGTGATGCAGCTTTATCTCTACATTATGCAAACGTTATCATATTTATCGAGAGATTGGCAATCTCACCTCACTTCGTTAGTCCTGATTCACGTGAAGATTTGTATCATATGTTAACCACACGTATCAAGCACTCACTTAGAGCGAAACTAAGTAATCTATCTAAATCCGGTGACTCAGAGCTTTATAATGGTGAAATTGCATCAGAATGGAGTTTAACGATGCAAAGAATACTCGAGTGGTTGGCACCACTCGCTCATAACATGATAAAATGGCATACTGAGAGGAATTTTGAGAAGCAACGGACGGGTTATGGAGGAAATGTGCTGTTGGTAAATACTCTACATTATGCAGATCAAGTGAAAACTGAAGATGCAATCACAGATCTTCTTTTGGGTCTTCATTACGTTTCGAGATTTGGTAGGGAAGTCAACGATAAAGCTTTTACTGGGTCTTCGTGTGGTACACAGTGTGTTGATTATTTGGTTTGTAACCATAACATTATGTCGTTGTAAATAACATTCCATGTTGCATAATGCTCGTGGTTTGAACGTACCTTAACATATCATGGAGCCTTCGACCATTTAACTACTCGTATCTTCTATGGTATTTGATCAAGTTTTGTAATCTAATTCGTCTTGTTAACTGTAGGTTTTCTTTTGTTTATTCGGCTTTGGTAGGGGATATGTATAACAAGCTTGTTATTAGTACACAAAACCCATTATAAGTAATGCAATCATATGTCACAAGTCACAAATATGAGAATAGAATAACAAGTATATGCAGTGGACAAACACAAGTTGATTTCAACAAGTGAGCTGGTTTAATTCCCATTCATGTTATAAAATATATCTTAATAAAATTCAATATCTTTGTATGCATTCGAAAATAACACTTAACCACAATGAACAATGGCTCTAAGAATAATACTGTGTGATCCTTGTTTAACCAAGTTTCTTCTGGTTCCTCTGCTTTATGCCTCCTGTTTTCAACTTTAAGCCCTTGATAGACGATGCATTTGAGACGCTCTGCCCTTTGAGCGTCTTTGACAGCTTAACCACACTAGACATGCCCTTCATTGCAGCTGCCTGGTGGTCTGGTCTGTGGCCGACCATCTTGCGGTCCAGTGGCCAATAAGCATACGGCTCAAGCTTCCCCTTCCTCTTCAAATCTCCACCTGCCTTTTTGCTCGAGTATCCAGAACCCATGTAGGCCCAACCAGACTCAGTTGTTTTCCTGCGCTTTTCTGCTTTTCGTGAGTTAATTGATGATAGGTGACTACTCATCACAACAGTGTCAGGCTGCATATCTCTTTTCAGCGTTGGTGTCTCATCCTCACGAATTATAAGCCGTCCATCAGCAGCATCTATTTCCGGTTCATCTTCATCAGATTCTAGCTTCCTCTTCAGATTCTGCCTAGATGATCTAAGGTGTAATCTTGTCTTTTGACGGTCAAGCAAGTCAAGTGGTTCATCATGTAAATGCTCGCAACTGCTTATGATGCTTGGTTAAGGGTTTTTTTTTTTTTTTTTTTTTGTTTCTCATTCAGCATGATGGTAGATTAGTAATGTCACATATAAATATGCTGGACTTTTATGAAAAAATAGCACAAACCTGAACAAAGATAGTTCGGTTTTGGGCATGCTGCTATGTCGACCATGGAACATCTTAGTATCCATATCATCAGAATTGCCATTGTCGTTTTCTTCATCACTAAAATCAGAGAATACGTTTGTATGATTCCATCTGCTTTGTCTGTGTTGAAGCATAATCAGTCGGGCTAGTCTTGACGACAGATTGAGCCGTTCCGTCATCGGCGTAGTGATGCACAAAGCTTTCTGATAAAGAAAGAAACTTGTTAGAAGGGTCGAGGTCGAAGCCCGGAACCACCCTCCGAAATGGTCGAGTCGATTATGTAGAAAGTATGTGTGTATTTAGTGAGAGAGAATATCATACCATGTAGAGTGGTCAATGCACTCTATTTATAGGTGGGTTCCCTTGTCCTTATCCGGTGATAGAGACATATTTAGGCGGGAAGCATTTAAGCGAAGCGTTAGGCGGAGAACCGTTTAGAAGCTGAGCGTGATGTCGGCCCGGATAGCTCCCCACCGACCCACGAAGGGGTCTTGCTTGACCCAGGTATGGGGTCTTGCTTTTCACCGGATGGGTCTTGCTTCAAATTTCGGCCGGGAAGGGGTCTTGCTTCAACCGGATGGGGTCTTGCTTCACCGGGATGAGGTCTTGCTTCACCGGGAAGGGGTCTTGCTTCAGCTCGGATGGGTCTTGCCCCAACCGGATGGGTTTTGTCGCCCGGATGGGACTTGCTCCAACCAGACTCTTTCAGGACCATCACGTCATCATGTCCCCATCTAGTATGATATGGTTCTAACCATGTTGTGCTAGACTCATACTATCGGTTTCCATCATTTTCTTTCGGACAATATGTTGTTATATCCAATTAAGGACCACAATCAATCATCCCCATTCTGGGTTCGATTACACCTCGCGGCGGTGATGGTGGTGGGATGCTTGGTTTCCCGTTTTGGCGGTAAAGACCCGTAATAAAACGATGTTTCTATAGTGGGAATGCGCTAGTATCGGCCGTACCTTTGTGTTCATCTCTTAGTAGAGGACGATACAAAGGGTTTATGGAGGTGGATATGGTCTCCATGTATTATGTGATGAAAGGGGTAAAGGTGTGGCCACCCTGTACCAACTTGAATCCATCTTCCTAGGGATATGAACAATAGTGCAAATATCACATTAGTCTTCAGACTTCCGAAGAATATTCTTCTGTGGTTGGGTTGATTTTGAGGTTACCCGTCCTGGTGCGAATATTGAATTCGTCTTGGTGCGAATGTTGAATTCGGCTTTGTGCGAACATTGAATTCGGCTTGGTGCGAACATTGAATTCGGCTTGATGCGAATGTTGAATTCGGCTTGGTGCGAATATTGAATTCGGTTTTGTGCGAATATTGAATTCGTCTTGGTGCGAATATCTTGAATTAGATCTTGGTGCCAATATTGAATTTGGCAGTGCGAATGTTGAATTCGTCTTGGTGCCAATATTGAATTTGGCTTGGTGCGAATGTTGAATTACTCTTGGTGCCAATATTGAATTTGGCTTGCGAGAATATTGAATTCGTCTTGGTGCGAATATTGAATTCGGCTTGATGCGAATATTGAATTCGTCTTGGTGCCAATATTGAATTTGGCTTGGTGCGAATATTGAATTACGTGCTGGCTGCGAAATATTGAATTCGGCTGTGCGAATATTGAATGCGTCTTGGTGCGAAGAATCAAGATTCGTCTTGAGTAGCGACATTGAATTTGTCTTTTACGATGGGTTTGAAATACCACTTATACGCTTGAGTTAATTAGAAGGTTACGCCTCCTCATACTTTTTAGCAAATGTTACTTTCAAGTACGGAGTTAATTATGGGGCTACTCATCCCTTATAGTACTTCATGTGCATTATAATAAATGTCGGGTCAATATCAAGTAAGATATAGTTAATACTATTATGATACGTTATAGCCCCAAGTTTAATGGTACTATGTTTTATTAGTAGCGTTAAACTTAAATACTCGTTTCAAAAATATGTATTGATCGAAATATTTTCGTGACCGTCATACGACAGTAGCTAAATGAAAAGTGTGGGTAAGGCTTATTAATTCATTGTGATGAATGAGTAAGATAAATTGTTTTTATAGGGTGCTTGTCTCATTTACGGAATATGAAGCTAATTAGAAAGGTGCTCGACCAAAAGTCCGGATATATTATCTACGGAACATGGAGCTAATTGGAAGGTGCTTTCGACCATATGTGACATAATGTTCTGAAGAATAAAATCCTTTATCCTTTTTATTTAATAACAAGCGGCGTTAGCTGGATATTTTAGATATGGGAGATAATAACAAGCGTAATTGCGTTCTTGCGGATACATATATTTTTTATGTGTAACATCCGATTTTTAATTATTTTCAATCGAGTTTAATACGTCCGAATTCGAATAATAGTTTAAGGTGGGAAAGGGCAATTTTTTTTTATATGTCAAATGTGCGATGCTCGGATTTCATGGGTCAATTTTAACATGACCGAACACCGACAGACAAACAATAAGGTGAAGTGAAATCCAACCCGATTGTGCCACTGCCTAGAAAGGGCCAATATTGTTTTTCTCATATAGCAGGTGGGTTATTTGGGAGAATTTTCCCCTAAATTTATATAGTCCACACATTTTTCTAGATAGCACACGTCGCATACTTCACTTTCAAATCCAACCCCTTTATACACAATCCTGAGAGATCAATAGAGGTGATCGGTGACGATCCGTAACTCCATACTTCCGGTTACGGTGATATTAAAAATGTGATTGTGGCCTACTTGATGATGAAATGGCCGATGACTTATGAGTGACCAGGCGCTGCGGTTCGTCTGCATGTTAACGGACTTTAATTTGTAAATCCGAACAGTATGCCGAAATAAAGATCAACCCGCGGAGATCCATCTTGAGAGCCTCGTCTAGAGGTTGAGGTTATATATGGATTTTAGCACCGGTAAATAGGTGGTGGAAATTAAGAAACATCCGTAAAGTTACTAGAAAAGACGACGGAGGTAGGCCCGTCTTTGAAATGACGTTTCCCATCAGCGATGGTCATTAATGTCATCTGGAAATTCGCGATTCTGAGGAAAGCCACATTTCGTGACCGGAGGTATCCGAAAGCTAATACCGTAAAATGGTGTTCAGGGAGTTCAAATTTTGGCGGATTATGTTCCGTAAGTCGCTGCTCGAAAACTTCTTGGTTTAGCGGATACGGTTTTCGTGACAGCATCCGGAGGTCGTAATGCAGTCGGCCGGTGTCTGAAATTCTAAACACCGAATATTTTTGTCCGGACCGTTGGTCGGGAATCTGGTGATTCCTATCCGCCGTCCGGAGGTTAGAGCGAAGAGGGTGACCCGATGGTCGGCATTACCGGTTCGTAGGGAGCTCATAGCTATATATTTGCGGAGTAATAAAAAGATTGTCGGTAACTCTTGAGCGGAGGCATCAAAAAGCTAAAGTATTTGGCCACAAATATATGTGACCGTGAATATTTCCTTTCGGCGCTCAATGGTTGGGAGTTTTATAGCTACATCGTTATGTGCATTTGTCCGAACTGAGAATCGAGGTTTGACAAGAGTTTTATTTGAGAAGGTAATGACCGGAGGATAGTCGCAGCAGTATGAGCCGTACTTTGAAAAAACGAAAGTATGAGCCGTACTTTGAAAGTATGAGCCGTCCTTTGAAAAAACGAGTACCAAGATTCTTTAAGTGCGGTCGCTGTTCATGTTTTGTCCGGAGGTTGCATGTAGGAGTGCCGCGGTTCATGTTTTTAAGTATGAGTGACGGGTACGTTAAAACATCAACAGATAGAGCAGTGGAGGTTCCAATAGGGCAGTGGAGGTTCCAATAATCGTTCACCGGGTCGTGAAAATAATGTCCGGAGATTAGCCCCGGAATTGGTGAAGTCCGGATCTTAGCACCAGTAAAAATCCGGAGATCTATTAAGAATGACATCAAGGGTTCATGTCAGTACTTGATACTAGTACTTGATGGCAATGATAATACTAGTACTTGATGGCAATGATATTTGAACAAATTCCCTAAATAGCCCAAAAGTTGAAGAGTGGTCCAACTTCTGGCTAAAAAAAATCAACTTACCAATATAGAACAAGGCGACTCCACTTGGCCGACTGATCGACTTGTACTTCATTAATATAATATGTGACGCGGGTCAAAATTCTAGTATAGTCGCCCAGTCGTCCATATACTTATTAATAAAATATGTGACACGTGTCAAAATTCTAGTGGATTCGTCCGGTCACTCTGGTCTATTTTGAGAAGTCGATGTTGGCCTACCCTTCAACTTTTGACCTATTTAAGGAATTTTCTCATGATATATTTGTTGTGGCATACCCAATCGCCTATAAAAACTTAAAAAAATTTAAAACTAATTCAACTAACTATAATGTAAGGTCAAAATTATTTCTAAGATGTGCTGATTGGTTTATGATTGATAGATGGAAAGCAGTAGCCAATGAAGCTCGAACTATTTAGCATTACATTTATATGGCTACAAAAGTTGACTATAAGAAACAAGAATGTGAGGTTGATCCTATTTTTAGAATGTGTTGATGCCATAATGTTTAATGGAAATAGAGCATAAAAAACCTGGAGGTAGTTTCTTTTGATAAACGAGATTTAGTTGCATGGGTGTTAGAAGCATGTTTTTGTTCTTTCCTTTCCTTTGTCTGCATTCCAACAGTCACCGTTAAATAACCGGCATTGTTTAGTTCAAACTGATTCTATAAATAAACTGATCCAAAACAAACCTTTCTTATATTTGTAAGCAGCTTCATATGCTCATCGGGCATAACATCCTTAACAACATCAAACATTTCTTCACAAGCATTTCAAGGAGCTGCTTCACCTGTTCAAATATATGATCATCGAATTTAAAGCTTATTCCGACAGTAATTAAGCAGAACTCGATAGTAACTGGCTTTATTTTAACGAATGAGAAAAAATCCGTAAGTAATTTACCAACCTTTGCTTTGAAATGATTCTTGTTGCTACCTTGCAAGCTCAGAAGGGCCTCGACCATGCCCCTCATATGGGTCTGCAAACCTTCAGCTTGTGATTTGGCCACTAAGACTTTTAGCAGACCTATATTCGCCTGCAACAATAAGGCATATCATCCTGAACTTAGACTACTGAACATTATACAAAGTGGTAAAAGTTAGTAAGTTATATCGTGCCTTCTTTAGATATTCTGATTTAGATGTTCACCGGTTCATGGAGCGAGGTTTATTCAATCATGATTTCCGTCCCCGTTGTCATACATATACTATTGCTTTTATAAAAATATTCTTTATTTATTTCTTTGTTCTTTCTCTCGAGAAGGAGAAATGCAGATGGAAGAACATTGAAAGCCTTGGATATAAGATCAGAGAACTCGCAAGCCAAATGAGCTATCCCCTTCACCGCTGCACTGATCATGTGAGAGGTCTCACCAGCCAGACCTCCAGCCACCTACAACACAAATTAGAAACAAAAATGAAAATTACTTATTCATAATTTAAACAAACCAAGATGTTATATCAGGAAAGTTCTCTACCATGTCGAAAAAGTTATACAAGTTCTTGTTTCCACCCTTCTCTTCATCCACACAGGCATGACCAATTTGGACAATAATCTCATATGATCTGTTTCTTGTTTTCTTGTTAGCCTGCAAATCATATACGTAATCAATACAGTCTGTTAGCCTATAAGATACAGTCTAAAGTACGTAAGTTTACTGTTAGATATATATTATAAGCTTCTAACATAGGGATCCAGAATGACTTTAATAGTACCTCTTTAAGTCCAAGAATAATTTCGGTCAAGAACAAAGCAACAACCTCATACTTCATTTTTTCAGATCCCTCCTGCAAGAGAAGTCTTTTTATTGCAACCTGTTTCTAGTTTATGCAGCATATGAGCATTCTTGAAGAAATACAGTTATACCGTTTGTTACCTTTGAGACATGGACGACCAGAAAATACAAACAGTCAAGTCTATGCCGCTTGGCTGAAAAATGACATGAAAGCATCACTTCAAACATCAGCTCGAGTAAATCTTTATGTTTTCTTTCTGTGAAACCATCAGCATGCTGTCCAAGCAAAAAAAAGTTAAGTTCCAACCAACATATCAAGATTTATAATGGTTTAATTAGTACTAGTGTGACCAAATCCAAGTTCTTTGTCTAGCAAAAGAATTCGTTTCGAGGGAAACTTAGAAGAAACCAAAAGGAAAGATCAAAGTCAATACCTCTAAAACTGTTGAAAGAACTTTGTAAGCTTTCTTTTGAATCGAACTTTCAGCATCCTTTAATCAGAAGTATATCACGTTAAGTCTTATCAATCAAACAGAAGAAAATCAATTTTACCCACAAGAGTCGACTTTTTAGCATCAAATGGAGATCAGCTAACCTTCAATGCCGGTCTTATTAAGAATTCAAATAAAGCATCAACCTCCGTCGTACCTAAGCCTTGTAAAAGCGAGATTGCCAAGTCAAGTGCCTGTGCCCTGCAAATTAATGAAAATATGAGTATGCCCTATATATGTAAAATATAATTCGAATTAAAGTGATTATTAAAATTAAGACATTTACCTCATTTGCGACAGTGAAGTTTCGTTGGATGAGCTGTCTACTTCCATAGAACTGGAACCTTTGTTATTTTGTACTTTGCGTGCCTCCTGTGTTGCCTTCAGTAACTTGACCACGATGCTTCTGAAAAACTGAAAGACGGCACCTTTGTCAGCTACTGATGCAAACTCCCCGATTGTTCTCTACAAAATAATGATCTGGTTACTTTCACTTTAGCAAAGCCATGGATATCTCAAATGTAAAAAAGCAGACGCTGTAATCAATTTTTGAACACATATCGTGCAAATTTGAGATGGAAAGATCTATAGTTTATTGGTAGAAAGCAAATACTTGATTAATAAAGTTACCTTCAAAGATCCGCCATCATCATTAGAAGATTTGACGAAAACTCCTAATAGTGTAGAGAGTATCTCACGTGCAGAGGATCTTAACACGTCAAGATTACATACTGCAACTTCTGAACTGTAGTGTAAAAAAGCTCGCTGCTCACAAATGCCGAGCTCCTTACCAGAGGGTCGTTCATTTTCCCCTTCAATTACTTTTTTGTTTTGCCGAATGAGAATCTGTAGACTAGTGCATATTACTCCAGGCAAATCAGGTTCTTCCTGTAGGAAATGGCATAATGATATTTCTAGATCCTTGAATGTCTCAGCAGTATCCAATGGATAATTACAAAATGAAGGCAGCAACGACCATAGAGAATATATTAGTCCATCAATGCTCCTGGCAGAATGAATGTGCCCGTCTTGCTCATGCTGGTACAAGCAAGTGAACATGTAAATACTATATAAACTGGATGATGAACCACAACAAATATACAAGTACCTTTGCAGATTTCAGTTTCAAGACCCGAACTGTATCCAGTAGAGATTCCTTAAAAAATCTCAAACGAGCACCTATTATATTCTGCTTCAAGATAGGAAATACCCATAAATTGGCTTCAGACAGGTCTTGAGCTTCTTCTAAATTCAATGGTATATACTTTAAGAACGTCTCAGGCCCTAATACAACTACAGCTACACCAATGCAAGCATGCAACTGCAAAGATAAAGGTAGTAAATGCGTTAAAATGTGTTGATAATAACAAGTAAAAGCCGCTTTCATATACCCAGTTTACCTGTTTCCTGTAAGGGAAATCTTCATTTGACAACTTTTGTATGTCTTCCAAGCTCTTAAGGGCGCCTTTCAAGTAGTAAGAGCTAAGCTCACCTGAATAAGTAGGATCACGTCATACGATTAGCCACTTGCAGTTTTCTTTAGATGCATGAGAGTTAAAAAGAACGCTAAGATTACCTAGTTTGTCAAACAATGCCGACACAACTTGAAATGACATTTCCCAGACTGCAGCATAGCTATAATCAAGTAAACTCTCAACAGTTGCACAAAGTTTCTCGATAATGGTCGGCCCAGCTTTTCTGACGCCTCCACTTGCCGTTGTCATAATCTGATCTACACCCTCTTTGATCAAGATCTCATCAATGCATGTATGTATTAAGCTCTTTAATGCCTCCATAGAAACAGATAAAGGCTCCTCATGTTCAGAAGCTAATGTATCTGCCACCCAAAGTCAGAAACGTATTACTATGTATTATTGTTTTTAACGCATCACTGAGACCGATAATCCAGGATTGATGAACGCCTGACATACAAATTTTTAAGAATTTAAGAAACAAACCTTTTAATGCACTGAAGACAAGTGGAAGCTTGACAACAGTCTCACGGTTAAGAAAAAAAACTTTTTTCATCCCGACATTCAACAAACGAGCAGTGAATGTCAAGTCATCACCCGACATTCCATTTGATGAAACAGATATAGCTAATGATGATAATAGATCTACCAGTGCTTCAGGAGATACTTGTACAGTTTGTTGGAAGCAAAGTGAATACAAAGCATCTGAAATTCTTCGGGTAACTACAGATTGGTGCAGTGCCAAAAGCGATTTGAAGTAATACAAAATCTTGGTTGAGAACTTAAGGGACATAAGTGGAAGAATGTCTTTTAGCAAGTCCAAAACATATAGAACCTCCAGAGCTTTAGAAGAACCTTGGTTGTTATTGTTTGCAGCATTTGACCCTCCGGCAAGTAGAAGGAACTTTTCGAAGGTGCCTGCGATGGCTTCACTTGCAGGTGGCACCAGCACTGATGTTTCTTGGAAGCCTCTCATGCTTTCACGGAGGCTAACATGTGCTTGCCGTCTTACCTAAATAGTAATACCATTGGATGATAAGTTATTATTATGCAATTTCCTTACCTATATACATTGAGTTGAAAACACGTCTTCTTTTACATATGATAAAATTAGTGTAACTATTTTTTTATTTTATTTTATTTTATTTTTTATTTTTTTATTTTTTTTTAATGTTAAAGCCAAACTAATTGTCTCACATTATGATTATATACACCACAAGTTTATCACATATCTCTTATACGGGACTTGAACCCACAGCTGCTTGATTGGGGAGCATTCTCACACTATATAAGCTAGGTAGTACAGCTAGGCTACAAGCCCTTTCGTAGTTTCGTGTGTATGCTTAGTTTACGCATCGAATTATCATGTTTTTTTGGGTTAAGGGTTTATACCCGGTGAATAAACGAACTATCATGTTGCATAATAAGGAAGTAGTTTCACAATCACTTGGTTAAAAGGGGGTGTTTGTTTTAGCTTTATTATTTATTTATTTTTTTTTTTGGCTTACGAGCTTATTTAAGCACAAAAATAAATAAATAAATAAATAAAGAAGGAAAAAAAAGGATTTGGATGCCTAAAAATTACTTCTAAAAGTAGACCTAAAGATGTGATCGGTGCATTTGAAAATTGATTGGTGATAAATGATAAGAAAAAGTGTATCACGCTTGTCAAAAGATGAATAAGCAGGTCTATTGTTAGGTCTCCTTGTTAGGTATATATATCACCGCTCTATAAAAAATATGCTAAAACAAAAACCTCTAGTTATTGGGAAAAGGCTTGTAAGTATCATCACTAAAATGTGAGTGGTCTCAAGTTAAATTGCAGTTGCAAATACCAATAAGTGACCATGTTACCCGGTTTGAGTATGTATGGCGGTGGGTTCAATTAGCGTGGAATAGTCTCCGAAATGATGGTTACCAAAAAAAATTACTATAAAATGAAGGGAAAAAAAACATGTATCTACTTGCAAAAACTAGTGAACTTTAACAATTTCACAAGTGTCAAACTCTATTTAGCAATGAACTAAGGATAAACAAGATTACAATATCATTTATAATGAAAAAATTAAACTACCTTGAGACGCGAGTCTGCAATATAACGAAGAAGAAAAAGAAACAAAGGAGAAACAATAGACCAGCTGTTGTTTTGGTGACGAATGGATATCAAATGAGTAATGCGGACTAATCCATAAACCACCACGTCTTGTTCATCATCATTGCCGTTGTTGTGTTCCATGGCTTCTGTTTAGGGTTTTATGATTTTGGACAAATGTTTTTTGTTAGTGTTTTTTACCCCATGCATAAACCACGTATTGTGTTTTGTTGCTGTATCGGGCGGGTTGAACAACTTGTGTGGATAATAACGGGTTTGGGTTAAATCAAGACACTGTAGTAAAGTTTAACTGAAGTTACATAAAATAAGGAAGTAATCGAGTATGTGTTTATTTCTTACTATATGAATATTTGTGGTTCTATTTATCACGTGCTAGAGAGTCAATGTGGCCTTTATGTAGAAGTAAAAAATACAATAGTATCTGGTTTGTAAAACGAAATGACTATGGGTATGGGAATGGGTTTCTAAACCCACTATTTTTGGTGGGTTTTGCTAAAGCCTAGTTTTAAAACTTTGATCTCCATTAAAATGGTACAATTTACATTCATTTATCAACCAAACGTATAATTGATCGATGCATTAGAGACGGGGTGATTTGCACACTTCAAAAGTTGATTGACACATTTTAATTTAGTGTAAATTGGCATTTATACTCTTACATCTCACTTGTACTCCTCTTTACCCCTATAAAGTTATAAATGATAATACACACTAAATTAGAGTATGCTAATCAATTTGTGAAGTGTGCAAATCGTTTATACAATGTGCCATTTGATAATTTATAATTGGCCCAACCCAAGCCACTTTTACCAACTAGCTCAACCCCAAAAACTCAAAAATCTTAAAATCATTATCATCACTCCGTTTTATTTTGGGCGCAAACAACTCATAACAGTTTTGTTCAAAATGGGATCAAACAAAGCAGGCGAAACGATATACATGTTATACAAAACCATCACATACACCCTCTCACCGCTAATCAATCTCCATCTCCGGTGGCGTAAGTTCCGCCATCTCGAACATCCTCTCCGCTGGACTGAGCGTCTCGGTCAACCCTCACTCCCGAGGCCACGTGGCACTCTCATCTGGTTCCACGCTGTTTCCCTAGGTTATTATTTCTTTTCTTTTTTTCAGGTTGAATGTATAAACTTATCATTGATCCTATTGTGTGTATTTATTAGAAGTTTGTATAGAGTATTAAATAGGAAAATAAATTAAGTTAGAAGAGGAATAAGTGTCAAGTTGGATACATTTTTGGACCGTTATCCCATGGTATTAATCTGCTAGATATTTTCGAGTTTGAATAAATATCTGAAGCTTGTGAGCTTTACGAGCCCGAGTATTTTAATACTTGAGCATTTGAGCTTGACTCGAAGGTTTATTTAGACAGGGAGGTGATTTGTACATTATTTTAATTGATTCATACATCAGATTGAGACTAGAGTGAAATCGAGATGATCTCGAGCGTTTGTTGAGTCGATCTCGGCTTAGCACGTGAGTTGCGTTTATTAGGTTATAACTAAAATGTTACAAAACGATACCAAATTTCATAGTATCTAACAAGCTAGTTTTATTTGCATACTAATGTAATAAAAGTTTGTTATGTCGGCGACATATGCAAATGACTTTCAAAAAAAGTGAATGGTGTTTTATGTTTGAATACTTCTGTTGTATTCACCATCTATGTTGCCATGGGACTTGTCCATGGTATGTCATAGTTTGGTTTGTTTATATTTTTGGTGCTAATATAATTTACATTTTTCCAAAAAGTAAAATGAAATGGTGATGTGGCATCTATAGAACCTCAAAAGGGTATTGTATTGTATTGATTGTAATTGTAATTATGTATGAATACATAAGTTAGTACCTCGATGATGAGGTAGCTTAGACAATAAGCAACTCTAATCCTAACCCTAAACCTAATGGGTACGGACCATAGGGCCGGCTCAGCTATATTGGTTTATAACTGTATAGATGGTTTATGACATAATGTCACCACTTAATAAAATTAAATTTAAAAATAGTTTGTTTCTTTCAGCCAGAATTTTGTTACATTTGGGCAATAGACAGTTCAGTTTTCTGAATTTATTGTTATGATTTGGAATTTCCGTGTGTAATGCTGCTATGAATTTATTCAAGATAATGAATGTGTTGAACAGGTGAAGGAATGTGTGTGGTTCCTGTGATTAAACAGTGCGTTGAACAAAGACCCGATGTAACTGTACTAATGACGACAACCACATCATCAGCATTGTAAGAATTAGATGTATCTAATTTGTTTTTAATTTAGTTTCTCCAAAGAATAAGATTATGAGTCTTAGTATCCTGTTAACTACATTGTCAATAATTCGGTACGAGTCCTTTTCAAGCTTATGCAAGTTAGTACTCTGTTATTAAGATTTGTTCCTACACAAATAGATTTGGTAACATGGCTATCGTAATTTGCATACCCGAGATAATTAGGAAACATAATTGAGCGATGATTATTATAATTTTGCAGATTCCGTGCTTCACATACGCAATAACTTATGTTTGAAGGATTTAGTAGCGCTTTAGGCTGTACTATGAGGTTTATTTTTGTTCTTTCTTATTAAACAAAATGGTTATATGTCCCACTTTTTAATGTGGAAAATCTTACCCCTGATGTCGACTTCACTTAGTATCTTGCACACACTCTAGACCACATTTAAATTTATCCTTTTCTTGCTTGTGATTCAATGCTCTAGTTTACTTATGTTCCCATTTTTCTTGTACTCAGTTGAATAATATATTTCTATCCTTGGTGCAGTGAAGTACTAAAGAATTTGCTTCCCTGTGGTGTAATATATCAGGTGTATACTCAATAATCTCCTAGCTCAAGCTTTTTTTATGAAGTCAGTTCCTTTTGTTTAAAGATTGTGCATATACCTTTTGTTTTATGTTCTAACTTCAGTGGATTGTTATAGCTAATTACAAGTCTGTTAGTTAGGTAGTTAGTAATCTTCTAATAAAATCATGTCAGTTTGCTCCAGTTGATACGCCAACTGCTGTGAACGCTTTTCTTGGATACTGGAAGCCATCTGCTCTTGTGCTAGTGGAGAGTGAACTATGGCCAAATCTTATTCTTAGTGCCTCATCTAATGGTGTAAGTAAATTAGTATTATAAATGATTTTTTTTGGGTTTTCACCTTTTTTTGTTGCTAATTTTGCATTATTTTTATTTCAATAAACAGGTTCTTCTAGCTATAATAAATGCTCGAATGTCAATAAAATCTTTCCACAATTGGTCAAGACCAATTGTCCGACCACTTAGTTCATTAATGCTGTCCAAATTTTCGTTGATACTTCCATTGGTATGATCTATAAGACTATAACCTCCTTTGGTTCAACATTTGATTTATATTCATATATTATTTACTTTATATCTCTGTCCTCTTGCAGAGCAACATTCAGGCAATAAATTTTCAGCTGCTACAAGCTTCGCCACTTATCATTAACTTTGCTGGTGACTTAAAACTTGGTATGTCCTGTAACTATATTCGAGGTGTATATCAAGCACTATCTGCCATATTCACCATCATTTTGACTATCTTAGGTACCGAAGAATTGGTCAACATTAGTAAAAACATGGACGACATACAAGAAAAGATTGCAGATAGATGTGTTTGGATGGCTTCATCAATACATAAGGGTGAGGAAGAAGGTAACTACAATGGGTAGTTTAGGTACAGGTTGAGTATAATAATTTTGATACGCGTCGGGTTGACCCATAATACTCTTTGTCCTAAAAATTTAAACTTTATATGAATAATCATGTAACTTGTTTTCTACAGTAATGTTAGGAGTTCACAGAGCCTTGACAAAGAAGCACCCCAATATCCTTGTTATCATTGTTCCTCGACATCCACATCTTGGGCATGAGATTGCTCTTGTATGAGTTCGTTGCTACTTTTTCCTTATTACATTGCTGTTTTACATATTCTCAAGAATTTAAATTACTATAAATTAGCTTAATAGTTTCAAGATATAATATAGTTGGTTGATGATGGATGCAGGACTTGCAGAGGAAAGGGGTGAACGTGGCATTAAGATCCCATGATGACACACTCACATCTGAAACAAGCATATACATAGTGGACACGTTAGGTTGCAACCCACATTTATTCACGTTCTATTATTACCATTTATCTGTGAAAATATATAAATATATATGTTAACTGATTATGCAGGTGAACTGAGTCAACTTTATAGATTGACACCTATAGCTGTAATTGGAGGTTCTTTCTTGCCTGGTTTAACAGGCCATAATATTTCTGAGGCGGCTGCTGCTGGCTGTGCTGTTTTAACTGGTAACCTCGTACTATAATAGTTCTAACAATTTGTTTTTCATTTTTTGTTATTTTTATTATATTTATTAATTATTAACTTATATTGATCTAATCTTGTTTTAGTGATGTTAGGTCAACACATTGGTCACTTCTCACACATGGTCATGTCAATGCAGAGGTTGAATCCTTTATCGGTAACACAGGTTAGAACCAGTATTTAATTACTCAAGCTATTTATTTGGTTCTTTTTAAGATGCATATCAGCATATGACGTAACCACACTTGCATATCAACCAACTTCTGCTTTCGTCTTTGGTAACCAGTTTTTTATTTAGGATCGAAAAAATCATCGAAGTTTAAATATATTGATGTAAGGTATGTACCTGAGATAACCATTTTCCAGATGTCACCTCAAGAAAAGGTCAAGATGGTCAGAAGTTACCGACCGTCACTTTTTCTAGGTCACAATGTCACATAACCTTAAATTTCATTAGTATGTTTGTTGCCTTTAATCATTTTTTCAAAAACCTTAGAAAGTTAGTTATCTTTTTATGCAATTAGCCTAAACCACCTTTAATGACCGCAGTGCCTCCTTAGAGGTAGAAGTTCCCTCGGTCCGGAAACTGACAGTACCGAACCGGATCCAAGAGTACCGAGAACCAAAAAAAAAGGTGATAATCGGGATTGAGATGTGTATCTCAGTTCCTGGTTGGTATTGGAACCGAAATTTGGCAAAATACTGATATAAAAAAAATTCATCCCCAGCTGTTTCAGTGATAGCCACTGTTCCAAAAAAAGTAAAACACCAAAACATCCAATTTCTTGCAAGCATTTTATGTGTAAACCAACAAAAATTTAACAACTAAACCATAAACACAACAATCGACCGTTTAATGCTTCCAAATTGTTTAAATTTGTAACAAAAAACAATACAAATCAATCTTAAAACAGAAAAACTAACACAAAAAACTTTGTCCAACAAAACTACAATTACCGTTATGAATCTTGAAAATAGAAACAAATATGATTGATCTTGTTAAAATCCAAAATCCCCATATTAGTAATTCATTTATGTTTTTTCCACTTCTCTGAAGAGGCGATTCAAATAACTAATCCAAAATTGGATCTCTTAATTCTAACATGATCTCGTTAGTTGCGTCAGAAGTCTTGATGTAGTTTTTCATGACTTTAACTTATTTTATTTAAGTCAACCAAACTCTCTTTGAAAAAGGCGGATTTTTGTAAACAAAATCGATTTCTCGCAATTTCTCTAGACCTTTTTTACCCAGGGCATTGAAGGCATTGGGTGCAAATCAAAAGAAAACCATCCGTAAAAAATTCTCGGTTTTAATGGAAAAGCAATTCTCCGTTTTTTTAAGTCAAAATCAAAAGTATAAAAGCAAAAGTCACGTTGCACATTTTAACAAAATTTTTAGAAACTACTGGGTTGTTGGTTTTTCTTGGATTTGCATTTTTATGAAATCATTCTTGTTTGATTTTCGTTTTGTGGGTTTCTAACTTTAAGATTTTGTGGGTTTCTATTTCACACAGGTTCCTCACCACCTTACCATATCCATTATCTGTATAATTCAATTTATTTTCATTCACAAGATCATGGTTTGTAGTAATTCAGATTATACATATTTTCTGAAAAATTAGATTTTCCGTTACCAAACAAAGGAATTTATCGAATTCCTTTTACTGAGCCCTAAACTTTGTCCAACCAAAACCACTTTTGTGTTGTCTTGAACGTGTGATTATCTTGAAATCAAAACCTCCACGGTTTTACTTGACAAGGAAGTTCTATAGGGGTAATACACGTCCACCTGTACTAAACGCCGATTCGGATGCAACGGTTGATATTTGAATTGCCAAGATATCTAACACCGAGTATATAAACAATAATGTAAAACATGTATTTAAAAAAGTATAACAATGTAACTTCGTATGAAGTAACTTGTTATAACATCTTGCTATTTTTGCATCAGTTAGGAACTAGGGAACATTTACTTCCACCATTGAAGAATGTCAAAGCTTTGACCTTTACGCAATTGAACCTCTGACTCTTTAAGGTACCTTTGTAACTCGGCTTCGGTTTTAATCGAGTATAAAAATCATTTTAAAAGTCATTATATCTATGATCAGGAGGTGTAACCTCGAATTCCATTTGCTCACCCATACCCGAATCTGAGCTTCCACCACCAAACATTTCTTTATACATATCAAACAACACTCCCATTCTTTTCTCAACATCGTCGACCACATTTTCTACCATCTTCTCAAGGTCTTTGTTGCTCATAGGGTTTTTCAATGGTATACCATACCTAATAATTTTTCTAAACCCATGTACAACTAAACGAGAATACTCCTCGATTCGTCAGTTAATTGGTGAGACTACTACAGATTTTATGACTAGGTTGTTCTAAGGCGGGTACACTGGAGTTTTCCAGGCAAACACAACTAAGAATATAGATTTCTTACGCAAAATGAGTATTTGGCATCAAGATTGGATGGTAACAATAAGAGGAATGAGGATGGGCAACACATACGACCAGAAGGGCAACAAACACATGGGTCTAATCAGCAGTTCAATGATCGTAAGGGCATGTGTTGCCTCATGACCTTTCCCAGAATGGTACAAGTAGAGATTGAAACATAGTTGGAGTTTCCTCTATGATTAGATGACCCATAAGAACGACCATCAAGGCGGTACCTTCAAGGCGGTACCTTCAAGCGATGTATCGGTCTTGGCGGCGATATATCGGTTTCTCGGCGGGGTCCATAAATTATAAAGGAATTTATTTTTAAAAAAATAACTATTAGCAATATCCTAACAAAATAAGTCAATAACCACAAAAAACTAAAAAGTTTAACATTCTTGAAAAATAAAAACAAAAAGTCCATAATATTTATCAATTAAAAAAATGACCAAGTTTGACCAATTTTGACCGCCATAATGACCGATTTTGACCATGACTGATATGCAAATATCGTGGCGGTGGACCGCCGCCAACCGCCATGGCGCCGCCATGATCGATCAGCCATGGCCTGTTTTTGCGATCGGCCGCCAACCGCCATTGTATGCGTTGTCCATCGCTTTACGATCATTAAATTGCTGATTAGACCCATGTGTTTGTTGCCCTGCTGGTCATATGCGTTGTCCATCCCTATTCCTCTTATTGTTACCATCCAATCTTGATGCCAAATACTCATTGCGTAGGATTTCAATATTCTTAGCTGCATTTGCCATGTTTGAAAACTCGATATTCGCAAGCTTGTAGCGCACTTTATCATTCAGCACCCATTGGAATAACCTAGCTTGTTCCTCCTGCGTTTCCGCCTTAGAACGCACGAAACCTGCTAGTCTGATAAACCTCGTCATAAACTCTGTAGTAGTCTCACCATCCAACTGATAAATCGAGGAGTATTCCTATTTAGTTGCAATGGGTTTAGAAAATTTATTAGGTATGGTATAACATTGAAAAACCTATGAGCAACGAAGACCTTTTGAAGATGGTAGAATATAGTTGATGATGTTGAGAAAAGAATGGGAGTGTTGTTTAATATGCATGAAGACATGTTCATAGGTGACGTTTTATAATGGCGATGATACTAACTCTATTAAAACCGAGTTTCGAAGGTACCTTGAAAAGCCAAAGGTTTGAATTAAAGATCAAAGCTTTGGCATTCTTCGATGGTAGAAAGTAAATGCTACCCGTTCCCAGTTGTTGCAAGAATGGCTAGAGGTACTAACAATGTACTTTAATCGAAAGTTACATTGTTGTACTTTCTAAGTACATGTTTATAGATATCTTGGTTATTGATATTTCAACCGTTGGATCCAAATCAGCGTTTAGTACAGGTGGACGTACATTGGACCCCTACAAAACTTCTTTGTCAAGTAAAATTGTGGAGGCTTTGATTTGTACCCAAAATTGGGTTAGAAATGTGAATCACATTGAAGATCTATATAAAGATGATAAGATATAGAAGAAGCTAAGTGGAAAAGATAAAGGGAAACAAGTTGCGAAACAGAAAGTGGTTTTGGTTGAACAAATTTGGGTTAGAAATGTTACAAAGAATCACTGAACGATCAGCTGTCAGCGTTTATGTTTTAGTTGTTAAATGTTTGTTGGTTAGACGTAAGTGAGTGCAAACGCATAAATAATTGGATTTTTTGTTTCATTGTTGTAAAACTTGGATTACTAGGCACAGTGATCGGCAATTACTCGCTACAAGGTCAGTGACCGAGGCATGTTAAGTCGAATAGGTTTGGAGGATTTGAACAATTGTGTTAATGTTTCTAAACATATTTTTAGGGTCCTATATTCTATGGTCCTATCACCTATGAACATGTCATACATATAATTTCGAAATTTATGTATAAACATTCCAATCCGAGTACTTCCTGCTTAGGCCGATTACCCGCTACAAGGTAGCCGACCGCTCGAGTACCGCCTACCGAGTTTTACAACCATGTTTTTTCCTGGACAGTCGTCTGTTTCTGTAACAGTAGGGCTGGAATTTATTTTTTGTTATTTATTTATCTATTTTGCAAAATTTCAATTCCAACCCGGGTATAACCAAAATACCATACCCAGGTACCGGTACTGACCGACATACGCATCTTGGTCGGGTTCTCAGTCCTTAGTCTCACCTTTTTCGGTTCTCAGTACTCTCGGTTCCGTCTGTTTCTCGGACCGAGCTCACCCCTAGTGTGGTAGTAATAGAGATCACACATAGTCGAATATATGTTCTGTTAGCTGCAATATGTCACATTAATGATTATTGGGTATCAAAATATATATTAATTATTGTGAAATTTGACATAATGGGTCATGCAGGTAAGTGGAGGTTTGGAACTAGAAGCAATTCTAAACAATCTCCTGAGTAATCCTGATATTTTGGAAGCAAGGCGGACGGCTGCAAAACAGGCATTTCATGGCATGGCAAGCGGAGTTGTTGAAAATGTTTGGATCCAGCTGGAACACCATATTTTGAGAAAAGCTCAGGCGGAAGGACGTTGAACTGAAGTTGTGATTGTTGCACATAACTGATCTGGGATGAACTTTGCTTGGGATCTTTGTTCAGACGTGCGGATATCTAATTTTCATATGGCAAGGTACTTCTGAGTTCTGACAGTCTCACTTATATGAGATGAGATAAAAGAAATCTTCACTTTCTAGTTTTTGTAAGTAAAATGTACGGATATCTAATTATTATCGTTAGACACGTACAGAAGTACATAAGTAGTGTGTTGAGTAAGATCATCACTAGTTCCATACAACTTAGAAACTAGAGTCTAGAGGTGGCAATATCGGCCCATTTACTTATAATTGGGTCGGCTGTTTTATTTCAACCGGATTAATATAAAGAAAAGGCTAGCTAAAAGGGAACCAGGTCAAACCTGTTGTGAGTCGCTTAACTCTTTTATAAGCGTGCCACCTCATAAATCATTTTATTTAAACATTTAGATCATTGTTATAATAATATTGTTTCTTGTCATGAGAATTAATGAATTAAACATATATATAAATTATATGCGACATAAACACATTTGCTGGTTAACAAAACCCAACATTGCCCTTTTCAAACCCACGCCATAATAATGACCCGTTCTAATGTTGTTCCAAGTTGCAGGAAATCTGTGATGCGTTACTTGATCAGATGGCTTAACCAAGATACAAGAACATCTGCAACAAATACCATCACCATCATTCTTGTCTATCCCCTCCCAGAATTCAAAAACTCGTGTCTAAAAAAGATTTAGCTTCTCCAGAAGCCTAAGACAATCAAAAGTGAACAGCACTCATCTTGATCATATCTCAGAAAGAAGTAGTCAAGTGCATCACAAGGTATGAATCAATGCCTTCCTAATCCTGTGTTAGCAGTCACTAGAGAAATGGATTTATACGCTACTCAGATTAGTATTATGCAAGATATACAACTGCTCTTTATATTTGGTCTTGATCATTCAAGGTTGCTTGAAACAAGTAGACCGTGTCAGCGTGTCTTCTTATAGTTTGTGAAATTGTCAAGTAAATAACACATTTATAACGATGATTATGGTTCTAAATTTTAATTAAACTAGGGGTTCTAGTATTTTTATGAAATTCTCTCGTAAATCCCACATTTTGTCTTTTTAGACACAAGAATATAATGTTATGTCAAGAAAGCATACTGCTATGAAATGAAAAGAGTAAAAGAGGACCTGATTTAGATAAAGAGTAAAAGAGGACCTGTATATTTATGTTGATGGGATTGGATGTTTAAGGCTAGATTCTCCTTTGGTAAACGTAAAAGGGTGACAAAGTATAAGGAACACGTTTTTTTCTTAATTTTTTTTCTTGTCTTTTTAGGATTTGAAAAAACAATGGCAGAGTAAATTTTAATGTGTCATAAATTACCTATAGACCGAAATACAATTTGAAAGATGAATCGGTCTCCCTACCCTTGAGTTACCCTCGAGTAGATGTATAAGTGTCTACATCATACCTCCTTTATATCATGTTTTAGCGAGCTTGTGTATTGTTTTTGCTATTAATACTTCACGTGCATTTATTTTACAAACCTATCACCTGGGGCATCAACCCTCGTAACTTAATAAGTAGATCCGTCCATGTAGAGAAATGCTACAGTGATAGAAGCTGACAAATTATTAATGCAAACCTACTTAGCTTGAACAGGCAAAGAACAAATGTATTCTAACTTGTTGGTAAGCTTTTAATGAAACTAGCTTATAAATTACTCCATATCACAGAATTGGTTACTCATAACCCAATCCTATGGCCAAAAACCCTATAATAATAAATTCCATGTGTATTGAAAGCAGTACACATATAGTGGCCCTATTATGTTTGCTTTGCACATAACCAAGCGCTATAAGGTAATAGGGTGTTACTAACTGAACAACCTAATAGGGTGTTACTAAATTTGTGTATATATGTTTTGCTTTGCACATAGCCAAGCGCTATAAGGTAAGTATGGCTGGACCGTTGACTTTATAAATACTACAAGCTAGCTCATTCTTATAGACATATCCATGGGCAGCGAATGTGCATTAATGGTTGTTTTTGGTTGTTTGTTTGGATGTATGTGTTTCACTAGATCATTAAATGTAAATTCCTATTCATGATCTCTTGGTGCAACAACTTGGACAATGTCACTGCTGTTTTAAAGGGGCCAAACATGTTCTCTTTAAGTCTTTATTCTTGACATTATCTTTTGTTTGTACCCGCAGTGGTCCAAACCTAAACGGGATGGTTTGTACCAAACGACTGGAACACTGGACTAAGAGCCAATATTTTTATTCACGTATTGGACCAAGAACCAGGCTAGTCTCAATTTTCTGGTTTCAGCGGCTTGGACAAGTTTTGTCACCCCTTAGGATCCAAGACCATTGGTTGTGCCATTGTGGGTTTGAATCTCGAACCTTGGAGCACCAGGCAGGTGTCATGGCTCAAGTCTTGACCCTTTTTTGTTGACAAGTCATGCCATGTCAGTTTTTCCTCCTTTTACATCCATTTTCACTCACATACCAAAAAACATCCTCCATCATCACCCAAGACAAAACACCCTTTTACGTATCCACCATTTTATTTTATTTCATTTTTTTTAACCCACTAGTTTTTTCATTCATTAAAATATAGAATTACACAGATTAATTTACACTAACTAATTACACAAATTATCATAAATATAGATATGTAATACATGAAAGTTTTGATTAAATAAGCAAAGTACCTAACTTATAAGGCTAACTGTGAAATTTTAATATCTATAAAGGTTAAATATAAAAATAAAAATAAAAAGATACGAAACAAAATGGTCTTGTCATCTCTTTTAGGGTGTGTTTGTCAAAAATAACAGTTACAAAATAGTAATAGTGAGCAGTAGATTTTCTTTAAAATAAAATCGTCTAAAAGAACTCTCTCTAAATAAATAATAACGTTACTTTTACATGCTTGATATTACATAATATCATTGTACACTAGTAATATGTCACCGACGACGTGCATTCCATATTGAAGCGGCAATATCATTGCGAATCCGTTTCATCTCGTTAGATGTTTCACTAGAAATATCTTCATTATTTGCGTCTGGACCACGTACCTCATACACATACTAACCTGTGATAAAAATGAAAAAACTTGTTAGAGCAGATGAGAACTTGTGGCATTAATGAGAGAATAACTTGTTACAAAGATGAAGTCAAACTGCTTTTTTTCTTTGGGTTTTTGAATCAATATTGCGAGTCAACTAATCTTAGGACGATTATCTTTTTTTAATAGCATGTAGTCGGCGCAGATGAACCTCTGTGGCCACAAAGGGATTAATTTCAAACTGGTGTTTTTATTATATAAATGAGGTATTTATGTCCGCGCGTTGTAGTGGGTGCAAAAATATTTATTTTCGGTTATGAAATAAGGTTCTCATATATAATTAAGTAGAATATTAAATGGATAATTGTAATATTATATATAATCTAAAAGCATTACGTTAATAAATAAAATAATGTAAAAGGAGTTAAAGTACAGAGTTTAAATTTAAGGGTTAATTTGTTATTTTCTAAACTAAGATAGATTTTATAAGTTTAAGGACTAATTTGTTATTTTGTTAAAGTGGAAAGGGTGTTTTTAACTTTTGGTAAAATGCACTGTCGGTGAACACAAATGTCATTTATAGAATATACGAGTGGGTGATTCGCGCGTTATTGCGGGAGTTTTGTAGACCCGTTATAGTTTTAATAATGTATATATGTATTTTTGTATCGGTCCTTAAAAGTTCAATTATATTACATCGTCAGTCTTTGAAGGACCAAGTTTGCAAATACAGTTAAACCTCAAGACTATTTTGTTTAGTTTGTGGATAAAGCAGTGTAGCTATAATGTTTTAAACAATAACATTGTCTCATTTTTAGTATATATAGTAATGTGTTATTAGGGTGGGTGAGGGACATTTTTGTCATTAAATATCTTAACAGCTCTAAATTAATCATTTGAACGTTTTTTAAACAAACGTTGGAGAATTGGTCTTCAGAAAATAGCGACGATTGATTGCTTCTTTGTCAAACGATCATTAAAAATCAAAATGTTCATCACTCTAAAAAGCTATACACCACTCCGCACCAAGCATACTCTTAATGTCATCTCTATCGTCTCTTTTCTTCCACACTTCGCACATACCAAAACACACACAAAGGCATTCTATAAACCATAAAAACTCATTTTAAATTAAAATAAAATAAAATAAACATATAAGATAAACACAAGCCCAGCACAAAGGTCATTTAACCGGGGAAAAAAAAGAAAAAGAAAAAAAAAGGTTTAGAGTAAGCCATGGGCTTAACGTCGTGGTAGGCGCAGTTCATCGACAGTACCATGGTGCCACCATAACACTGTGACACCTCGGCTTGGCATGGGTTAACACCATGATACCCAGAGCCCTTACGGTGTTTCTACATTTAGTCAATGCTAAGCAAGGGTTTACATACCATGTCCTTTTTTATTTAGAGAAATGATACTATTTGAATGATGAGGAATTTTACATTCTCCTTAACTTTGAAAACCTCAATTCGACTCTTGACATGAATTGCTATACTTTCAAAAGTTGACACCGTTTATCATTTTGACTAGTGTTCATTAAAATCTGTATAAAGTTGAATAGACTTATAACGATATGTAATTACTTCTAAACATACTGCCAAAATAATGCTAGTCTTGGCATTCGGAAGCATAATCATCACATATGGGTTTGTCTAACGGGTGCCCTCAGGGCAAGGTTTAAGGTTAGTATAAAAAAAAACAAAGTTTATTTAGTGAAAAATTACATTTAATTATGTTAATTTATAAGTTTCATTAATGTGCATTAAATACAATTTTTAATATAAAAAAAAAGTTTGTGTTTAATAAATGCGGTTTAACCAGTGCCCTGAAGTCATTCGTTAGACAATCCTTTATATTAAAGATTCATAGCTCATCACCCATAAATATAAATGTGTCACAATTAGTTTCATTGTCATCTAATTCAGCTAAACACATAACCTAACGAGCAAAGTAGTGTAGGTAACTTTATAACTCTGCCATAACTATATTACTATAGAAGGTTCATGTGCTATATATAGCCTGCGCTTTTTGGATGACTATCAAAATGGCCTTGATCCATCCATTAAGGGCACTCAATCACCTCATTTTCCTTGTCAAATCATCTTTCTCTCTCCAGCGACCTTCAGGCGATTGGGTGCCTCAATAAGACGACATACACTAAAAAAAACATACCCCACAAATATACATTTTATATTTATTAAATACACAAAGAAACAAAGAAACTACTCGATCGTGTAGAAGATCACTTCCCTCCTAGAACCATGCTCGATCGAATGGCCACATAAGGGAGATTGATTAGAAATCGATCGACCTAGTCGATCCTCCACCTTTAGTGCGTCCAGCCTTATTCTTTATACCAAAAGAAGTCATATATCTCACTATTTTATTTAACAACAATGGTCACAATCATGCTAGAACGAGATATGAGAGAGGTAAAATGTATATGTCAATAGTCAATACCCTTACCCGACGATATACCTAAGGGTTGAGAGACCGACCAATATTACCTTTAATATTCTTGCAATTATAGCTCTTTCTAATGGCGTTAATTTCATAATAAAGTTTTACCCAAATAAATACCTACCCAAATCATTTGTTTCGGGTAAAAAATTAAACAATGATGCAAAAAAGATGAGAAGAGGAAGCATGCTTTTGGAAACTTTTTTGCTCCATTCCATGTGGATGAATTTAAACACAATCATACCTTCAACCACCCTTCTTTTTATACTCAAGTGCCCTTTCTTGATTAACGGATTAATTGATTCAATAATTTTATGAACTTGGTTGTATTCAGTTTTGAGCTTTGCTTATATCTTTTTATATTTTGTGTACATCCGTCAAATTTTAAGTTGGTGACATTTCAAATCCAGTGATTCTCTCCACATGTTTTATCTTTTCATTTTGTCATGTAACAAACAAGTATAGTTGGATTAGTTGGAAAACTCTTTTTTTTTTAGACATGGGTGAAAGTTTGATCCTACTCTCTGCAAAAATTGTTGAAGATCCTCTGAAAGCAGTCTCTCTATCTTCGAATATGAGTAAGATTGTCTACATCTCACCTCCTTCATGTCTCGTGAAAGACGAGATTAGATACCGGTGATTTATTTTGTCATGTCAGATACGTAGTACATAATTTGGAGGATAATTTCACAAAATTTATAATAAAAATCTTTTCTCTTACGAATTGGTTAAAACGTACAAGTGTACAACGATCACCACATAAATTGATCAATCCATGAAATGCAATGATTGTTTATTATCTATCAAACTGTAGTTTTTCTTCTATGGTAATTATGACGTGGTAATTATGATAAAGATTTAAGAAGGAGAAATCATTATGATATACCTAGATAATAAAAGTTTACCAAACCAGAAGATTATTTACTTTCACGAATAAATAAATGTCATGTTTCATGCAAGGCCAAAAACCGGTTAGCAAGATTAGTCAACCCTTTTTATTTGTAGTTTCATACGAGTGTATGTTACTACAATATATAACTAAAAAATAATAATAATAAATTATCACATATTTGTATAAATAATAATAATAATAATAACGGTCACACTAGTTTTCAAATTTCGTATCAAATTCAAACAAATTTTCAAATATCCTAGTCTTAAATAATGTTACTAAAAATATTCTATACTCATTGACACAAAAAAAGTAATTTTCACTTTTGGAAAACAATAGTACATCCCACTTTCACACTTTTAAAAACACACATTATATCACACACATCTTTCCCGCGTAACATTTCCATAATATTTGTCTCATGGAAACTCTCCATCTTTTCCTCTTCCTAATCTTCCCCCTCCTCACCAACGCGGGCGATGTCGACAGTGACACGGCCGCGTTATCGCTCTTCCGTACCCAAACCGACACACACAACCTCCTCCTAAAAAATTGGACGCTCTCATCCACTACAACTACCACACACTCTACAGCATGTTCCGCCTCCTGGACAGGCGTAACATGCACAAATAACCGCGTAACAGCCTTAATGCTCCCGTCCAACAACCTTAGAGGGACACTAGACTCATTGTCCTCACTAGATCAGCTTCGTATTCTAGATCTTCGAAATAATAGACTTAATGGTACTATATCACCTTTACTCAAATGTACTAACTTAAAGTTAGTATATCTCGCGGGAAATGACCTTTCTGGTGAGATCCCGCGAGATATATCTGTGTTAAGGCGTTTGTTACGTCTAGATTTGTCTGATAATAATATAGAAGGTGTAATACCTAATGGGGTGTTGAATCTTACTAGATTGTTAACATTAAAGTTGGAGGATAATCAGATTAGTGGGGAAGTTCCCTTAAATTTAACGTTGCTTTCGAATATAAAGCAATTGAATTTATCGAATAATGAGTTGTATGGTAAGTTACCTGAGGATTTTGTGAAAAAATATGGCGACTCGAGTTTTTTAGGTAATAAAGGATTATGTGGATCCAGTTCATTGCCGGAGTGTACTGGTAGTACACCTCCGGCAACGGTTGAATCCAATCCTAGTACTTTACCTACCTCTACTATTATTAATGAGAAAAAAGATAGTAAAGGGTTGCATCCTGGTATTATTGTAGCTATTGTTATAGCTAATAGTGTTTTGATTCTCGTGATAGTATCGTTTTTGATAGCGTACTATTGTGGAAAAAAGACAAGGTCGTCGAAATTAGGGTCGGAGATTGGGAAGGGAAGGAGTAGTTATGGAAGTGAAAGTAGAGTTTACGCGAGTAATGGTGAAAATGATAATGAAAACAATAAGCTTGTGTTTTTTGATAAGAAAAAGAAGTTTGAGTTAGAGGATTTGTTAAGGGCTTCAGCGGAAATGCTTGGGAAAGGGAGTTTAGGGACGGTTTATAGGGCGGTGTTGGATGATGGCTGTACCGTGGTGGCAGTTAAGAGGTTGAAGGATGCTAATCCGTGTGGACGGAAGGAATTTGAGCAGTATATGGATGTGATTGGGAAGATTAAACATCAAAATGTTGTGAAGTTGAGAGCTTATTATTATGCTAAGGAGGAAAAGCTTCTTGTGTATGATTATCTACCTAACGGAAGCTTGCATATGCTCCTTCATGGTAATTCTTGATCCATCTTTACTTGTTTTTATTAGTAGTTGATCCTGTTTCATATTTGTTGATTCTTGATATTTGCTTGATTGATTTGCGTAATTAGAAGTAAAACTTAGAAATCGACCACTATATCTAGGTTTATCGTTCTTCTTAACCCTGATCAATTATCCGCCTTAAGGATTGTTTGGGATTGCTTATTTAAGTGCAATTTGTTTATTGCATTGTTTTAAAGTTGATAAACATTCCCAAACACACAACCCATAAACTGGTTAACTACTTACTTTGGAAGATATAATACAAAGTAAGCAGGCTGATCATTTCTAGTCATACTCGAACAAATTATTCATATCTAAATAAATCAATACCAAAGTAGCGAAACTATTCTTGAAGTTTGTTAGAGGAGAACAAGAACATGTGTCATGTCCTAAACGATGTTTCGACACAAAGAACCTTTGGGTCTTTTAATGAGGGGTTAGGCACCAACCAGACTTACTACCTTTTAATGATGGTTGGACCACTCTCGTGGTCCTGTATCTTGTTTTAATTAACAGTCTCTTTCTGGTGCATAGATTGAAGGTTGACAGATTGTGCATTTAAATTTTTTAGTAATAGGATTGGTTTCTTTATGGTTACAGGGAATAGGGGTCCTGGAAGAATTCCATTAGATTGGACAACAAGGATCAGCTTAGTGTTAGGAGCAGCCCGAGGGCTAGCCCGTATCCATGAAGAATACAAAGCTTCAAGAATTCCTCATGGAAACGTGAGATCATCAAATGTACTACTCGACAAGAATGGAAATGCTTGCATTTCTGATTTTGGGTTATCATTACTTTTGAACCCGGTTCACGCCACTGCTAGACTAGGAGGATACAAAGCACCTGAACAATTTGAAACCAAAAGACTCTCCCAAAAAGCAGATGTTTATAGTTTCGGGATTTTGCTATTGGAAATGCTAACGGGTAAAGCTCCATCAGAGTACCATTCACCTTCTCGTGTAGGTGTTGAGGAAGAGGAACAATCAGCTGATTTACCAAAATGGGTTCGGTCAATAGTAAGAGACGAGTGGACAGCCGAAGTGTTTGATCAAGAGCTTTTGAGGTACAAAAATATTGAAGAAGAGCTCGTTTCAATGTTACATGTTGCTATGACTTGTGTAGGGGCACAACCCGAAAAAAGGCCAACAATGATAGAAGTCGTGAAGATGATTGAAGATATAAGGGTTGAGCAATCGCCGTTAGGTGAAGATTATGACGACTATCGTAATTCAATGTCTGCTTCGATTGCCACAAGCGAGTGACATCGATCATAGGATGGTACTTCCATCTTAGTTTATCAATCGTTTAATTATGTCTTTTTTTCGTGCTTGGTTTGCAACACTCGTATGTACTTGTGATTATTAGTATCCGTAATGTGATTTCAATCTTGAAGATTAATTTAAGGATCCATAAACAATGTTTGTTGATGTAAAAAGATGAACATTAGCTGTTTAGTTTGTACTGTATAATATAAGTTATGCACCAAGATATTGCAATTTTTTAATTTTAACTTTCAATGCTACTATTAATGTTTTTTTTTTTTAATTAAAAGAGGGACTAAAGTGAAGAAAGAGAGGATTGCAATCTCATGCTTGATATGATTTTGTCCCCGGGACAAATAAAGGAGCTTCCATCACTTTACTCCATTTTATTTTGCTTTTTCTTGCTTTTACATCTTTGACTTCAATTTCACTCAAAGCAATAAAGAAAATGTACTATCTTTAATTTGTTCTAAAACCAATATGGTAAAAGTTTAAATCAATATAAGATTAAGTGTATACTTAATATAAGTATCGTCTAAAAAGATGTATATGTGATTAAATTTGGGAAGAAAAAAAGAATGAACCGACCAACATGAGAAAAGTAAACCATTTTTGCCGTAATAGCAAGCGATATTTCACAACCAAGGGTGTAATACTTTTTGAAGTAGCAGTCCTTATTATATCGTATTAAGAATCGAAATATGGTCTCAAATTCGAACATGAGACGTTCACTTCTTATGTCGTGTGTTTTTCCCCCAACCCTTAAGACACTTGTGCAAGGACCGTATTCTAACAACCAAAAAACTAATCAGATTCGAAAATTATGAAACACACGAATCTTTATGATATACAAGCAAATGAAAATATAAGGTTGTTTCATTATTATTAATAACGTTTTCAAGAAAATGGTGATACTTGCTCAGATTTAACAAGACACCTATACTTATCAATATGAAAAATGTTAAAGCTAAGGAGACCATAATCAGTTGCTTGATTTGGAAAGTAGTATGAAACCAAGTTCTCAAATAATATCCAGGTATCAGTTTTGCATCATACATCATATGTAAATTTCAAAGTACCTCTATTTTAATATGTAATGTATCATCCTTGTTAAAGCATTTCAATGAACATAACTGTTTATTTATCTATATAACTTGAAAATTATCTCACATGGGACATGAGATGCACTCGACGATAAAAAAAAAAGATAGAGATAGATACACTCAACGATTAAAAAAAAAAAACATATGAGTTGGTGTGACATTGACCTATAAAGGTATTGCAAAAAGAAATTTTGAAGACAATAAGCGGTAAAGATCTCACCAAACCTATTTTATATCTTGAATTCAAAAATAACTTCTTTTATATCTATAGATTCTCAATCATACATTTGATTATTTTGTTTTATCTAATTCTTAGCAAGTTAAACCAATATGTAGACTAACAATTTGAAATTTAGGAACCCATTATTGACTAATGACTGTTAGATTACTTCAAAAAGTCAATACAACTAACAGTGGTAATTGTAACCAAGAGATATAAATTACAAAATTGCTTAAAAGTTTTTGATTATTGAATCAAAGATTTAAACAACAGACACCCATTTTTTCTCAAAAATATGTAGTTACCAGTTACCACCTTGTGTTTATTGAGTCTTCACACATCCAAGTCTCAGAAACAACCCAGCCCACCAAGGATGTGAAATATCGGCGCAGTCAACCCGCTAGGCCCGACGGTTACATACAATCTGAAGTGTACGATTCAGGAACAGACTAAGGTTGGGACCAGTATACGTGTATTGGGGCCTAGTGCTTACATTAGGTTCACATACACCAACACTGATGTCAAGCTAACAACTGTAGCATACACAAGAAAAAGAAAAAAAAAAGCACAAAATAGGGGTGCGAAATCGTCACCCACAATCACATTTTCTTTACTTGTATTGAATTCCACATACATGACAGCTGATTACAGCCAAAAGACTAACTATGCATAGTTGCATATACTACAACACTGTTACCTAAGACATCTATGTCAAAATAATTTTTACGGCAAATACAAGGCGCAAACCATTAAGGTCAGGGGTGGATGAGCTGCCACACGACACATACAATTTAGCCCATTGAGGAACTAATAGATACTACTAGATAACCATATACAATACCCGCCTCTGCATTGCTATTCGATTGCAGAAAGCCACTATTTGTAGCAACTAAATCAGTCGTTAGTTTAGGAAGTACCTCATACATATATTCAGACTGTAACGGGCGTCCGTGTTTAGCCAGTTATTCCCGTCTGATCAATTAGTGTGCCAACATATTCTCCAGATAATGCTTTTGATATATTTCCTGGCTCGTGAAGATTGAATATTACAACTACAAAAAAAAATACAAAAAAGGACGTTCAGAAAGTGCATTCATTTGACATTTTCTATTTTCTTTCACGATAACAAACAAGATAGGACGGATGAATATTCAAGATAAAAAAACATGGGCGAAGAAGAAATCTACCAGGAATCCCGTTCTCTTCACAATATGTTGCAGCCATCATGTCAATTGGTGAACTACCTCTAGAACTCAACTCCCTAAATGAAATATGCTCAAATGTGACACTGTCGATGGAGTCACATTCATATACACCATCAGCATTTGTACCTTTGATAAAAGCATCCGCATGAACTGCCAGATAACAATTAATTATCAATAAACCTCTTCTTTTACATAACTTATTTACTATATGAATTATTAAGTTTCAAAAATTGTGGGCCGTACTTTCGGATGCTCTAAGGGCAGCAGCTGTATCAGTAGAGAAAAGTGGATTCCCCGTACCACCACCGATGCCACCAAATATTACCACTCTTCCTTTTTCTAGATGTCGGATTGCCCGTTGCCTACTGTATGGTTCAAATACTTCTAGCATAGTAAAAGGTGACTGGACATGAGTCTGAACACCTAGCTTTTCCAATGCTGACTGGATTAATATAGAATTCATGACGGTTGCCATCATACTGTTAAGATATGCAACCCATTATTCATCATGTTATGAACATGTACAACTAGATAAACATATAAAATCGACATGGTACCAGGATTTGTGATTTCTCATACGCTAACATAATTTCAGAATTATTACAGTACATTTATATTATATATTTTTTAGGGTCAAACAGGATTATCACTGAATTCTAACACAAGTCTATGAATTATATTTTTGTTTGATTAAATCATTTAAGATTTTAAAATTTAATCAAAAAAATTAAGTCCCAAAACTTTATACAAAGAGCACTGTTGTCAAGTTTTTAAGTTAAATGATTAAATCATACAAAATAAGAAGCTCAGAGCCCTACAGAAATTCAGTTGAAGTTGACACCGTTTTTCTAACAGTCACCAATTGAAATAAATAAGTATTCTCTTAATCCATACCCATGTGACATCAAATAAAATATAATTTGTAAATCAGGAAATAACAACGTTACCCAATCTGATAAGCAGTGCTTCTATCCATGCCAGTAGCTGTATCCCATGTGTCTCCGCAAAAGAAATTGCGCCCACCAACCACTATAGGCACCTGAAATTGAGGCTTAAATGTTGCAGATGACATTCGGAATAGTTTACATGTTATAGAACTGATATCTGATAAGAAGAATAATCACCTCAACACCAACGTTACAAGCCATCTACACTTCTCTTGCTATCGACATAGCCACCTACAGAATATAAGACACCAAGTCTGAACTTTAAATGATACACTATGACAAAATTTTAAAAACAATAATAAAAAAGAGGGCATTTTGGTTTAGGAGTTTCGGTTTGATGGTATGAGTTCAAATTTGTATGTTCGTTTTATAAGTATAAATTTGAAGAAATGTGTTTGATAACCATGTAATTAGGCATCCTCCATTCCAATCCCCTCTTTCTTAAACTCAAACCCAGAGTTATTCATAAGTTCAAAGCAAACACTCCCCTTAATTACCCAAAGATTTTGGGTAAGTGCCTATTAGTTAGAAGAAATCACGACCAGAGAAAGTAATATAAACCAACTCTGAACTTCAAATGATAAACCGTCCATACGTGGCAGATGTAGCAGTTTTGACCCACTTACTTCTGAATGGGCCAATCTTGGTTATGTATTGTCTCTAACGGGTAAACTCAGTAAAAAATTAACAAAAACAGCTTAAAAGGAAATATGTCAGATGAGGCGAATGGATTAAATCCCGCCCAATGAAAACATCTCCTGAATGCTTTTTTTCTAATAGTTTACTTCTGATACACCAACTATTTGAAGCCGATTTAAAATTTTGGGCAGCAAGTGTTTTTGGTCAGCCCAAACAAACCCCTTTTCACCCCTAGCCCAACACCCATTACAATCTCTAAAACCAGTCTTTGAGTCAAATGTACCTTTGGATCCACACTATGAGCACCGGTTCCAGCCAAAGAAGCACCGCTAATTTTGAAAACAACTCTCCTCCATCTTGCACTTGTCACTGGTTTTTGCTTTGCAATAGTTATCTGACGACTTGGGCTAGATGTTGCTGTTGCATATCTGCAGAGATATTTGAATGGATACTTGTTCAGATAAGTCATGAAAGTATTTAACTCATGGAACAGTAGCATAAATATTCAGTGGTTCAAAGCCAGTGCTAAAAGTGAGATAATATGAGTCTAACACTGCGACATTCTTCATAAGTGCTTAAAGGAAAACTTGAAATATTACTCGGGTATTAATGATTGTAAAACCAAAATTAGCCATCCAAAAGTCCTAAGATCACTAAACATAGATTCATATTACAGTACTTACCTTTCTACGTTGCAAACGGACTCTAATTAGTTACCAAAACTTTATCAGAAGAAATATGGTACTTTGCAAACAGTTTTGGCCTAAAACTTGTACAGTTTATAAAATAAATTTGTCATGCAGGAGGGTTTATTTTGCATTCACATTTCCACAACTTATTTGAATCTAATAATTCTTTGGCTAATGTTCCTATTTCACAACAAAAGTGGGCTTTTAGAATACCATACTTTTAGCTTATGCTTATGTCTTATAACTTGTAAGCATTTTAAAATAAGCACCTACGCATGTGCTTATTTAAAAAGTACTTATTCCGTCAAAAAAACGCAAATAAGCAAGTAAGTACTTAAACTTAAAGCACTCTAAAAAACACAACAAGCTAAGAAACACATAAAAATTTGCAATCACGATGACCCTCTGAGTATCTAGTTCAGTGACACAACGCAACTCGCTAAAAGTCAACACTACTCTGTATGTATGTATCTCTTCCATTTTTTCGTAAAATTTTCACAATCGACAACATATCACTACTACCAAAACATATACAAAAACCGAGCAATGAAACCAATAAGCACATATACCTCTTAGACTGTCTAACAGGACTACTCATCCCACACCCGGAACTCTCCTCCCCCAAACACACCTTCATCATCGGCAACGAATTCCCAACAATTTGTTCCATTGTCTTAAACCACGGCCAATGACTCGTACCACTCGTACCACCTGATCCCATCACCATCCTATGCCTCTCCAGCTTATACCTCTTCTTTAAATTATCCACCTTATTTTTACACTGCTCCACGCTTTTCCTCGTCTTCTCGCTACGTTCGCTCACAATCGCCGCAACTTCTTCCCAATCCCGACCGCGTAAATTCCCCCGGTTTAGCTCTATAAACTTATTCAAATAAGCTTCTAATAAGCACTCTATTGCGTTATCACTCCACTCTTCTCTATCCTTCCTATACTCACCATTACCACCACCAGATGATGACGTCATCGTCATAACTTTAGGTTTCTTATAGCTTCCACCGTCGCTAAGCTCGTCACTGTTCCATTTCTCAGTACGGACACTTTTAACTCTGTGAAGATCTGGTTCGTGGTTGTACGGCATGGCGATCGGGATAGACGGTGAGATGTACGCGCCGCCGTTGGTGTAGTCGTGATCGGTGGACTGAGGCGGCGGCGCGTGGTGGTGGAAGTTGGGGTTTGAACGGTGGTTGACCGTGGTTGTGGTGGTGGTGTCGGTGATCAACGGGAAGTCGTCGTCGGAAGATGCCATGGGTTAGGGTTAGGGTTTGGTGAAACGACGGCGTTAAGTTTTGGGCGTTAAGTGTAGCGGTGTTAAGTTGGGAAGATGGAAACGTGAACGTTAGGTGACGGGGCCGTTAGTTGTAGGAACATGCTTTTCTAATGTGTGGGGTCATTGGATAGGTTAACTTTGTCAAAATGTTTAGGGTGCGTTTAGTTGGAGAACACATTCTTTTATTTTCTATCTTTAGTTTTGTACAAATTTGAATGGAGAATTAATCTCCACAAAACACTTGAAAATATAGAAAACGCGTTTGGTTGATGTTTATTTTGTTTTGAAGAAAGGGAAGGAGGGTTGAGGGTTCTGAAAGGAAAACAAGGAAAACAACTATACTTTGTTTTGTAATTTTTCTTGTTAAGTTAGGAAATAGAGGATTTGTGTTTTGCAAAACATTTTGTTGGAAAACTTTGATTTGAACGCGATCTCTGTTTTCCTTATTTTCCAAAAAATATTTTGTGGAAAACAAGGGTGTTTTCCCTCAACTAAACGCAACCTTAAAATTTACTACTCTCTCCGTCTTATTTTTATTGTCCACTTTGACTTTAATCAGCATTTCTTGTTCAACTTTGACCATTAATATATTTATTTGTGTTATATAATACTTGATGAAAATTATACCAATGAAAATACATTTAAAACTCAATACATTCATATATTTTTCATCAAGTATTATGTAACACAAACAAAAATAACGATGGTCAAAGTTGAAGAAGAAAGACTAAAAAAGTCAATAAGGAACTATAATTTTGGGACGGAGGGAGTAGTAAAACACTAAGAGTGGAGGCGCATTTCGTGTGATGGGGGCGATGTGGCTTCGTCGCACGCCACGCCACCACACCGCCTACCCTCGCCGTGGGAGAGTTCGTCTTTCTGACGACGAGCATTGATTCTGACAAAAAGAGATAGCAACGGATATATATCCATTATTAAACGGATAAAAACTTACTTTTTTTTTTCACCCCTATAAATAATATATCAAACCCACCATTTTTATCATCTTCATCTCCTACATCTTCCTCAACTCTCTATACATTTATTCAAAAAAAAAATCTCACAATGTCTCAAAATCCAAATGGCGGGCGTCTTCACAAACTTACTTGCTCAAACCCACCTCGGGGTTCTTCAAACCGATCTACTCCTCTCAACAAATTCCAACTTTGTCCACAAGAAATTTTTCTCAACCAACAATATCGGTTTCAACAAGGATTAAATTACCGAAACGATTTCCATCACCTCGGTTTTAACCGTCGCAACCTCCAGCAGTTCTTTAACCCGCGACCTACGGTTTCCCCAATGGAATCCAACCGTCCGGTTCACAATTCAAAGTTCCAAAATCCGTGAACCGGCCAAAGGTAGGAAAAAGCGAAAGCAAAAACAAGTTGTGGATTTGGGCCTTGACGGCGACGAAGATGGAAGTCATAGCCCAGGACGGGAGGAAGTGGAGCAAGTCGAAGAAAGGTTACTTGCTTGGTGTTGGATAGAAATTTCTCAAGATCGAGATATGGGAAATGACCGTTCCGAAGATTTCTTTTGGAACGACATTCTTGTAACACCCCCAATTTCGAGATCTGCAATGAATTCAAACCGGGTGTTACTTCACTGGCACAACAATCATAAAATAGAACACGAACTCTAATGGAGTCGTTTTAAAAGATTTATCATTCGATTTATATAAATATCGAAGTTTACAAAAATGAGGTCCCAAGTAGTTTCACGGTTTACAAAATACATTAAATGGGTTTTTGAATGATAATAAAATTTAGAGAAAATTACCAAAAGGGGACTTTTTTTCAAGTGTGGTCCATTTTTAAGACTTTTTTCTCATCTCTTTCCCAAAAGAGCCATTGCTTCAATCGCCACCGCTTCACTCCATACATATTGTGACATGTGTCTAAGTGTTAGGTAAGATATTTTTTTTCTTTTAACTTAAATGACCAATTTACCCTTTATTATATTTTTAATTAATTATCCCACCTACCCTCACCTAACTCCATCCTCCACCACCACCACCACCACCGTGCATTTGCGCTTTCAATGCGACTACATTTGCTGCTTCAATTGCTTTCGACCACCACCGCTTCTTCCCGACCACAAAAATTACCAGTCCATAATCACCACCACCACTGCTCAACTGCTCGACTACCACTACTCAACTGCTCAACCACAAAAATCCATCTCCAACATAACTTTACTTAATATTGGCACAATTAATATGGGTGCCATTTGTTATAAATCATAGCTAGAATCAAAAGTTTTGAATAGCAAGGACTAAAAAATAAGGGATAATGCTATAAACAAGTTAAGACAAGCATGCACAAACTTTTTGTTTCACTTCAGTATAACAGTAATATGCATCATCAATATATCCACAACATTTCTATAGCTATAGAAATCTATTACAACTGGCAAACAAAGCCACTACTATAAACACAAACTATACCAAAAACTGGAAGTACCAACCATAAAACTAAAACTCGATCAATAACAAAAGAAACACCGACTAACACTAACTTGATCACCAATCTGCATATGGCTTAATCTAAATAAGTCCAGATGGGTAAAAATAATACAACTTGAAGGCCGGATCTGGATCTTGAAGGCCGGATCTGGATCTGGCCGGATCTTTGACGATGGTGGTGGTGACAGGATGGCCGGATCTTGGTGGTAGCAGGTTGGCCGGATCTTGGTGGTGGCAGGATGGCGGGATCACGAAGTGGATGAGAATGATATTGTTAGTTTGTCTTTGGTGGGGTTTTTGTAATTTGTGTTGTTCGTCATCAATGGTGGAAGATGAAGATGAAGGTGATTTTCCGAGTTTATGGTGTCGGTGGTGATGGTTCCGGGGAATAGGATGGTGTTGGAGCTGTGGAGTTTGGATGCTGGGGAGCCGAGTGATTGACGGTGAGATCTAGCCGGATTTTTTACGATGGTGATGGTGACAGGATGGCCGGATCTTGGTGGTAGCAGGTTGGCCGGATCTTGGTGGTGGCAGGATGGCCGGATCTTGGTGTGGTAGAGAGAGAGAGAGAGAGACAAAAAATTAGAAAAAATGAAACATGTGTGTCTATTATATATGTATTTGAGGGTAAATTGGTCATTTAAGTTAAAAGAAAAAAAATATCTTACCAAACACTTAGACACATGTCACAATATGTATGGAGTCGAGCAGTTGAGCAGTTGAGCGTGACTCTTTTGGGAAAGAGATGAGAAAAAAGTCTTAAAAATGGACCACACTTGGAAAAAAAGTCCTCTTTTGGTAATTTTCTCTAAAATTTATAACCTTCTTGAGTATTCGTGCTCCTCCGTTCCAGCCTCGTACAATATGGACCTGAAATACATGCTTAAAACTGTCAACACAAAGGTTGAGTGAAATTCATAGAGTTTGTTTGATGGTTGAACACATTATGTTTGTAGTGTGAGATATAGACTCACACCAATTGTTTGAAAACAAAACAGTTATTATTTCACTAAGCATCATGCAATCAAGGCGTTAACTTGCTCCAAAATTAATTGGTGAAACTGTTGAATGCGTGCCTAATAGGTAAAATTTGTCGTTTTACCTAATGTACTCAAATATAGTACGCTTGTTTGCCTACCCGGTCAACACAAACAGGATTCGTCAATCCCGATAGATCTATCCACAATATTCGCGCTCACTTCACTCGTGAGTAATGATTCATGATTTAGGAACTTAAGTTTGGCAAATGCGGTAACTTAGTGACAATAAAACAATCAGATAAGCATATAGTTTGAAAGCAATGTGTTCGGTTTAAAATAAAGCATGTATCTCCCCCAAGAGTTTGTAAAACAATTAAGTAATAGAAAGTGGGGCTATGAACTCACCTCAGAGTAAATGATATCAAATGTATAATGAGAATGATGGATATCCGGTGAGAACTTCTGAGCAACCTAGAATAGGATGTTGCGACTTAGGTGAAATAATGATCGAAAGAAATAACAAGCCTATATCGTCTCTATGTTGATCATGATGTAGTACATGGCAATTGTGTATGTTGTTTATAGAAATCGTACTACCGTTCGGGCCATCATAATTCAGAGGTCATGTAGTAAACGTTTGAGGAGCTAGGACACTTTAAATCGTAAATCCAGCAACTCGTCGATACGTTTTACTCAAATGAAACCCCTCACATGAAGCTCCCTACTATTGTAGAACTTAGTAGATAAAACATATGTTTTGAGTGAAGATTGTTATATTAATAAGTTTATCATGTTTTTACAAGTTCTCGTCGTTTCATAAATATGATCACCTTAGTTAACGGTCTTGGGTAAATAAGCCTTGAGGCTTTAGCCATGGCATGGCCGTGGCTTTTGTCTTGACTACCATGGTCTTGAGACTCAGCTATGACCTTAGCCGTAGCCGTGGTCTTGGCTTATGGCCATTGGGCCTCTTGGTTTGCTTTTAGTTGTGACAAAAGTATAGTCGTTAGACTATATATAGGGCAGTTTTAGTTTTTAAAAGATAATGGCCTATTTAAGCGTTTTCAAGGTCCGAGCTTCTTTAAAAGTGAAGTAAAACGTCGTTCCGTACAACTTTCGTGTTTTAACTTTTTGATGATTCGGACCAGAAGTACCGCTTATTTTTGGACAGACCCCACAGTAAGCTATTTGGCGTTTCTAGGTTTTCGCTAACTTCTTTTGACTATAAATTTTGACTCGTTTGTCCGTTTCGGGTGATTCAAGTTGCTATGTTTACCTTTTTATCTTGTATACCATAGTATGTAAGTTATAAAGTCCATATGTGACTGGTTTTAATAGTCTCAAACGTGTTGAATATGACTAGTTTACTAGTTTGTAACTTTTACGACAATATGTGAATTAAAACATGTGGTTGAGTATATGTACATCATGAATCAACATAGTAACTATATATATAGCATGAAATTGTCAAGATTATGAATGATAAACATGAGATGATGGTGGTGATTAGTTGCTTACAACTTTTGGCTTTCAATCAAGAAAGGAGTAACTAGTAAGGATAGGACTTTGATTGAACACTTAGGACCTTGGATTGAGCAAGACTTTCTACACCTTGGCACCCTTGTAATATTTAAGAGTTGGTGATGAAGTACTAAGTGACTTGAGTGGATCTAAACTCAAGAAGATCATTTAAACTTGCTAGAGATTTGATGTAGTAACTTGTTATTTAAAACTTCTTTGCATAAACTTGGAGTTAAAGAACAAATTATGGAAGATATGTTTGATTTATGCTATGAACGACCAAGAGGAGAGTATGAGGGATTTTAGGATGTCTTTTACTTACTATTTATAGGAAGGTAAGTTTGGTTAACCATATATTGAGTTAAATGTTAACCATGGTTAAGTTAGGACACAAGTAATCATCAAAATGGAGCATGGTTAGGATCAAGCCACATGAAGGGTGACTCACCCCCATATGGGCTGTCACATGAAGATAAGATAACTTCGGTGGATAGTCTTGGTATTATCTTGAGTTTAGAGCATGATTTGGTCCGTTAAATGGCAACCGTAAGTTGTTAAGCCATAAAACGTAAAACCGGGTATCGTAAAAATACGAAACTTGTAAGAATGATGAAACTCATCATTTATAAAAATATAAAATTAGTGATAAGTCTCATTGGGTGCAAAAACGCTGCTTAAAGCTGGAAGCACGGGTCAAAAACGCATAATTCACAATTTATCAGAAAAGAAGGAGATTTCAGGGAAATCACCGTGAATTTATTTAAAGTAGACTAAAATTAGTCTATAAGTGATATGAGATGTCAAAATGTGGTTTTCATTATATCGTGGATAACTTAACAGTTATACGTGAAGTCTAAAAGTTACGCGATTTAAGCAAAATGTAGAGCATTACAAGGTTAATTTCTTTATGGTCAAAGGAGGAGGAAAATATGTTTGACTTTTCCAAAAAATGTAAAAGTGTCAAAACATCTTAGAAAACACAGTGCATGAATGGTTAAGTCTGGGTCTAAGTAGAATTGTTTAAAACGTAAGTTTAGTCTCGTACGGATCAGGGTTTATTTGGTAACATTTAAATGAAATCTTAAAAATTCTCTAATTTATTATGAGTGATTTAAAAATTAATCTGATGTGAGGAAAATTGTTATAGTTGATTTTCGTTATGCGCGTGATGTTTAAATGATATTCCGACCAAAACGAAACTTTAAGAAAATGTTTTCTTAATAACTTTTGCGAAGATAGTCTAACGATTGTCAAACTCTCAGGTTATTACTAAAATAAATTAACTTACGAGAATGTGAAATAAAAATTTTACGGGATGAATATTGAAAGTAAATAGTAAAAGTGAATAGTAACTTTTCAAAAATATGAAAAGTAACCCGAAAAATGCGCATTGTTACAATTCTCGACTTGTTCAATACTCAGACCACCGACAACCAGCGTGGCAAGAATATGGTAACTAGTAAATGGTCGAGGATTAACGGTGATTGCTAGAAGTTCAACGCTACTTACAAACATCTACAGCGTCGAAGTGGTGAAAATGACCACGATCATGTCGAGAATGCCAAAGTTAGCTTTGCGCAACGTTATGGTGGGAAGGAGTTCGTGTATGAAAAATGTTGGGAGGTTTTGAAAAATTACCCGAAGTGGGATGCCGAATATTCCATTGACATTACATGTCTCGAGGATATATTCGGGCCGGACAGACGACCTCGTCCTGAAAGAGATGGCGGCAAACGAGCCGCAAAGAAACAAAAGTCGACTTCAACGTCGAGCGCTGCGAGCTCGGTGGGGTCAATCGAATACTTTTGGAGATATATCCGAAATATATGCTCAAAAAGCCGGCGCTCAAAAGGCTTATTCTGGCGGCGGGAGAAGGAAAAGCTCTCCAAGAGAAGCTTCGAGATGGATTTTCGATGATAGATCCGAATTTGAATCGACGGTAAAAAAGCGAAATCATCCATGGCAAGCGACTAATCAAGAAATATCAGCAAAGAGATGACTAGGTTTCGTATTATTAGTATGTGTTGTATTTTTTTTTTACCCGTGTCGGTTTTTTTTTCGTATCGTTTTTATTAGTATGTGTTGTTTTTTTTCTTATTATTAAGTTATGTATTGTATTTTTATTTTGAATGAAATGAATTTAGTTTATTTAGAAAATTGAATAAAAAAATAAAGTGGTAGTGGTGGGCCCCAAATGAAGAGGTTGATGTTTGTTATGAGTGAGGAAGGTTTGTTGTGATTACTTTTGAAGAAGTGGGATCTTTGATGTGGCGCTGAGGTGACAGTGATGAAGAGATGATGCTCCATCACCATACCTTCCACTCTAAGTACCCTGGTGCCGTCACATTAGTGTCGTGGAAAAAAGTGCTGCCACATCAACATTTTTTCTCATAACACCATAATTCTTCACAACACCAAAAACCCTCTCCCTCTTATAACATGAGTTTCTAATGCCGTCGTACACACTTTAATCCCACATATATTTTTTTTCTTTTTTCACTTATTTAAACATATTTAGATAAACCAAACACATTAACTAAAATTAAAATTTTCATTAACAAAAAAATATACATTAAAAAAAGTTACATTAAAGAAAAAAAAGTACATTAAAATTTTCATTAACACACACTTATTACTCATTACCAACTCCATTTTGAACTTTATTACTCACAAACAACTCCATTTACTACCTAAGAACCATTTAAATATAAGAACGGAGCCATCTTCATATCATCTCTCTTTCTAACATACAAATGCAATCACATACAGCACTCCATTTCTCAGATTACTACACTCTCAAAAACACACGAACCTAACACTAAATACAAAACATCCAACTGAAAAACTAAAAAAAGAAAAACACGAAAAAAGGGAAAACGCGAGGGACGGTGCCCAGCTCGCGCCGCCGGGTAGCGTTTTCCCGGGCCATCTCGGCTGGTCAAGACGGCTCAGGACTCGAAAAAGCGAGGGCCGGTACCCATCTCGCGCTGTCGGGTGGTGTTTTGGGGAAAACGCAAGGGAAAACACAAGGTACCTTAGGCTCTAATTGTTTTGTTTTGTAAAATTATTAAGTAAGTTATTTATAAAATTATTTACTAATAGTTTTGTTTTATAAAGTTATTTAGTAAGTTACGATATCACGTATCAGTGTGATATTCGCGTCATTATCTCTATTTGAATGAGGTAGTGACACGTATTGTTTGTTATAATGGATATGGATAAGATTTCAGTCTAGCCGTTGCTTGGGTATGCTCCTCCAGGCTTGGTTTGCCCACGTTTGGCATGGGAATTTGTTTCCAATTAGTGTGACAGGTTCTAGCCTTTGTGGGCATGTTTTTAGTGTATGGGTTTTAGTCATTTAGACTGAAAACTCTCATACGCTATCAATAGATGAGTGAGGATCAAATGAGAAATTTAATTTAAATGAGAATAATGAGAATGAACCACAACCACTAATTTTAGATGCATCCACAAAAGTAGATGCATCTCCCAATTATTTCTCTTTTCTTATTTGAATTTTGTGGCTAGAATTTTTTCTCACTCTTCTCATTTCAATATCTCTTCTCACTAGATCCATTCCCATTAATAGATAATATATAAATATATAGATTTATAGATATATTATAGATAAATAGACTTGAGCAAAGTAGAAATAAGAAACTTACATGTTGAGAAGTGTTGAATTTCCTTTTAGTTGTTAAATTAAATGAAAGAACATTGGATAAAAGTTTTGTACATTTATTTATGTCCGTGAGCATACAATCATGCGATAATTAGGGTTCATTTAGGTTATTAACTATAGCTTGTTGTCGTATTCTTTTATTAAACACCTTTATCAATTGAAAAGAATGTTGGCTTTTGACAATTCTACTTTTAACTAGGGGCGTATCATTATAATCAACGTTGTTATGCTTCTTTTAAATGTGTAGTAGCTATGCATGGTGAATTGGCGATGTATATTGAAAGTAGCAACGGGAAACCCTCATGATCATCTGCTACCCATTGTCTTTGGCCGGCCTTGATCAGATGAAGCAACAATATATCTTAAGACTGGTCGTAATGAGACCAAACAATTCGGTCGGTTGAGCCATTTCGGACGCATCTCCCCCTACGAAGACAGAACCAAACACGTATGTGACAACTCACATTTTTCAGGTTCATACTTGACCATAAACTCAAAACTTTTTACTTTAAATACTTGAATTTATGCCTTTATGTATAACCGTTAGGTTAACCCGCGTAAAACGGAAAACTACTTTAAACGAATACCGGGACTGGACTAAGTTTAATCTTCGTCAAATAAGTAATTTACAACTCTTATGATCATGTTTTGTGAGTTTATACATTTGGTTTTACAAGTTTTACTTAAATCGTCTACGTCTTGCATTATGTTCCTTCATGCATGCATTAACTCACCACCTTTCTTATATATACATATACATATACACTTACACTTATGTAACATCAAAATTTTCAAAAATCTCCCCCTCCCCATCATCATTGACGCCACCTAACCCCTTCCCTATAAGAAAACTCCAAAATTTCATTTCTACTTAGAACACCACAACTTCCTTATTCTTGATTTATATTGAAACCATATGTAGTCTTGTGAATTAGTATTATGCAAGCTCTCTTTTCTTCCTTGGGATTCCAGTCTAGGGCTGTAAACGAACCAGACGAACACGAACGGAGCCTTGTTCATGTTCGTTTATTTAATTTTAACCGGACAAATAAACGAACACGAACGTTTATTCGGACGAATTTTCTTGTTCATGTTCGTTTATTAAAAAAATTAGTTGTTCTTGTTCATTTATGTTCGTTTATTAAAACGGTAAACGAACGGTAAACGAACGAACATAAATGAACATAGACAAACAAACATAAACTTTACTAATCTATGCACGATATATTGTTTTATAAGCGTTGTTTTATTTAAACAAACCAATTTTAAAATTATACAATTAAAAGATATGATATACGAATATCAAATAAATAAATGAGCATAAATGAACGTTAACGAACGCATAATCGAACGTTCACGAACATAAATGAACGGACGTGCCTTTTGTTCATGTCGTTCGTTTAACTAAACGAACGTAAAATATGGTTCATGTTCGTTCATTTAATAAATAAACAAACATAAACGAACTTTTTTCCGAACGGTTCATGAAATATTCACTGAACGTTCAGTTCGTTTACAGCCCTAGATACCATATACACAGCTCAACAACACATTCTTATACACTCAATGTCTTTTTTAGTTCACTTGTCACATTTTTGCAAGAAATAAGATTTAGACTTCGCCTATTTAACTTCTATTTAAACAACATTACCTAACACTCTTTCATTCACACTCATCAACATGCAAACTTTCTCTTTTCTTTCTCTTATAAATTACAACAGTAACAAGAGCAGAAAACAAGGGTATTGAGCTTTGGGTAAAGTTGGTTAAGCTTTGGTTAAGTGTTAATGATCATAAGTTATGGTTTTAGGTACCAAAAGTTAGGTTTTCTTGAGTCCTTTGTTCATTTCTTGTCCATCACCACTCTAAACACTTGTAAGCTCTTCAACAACTCATTTCATACTCATTTACATTCATATTTAATATTTCATGCTTGATTTTTGATACGGATTTAAAACATACGTTTTTAGGGGGTCATTTAAGCCTTAAACTCGTGTGTTATTGATCAAATATTGCTTAAAATTGTTCCTTTTCACTTTTTAGATACTTTGGAAGTAAAAGCTGGAAATCAAGCATATTTGTACGAAAAGGGACGAAAAAACGAAGAAAACGATCAAGTCGAGAAAAAGTCTGGAAAAAGGCTCCAGACGGCGTCACAAATTCCTTAGTGATGTCATCACTTATTTCGAAAGATATCAAAACAACCCAGATTTAACAAGCGACGGCTCAAAGCATACTGAAGACTCCAACAAATGACGATGTCACTTGTTAATGAAGATCAAAGTCCAGGCCAATATTACAACGTAACGGAACAGAGCTTTTACAAAGGGACGACGTCAGACATTATCTAACGGCATCGGAAGACCCTATGCGACGTCGTCACAAGCCGATCAAGACTATCACAACATGCGCGCGAAGTAGCTTGTTTTGGCCATATCTTTTGCATATGAACTTGGATTTAGGTGATTCAAAAAAAGAAATGATCGGGACAAAAAAATATACGATTTGGTGAAAAAGGCTTTGCGACGCCATCACTCCTTAGATCTGATGTCGTCACATCGGTGCGACAGTAAAATCAGCTATAAATATAACCTCGTAACTTCAATTTTTGAAAGCCCTAAACCCTAAGTCCTATTCTAGGGTTTAGGTAGGTTTTTTCCAGAAACTTATAGGGTTTCAATCACTCCATAAACATCTTGTAATAGTTGGTATCAGAGCGATGGTTGAGAGATTTAAGTATCCACCATTAGTAGGGGATGCTTAGCCTTGAACCTTTGCTCGGTAATTGCATTTAGAGTTTAATTGCATCGCACGATTATACATTTATCAGTTATTCAGTCATGTTATTCATTATATAGTTCATGTTTATTAGATAATCAGTGCATGTTTAGCGATGCATACCCATTTATGTGATTAGTAGCATATATAAGATTATATGAATTTACATATATAGTAGTGTAGTGCATAATGCATTTTCAGATATCAGATAAAGTTGCAGATCGTGAATCAGATACTCACGATATAGTAAGCATATAGAATTTGTATGCATTATCAGTATAGTACTATATAGTTAGCATTTACATCAGCTCATGTGCAGTAGATGTTACGTTTTAGTTCACTGACTTGGGATAAATTATGATATCGATGAGTTCATGATTATATGGTGTGACTATTATGACGCCAGATCAAAGTAATAATATTCACATGATATGGAATGAATTTATCGAGATCATGGGATATCTTGGGGAGCTCACTAGAATGGTTATGTGTTAAATGCATCATGAATATTGCATTAAATCATGTTGAAAAACATTTTCAGACATGGTCATTATAAAGGGCATAACTTACATACTCTAGCATGTAAAGAAAGATTATGATTTATAAATGCTACAGAATATGACAAAATAGATATGAAATATAGATTTCAGCATTTCTGGATTTAAGCGGTTTACAGGAAAGAGGGTAAAAAAAATGAAATGAAAACGTGTCAGAATGGATACGGATCATTCAATAAGAGATATTCCGATCAGAGTTATGAAACAGAATTTTAGGATGTGACATTTTAGAGAAAATTATGCGAATTCAGGTAAGTAAATCCTTTCTTTTAACGCTAGCTTATGAAATTTTGAGATATTTTCAGAAAATAGTCGAGATGAACATCAAGAATACAAATGATTATGGATCTATCGAATTATTTTCAAAGTATAATCAAGAAAATCTCAGAGTTCATATGATCAGGTGAAAGGATTTCAACATGGATAACAGGTACCTATAAACCTGTTGATAAATTTGATACATATATAGAGGAAATGAATTCTAGTTTGATCCTTATCAGTGGATTATCAGTTTTATTATTAGAATACAGACATGATACATACCCAAATGGGGGAGTACTTACAAATGATCCTAAGTAATTAGGGGACAATTTAGATACAACAACAGTAGTTCGTGAGGCCACGAACAGTCCAAGCGGGGGAGAGTTGTAACATCCCGATTTTTATAGAAAATAATAGCGGATTTATCTAAATTCCTATTGGTTACATCTAGTATTTTAGTGGAATAAATATAGAAGCCCCACCTTGACGGTATTAATAATATAGCAAGTGAGGACTTGATATGTAAACAAGATATGATTTAGTTTGCAAGACATTCTACTACAAGGGACTAATTGTGTTCAAGTGACAAAGTAGTGGAAATTGATAAAGTACCCTTGGTCCTTATCCTTTTATATCTTATACATAAGTCGGTTTACAGGAGATATACTCTCTCCCATTCACGACCTAGAGAAAAGAAGAAGCAGGAGAAAAGTACTTTCTTCACTTTGAAGAATTCTTTACATATCATGATGTTTATCAATTTCATCAAGAATTAAACAAGGAGTAACAAGAATTGAATGGGTTATCAAGGCTTGATTGGTTATGATAAATTAAGGAGGTTCAAGTAATTTCATGTTCTTCCCTAATTCAAGGTAATTAGTGAATCATGTGTTAATTTATGATTATGAGTTATGAGGTTATGTTTAATAAGTGTTTTACATGATTATGTGATGAATCATGATTTGTGTTTATGGGTTATGCATGTGATTATTAGGGTTTATGATGGGATTATGTTAGTGATCAATTTAAGATGTTTAGAAGGTGTTTATGTTAATTATTTAGTTGAACCAAACACCCCTTTATGCGATTTGTGCGATATATGATGTTAAACAAGTTCTTTGAAATTTTTAGCAATGATTAGTCATGTTTAAAAACTCATATAAAATTGATAGAAGCTCGGATTGAATCATGGACGGACTTTCTGGAAATCCTAAGGTGTCTACTTCAGTTATTATTTATAAATTTTTTGCTCATTTAGTAGTTAAGTTGGTCTAAAACGTGATTTGGTACAGCAAGGGCTGATCTTAAAATGTGCAGCAAACCAAACTTTAAAAATTCATACCGGATAGACCGTAGCTCCGTTTGGAGCATTCGATACCTTTTCGGAAAGGGAAAATAGTATTCTTTCATGGAAAAATAGCCTCATGACCTGTTTCAGTAGTTAAGTAAGTCAAAATGATGTATTTGCAGGCTACTGCAGAAAATCAGCAAATGCGTTATTAAGTGTTTTGATGATTATGACATGATATGATGTTTTTGCCAGTCCCGGGTGATTATATTCTATGATAGCTTATATTCTCAGCCCATATGGTTATAATTCATGTTATGAAAGTATAGAACCAAGTGACCATACTTGGTTAGCTTAGCTCAGCTCGAGTTCGCGAGTATAGTAGTGCATGTTTGGCGAGATTTATGCCATAACTAATTTATGAGTTTATGCATTATAGTTAGTTTATGTGTGCTTAGTTACGCTTATAGTTGCATTATCATGTTATATTCATGCTTAGTTGTTATGTGTTAACATTATACGTGTACATCTATCATGATATAGGTGTTCGAGGCATATTCAGAATCATTCATCTTGCATTATACGGCCCAGGTGAGTAACGGATTTTCAGTTAACATGTTTAGTAGATTAAGCATGTTTAGTGTATATATATATGTGTTGCTATATCTCAAGTACTATGCAAGTTATGTATCATGTTGACCCGTGTGGTCATATAAGTATCATGTTGACCCGTGAGGTCATATTAGTATCATGTTGACCCGTGTGGTCATATTAGTATCATGTTGATCCGTTGGGTCATATTAAGTAGTATGTTGACATGTTTGGTCATATTAGTATCATGTTGACCCGTTGGGTCATATTAAGTAGTATGTTGACATGTTTGGTCATATTAGTATCATGTTGACCCTTGTGGTCATATTAGTATCATGTTGACCCGTTGGGTCATATTAAGTAGTATGTTGACATGTTTGGTCATATTAGTATCATGTTGACCCGTGTGGTCATATTAGTATCATGTTGACCCGTTGGGTCATATTAAGTATTATGTTGACATGTTTGATCATATTAAGTATCATGTTGACCTCTTTGGTCATATAAAGTATCAAGTTGACCCGTTAGGTCATATTAAGTATCATGTTGACATGTTTGGTCATATTAAGTATCAAGTTGACCACGTTGGTCATATTAAGCATTAAGTTGACCCTAGTTGACCCGTTTGGTCATATTAAGTATCAAGTTGACCCGTTGGTCATATTAAGCATTAAGTTGACCCCAGTTGACCCGTTTGGTCATATTAAGTATCAAGTTGAGCTGTTGGTCATATTAAGCATCAAGTTGACCCAAGTTGACCCGCTTGGTCATATTAACTATCATGTTGACCTATTTGGCCATATTTAGTATTAAGTAGACCCGATTTACCCAGTAGTATGTTGTGGCCCAACCTCAATATTATTTATAGCGAAAACTTAGCTATATGTCATAGCGGTTTCAGCATTTTGTTTATAGTAGTTCAGCATTATATTATAGTTCAGCTATAGCATCAAGTTATAGCTCATCATTGGTTTATTTTATAGTACAATTTTAGTAATTAATTCAATTTTTGTATCATGTCTTGGTTTAACCTTGTAACCATATTATTGCTCAGTTTCTATATTCACTTAGTCTCATTCTAGCCCGACTTAGTATCATGTTATAGTCAAGCATAAGTATTTAGCTTAACCTTAAATTATATATGAATGTTATATGTGTTTAGTAATGTGTGCAAAATGCTTTATGCACTTCTGGCATACGATGCATTAATATATATGCATGTCAAATTCTATGAGGTATATACTTATGCAGTTTTTAAGGCACGCCAAGTGCTTTATGCACTTAATTAGTCAGAATGGTACTTAATGCATTACTTAATGTATTTAGTACTATCAGTATGTAGTCAGTTATGTGATCACACATGTGTTCCAGACAAAGTTGGAACTTAGACCTCCTTAGTGGAGAATCGAGCCTTAGAATAGTGAATGTTCCAAAATCGGAACTCAAACATTCTATATGGATGATTAACATACTTATATGGCTCGTCAGTTATGTACTCAGCCAGTATAGTACTATAAGTACTTAGTCAGCATGTGCTTATGCACTCAGCCAGTATAGTACTATAAGTACTCAGTTAGTATGTGCTTATGCACTAAACTAGTATAATACTATAAGTACTCAGCCAGTATGTGCTTATATACTCAGTCAGTATGTGCTTTACGCACTCACTATGTGCTTATGTACTTAGTCAGTTATGCATTAAGTATGTGCTTAGTTATGCAGTCAGCTATGCACTCAGTATGCTTATGTACTCGATTAGTAACATGGTGTATCATGTATTTAATCGGTCGATCGTGCTTATGCGTTAGTTAATATTATAATTCATGTAGTCAGAATAGTACTATATATACTTATTCAGCATCATGCTTATGTTCAGTTTATGATTTGATACAGTTCTGTTATCTCACTAAGTCTTATAGACTCACCATTCTCATATTATATTTTTGTAGGTATGCAAGATGAGACCATGTACATGCTAAATGGGGCGTAATGGGTTAAAATGGTGTAGCTTGCGGGTTAGGTAACGAGCTTCTCATTTCCATCATTTGTTATCAGTTTGGAATGCCCCTAAATCAAGAACAAGCTTCTTTACCAAGTTTAAAGAGTCATCGTTATGTATTTTTGTAAAGTTTAGTATTTTAACGGGACGTCTCGAATAAGCCCGTATAATGTAGAAAATACGCTTCCGCTAGTTTTATCAATGTGTACAGTTTACGGATTTTGATATTAAAAAAAAATTTGGGCGTTTCAAGTTGGTATCAGAGCGATGGTTTGAGAGATTTAAGTATCCACCATTAGTAGGGGATGCTTAGCCTTGAACCTTTGCTCGGTAATTGCATTTAGAGTTTAATTGCATCACACGATTATACATTTATTAGTTATTCATTCATGTTATTCATTATATAGTTCATGTTTATTAGATAATCAGTGTATGTTTAGCGATGCATGCCCATTTATGTGATTAGTAGCATATATAAGATTATATGAATTTACATATATAGTAGTGTAGTGCATAATGCATTTTTAGATATCAGATAAAGTTGCAGATCGTGAATCAGATACTCACGATATAGTAAGCATATAGAATTTGTATGCATTATCAGTATAGTACTATATAGTTAGCATTTACATCAGCTTATGTGCAGTAGATGATACGTTTTAGTTCACTGACTTGGGATAGACTATGATATCGATGAGTTCATGATTATATGGTGTGACTATTTTGGCGCCTGATCAACGTAATAATATTCACATGATATGGAATGAACTTATCGAGATCATGAGATATCTTGGGGAGCTCACTAGAATGGTTATGTGTTAAATGCATCATGAATATTGCATTAAATCATGTAGAATAACATTTTCAGACATGGTCATTATAAAGGGCATAACTTACATACTCTAGCATGTAAAGAAAGATTATGATTTATAAATGCTACATAATATGACAAAATAGATATGAAATATAGATTTCAGTATTTCTGGATTTAAGCGGTTTACAGGAAAAAGGGTAAAAGAAATGAAATGAAAACGTATCAGAATGGATACGGATCATTCAATAAGAGATATTCCGATCAGAGTTATGAAACAGAATTTCAGGATGTGACATTTTAGCGAAAATTATGCGAATTCAGGTAAGTAAATCCTTTCTTTTAACGCCAGCTTATGAAATTTTGAGATATTTTCAGAAAATAGTCGAGATGAACATCAAGAATACAGATGATTATGGATTTATCGAGTTATTTTCAAAGGATAATCAAGAAAATCTCAGAGTTCATATGATCAGGTGAAAGGATTTCAACATGGATAACAGGTACCTATAAACTTGTTGATAAATTTGATACATATATAGAGGAAATGAATTCTAGTTTGATCCTTATCAGTGGATTATCAGTTTTATTATTAGAATACAGACATGATACATACCCAAATGGGGGAGTACTTACAAATGATCCTAAGTAATTAGGGGACAATTTAGATACAACAACAGTAGTTCGTGAGGACACGAACAGTCCAAGCGGGGGAGAGTTGTAACATCCCGATTTTTATAGAAAATAATAGCGGATTTATCTAAATTCTTATTGGTTACATCTAGTATTTTAGTGGAATAAATATAGAAGCCCCACCTTTACGGTATTAATAATATAGCAAGTGGGGACTTGATATGTAAACAAGATATGATTTAGTTTGCAAGACATTCTACTACAAGGGACTAATTGTGTTCAAGTGACAAAGTAGTGGAAATTGACTAAAGTACCCTTGGTCCTTATCCTTTTATATCTTATACATAAGTCGGTTTACAGGAGATAAACTCCCTCCCATTCACGACCTCGAGAAAAGAAGAAGCAGGAGAAAAGTACTTTTTTCACTTTGAAGAATTCTTTACATATCATGATGTTTATCAATTTCATCAAGAATTAAACAAGGATTAACAAGAATTGAATGGGTTATCAAGGCTTGATTGGTTATGATAAATTAAGGAGCTTCAAGTAATTACATGTTCTTCCCTAATTCAAGGTAATTAGTGAATCATGTGTTAATTTATGATTATGAGTTATAAGGTTATGTTTAATAAGTGTTTTACATGATTATGTGATGAATCATGATTTGTGTTTATGGGTTATGCATATGATTATTAGGGTTTATGATGGGATTATGTTAGTGATCAATTTATGATGTTTAGGATGTGGTTATGTTAATTATTGAGTTGAACCAAACACCCCTTTGTGCGATTTGTGCGATATATGATGTTAAACAAGTTGCTGAAATTTTCAGCAATGATTAGTCATGTTTGAAAAATCATATAAAATTGATAGAAGCTCGGATTAAATCATGGCCCAACTTTCTGGAAATCCTAAGGTGTCTACTTCAGTTGTTATTCATAAAGTTTTTGCTCATTTAGTAGTTAAGTTGGTCTCAAACGTGATTTGGTACAGCAAGGGCTGATCTTAAAATGTGCAGCAAACCAAACTTTAAAAATTCATACCGGATAGACCGTCGCTCCGTTTGGAGCGTGTCGTACCTTTTCGGAAAGGGAAAATAGTATTCTTTCATGAAAAAATAGCCTAATGACCTGTTTCAGTAGTTAAGTGAGTCAAAATGATGTATTTGCAGGCTGCTGCAGAAAATCAGCAAATGCGTTATTAAGTGTTTTGATGATTATGACATGATATGATGTTTTTGCCAGTCCCGGGTGATTATATGCTATGATAGCTTATCTTCTCAGCCCATATGGTTATAATTCATGTTATGAAAGTATAGAACCAAGTGACCATACTTTGTTAGCTTTGCTCGAGTTCGCGAGTATAGTAGTGCATGTTTGGCGAGATTTATGCCATAACTAATTTAGGAGTTTATGCATTATAGTTAGTTTATGTGTGCTTAGTTGCGCTTATAGTTGCATTATCATGTTATATTCATGCTTAGTTGTTATGTGTTAACATCGTACGTGTAGGTGTTCAAGGCATATTTAGAATCATTCATCTTGCATTATACGGCCCAGGTGAGTAACGGATTTTCAGTTAACATTAGTATATATATATATATTTATATATATATATATATATATATATATATATATATATATATATATGTGTGTGTGTGTGTGTGTGTGTGTGTTGCTATATCTCAAGTACTATGCAAGTTATGTATCATGTTGACCCGTGTGGTCATATAAGTATCATGTTGACCCGTGAGGTCATATTAGTATCATGTTGACCCGTGTGGTCATATTAGTATGTCATATTAGTATCATGTTGATCCGTTGGGTCATATTAAGTAGTATGTTGACATGTTTGGTCATATTAGTATCATGTTGACCCGTTGGGTCATATTAAGTAGTATGTTGACATATTTGGTCATATTAGTATCATGTTGACCCGTGTAGTCATATTAGTATCATGTTGACCCGTTGGGTCATATTAAGTAGTATGTTGACATGTTTGGTCATATTAGTATCATGTTGACCCGTGTGGTCATATTAGTATCATGTTGACCCGTTGGGTCATATTAAGTATTATGTTGACATGTTTGATCATATTAAGTGTTATGTTGACATGTTTGATCATATTAAGTATCATGTTGACCTCTTTGGTCATATAAAGTATCAAGTTGACCCGTTAGGTCATATTAAGTATCATGTTGACATGTTTGGTCATATTAAGTATCAAGTTGACCACGTTGGTCATATTAAGTGTTAATACAAATAAGCCGTAAAAACGTTTATTTATATTTTACGATCTTCTAATGTTTTGTCGAAAACAAACGTAAAATCATTTTAACGAAACAAATAAAATACGTAAATAGTTTGAACTAATAGTTTCTAACATATTCACATTTTCACATAAAACACTAAAACAAGTATAAGTGATTTTATGATTTAATATTACATATGTAGAACAACTAGTGTTTACATATTTGGGTAAAATATACACATAACTAGTATGTAGTATATTGGGTAATATAAATGGGTAGAAACTTAAGTATCACAACCCATTGACCAAATACATTGAATATAGTTGGGTACAACCCAAAGCCCATGACCCATGGAGCTTGACCCATAACCCATTGCATGCCATCATGCTTATATCATATATGGATAATATCCATAACCCATGGTATTGACCCATGCCCATGTGACTAGGTGCATTGCACTCAAGAGATACATTGTATCTAGCTAAAGACCCATGGATCAACCCATGACCCATGACCCATAACCAAAATACCCATGGGTAAAGAGGAGCGTCCCACGGATCCCTAGCTTTACACTAGACAAATCCCTTGTGGGAGGGATCCGTGGGATCCGGGGAACAGTTGAATTTTTCCTCTATAAATAGTGAGCCATTTCTTTATTTTTGCTCACCCCTTTCCAATATACTTTCCCCTTGAGTTAAAAACTCTCTAACCTCAGACCCAAGAGATCTATGTTTGTAGTTTTGTTTTTGTGTGATCTTCTAGGTTCCTCTTAAAGGCAAGATCACCACCTTTGAAGTCGAGCAAGCTCAAGTCCATGAGTTTCCATGCTTCCTCATCATCAATACTACTGAATTCTTCTTGTTGATGATTGTTTTTCTTTTCCTAAGAAGTGTTGAAGACATTTGTGAAAGGTGTCTCAAGTGTCAAGATGAAGATATTAGTGAAGGGTATCTATCGTCCATATCATAAGCACTTGTGGTAGGTTCTTAGAAGTCAAGACTAGAAACATTATTGAAGGGTGCTTAGAAGTCAAGACACAAGACATTAGTGAAGGGTGTCTTGAAGATCTAGTTAAAGGCATTAGTGAAAGGTGCCTTAGATGTACATTCGATATGGTGTGTTTCGATGTACAAGATAGATTAGTACTAGATCCAAGGATATTGATATCCTTGATGATGTTGTAATAAGGAGTTGGTATCCTTTGGGATTAGTCGTTTGTGTAGTGTTGGGTAGTAGTTCCTCCATTGCAATGGAACTAGGTGCTTAGCCTAGTACCTAATAAAGGGTAGGCGACGTTGTGTAGGTGTGGTTCACGTTGGTGTGAAAGAACTAGGTACTTAGCCTAGTACATGATAAAGGGTAGGCGACGTTGTGTAGGTGTGGTTCACCTTGGAGTGAAAGAACCTGGTGGTTAGCCTAGCACCGGAAAAAGGGTAGGCGACGTTGTGAAGGCATCTACGCCATAAGGAGTTGGTGTAGTGATTACGAACTCTCGAGTAGGTGACTCGGGGAGTGGAGTAGGGCAAGGAAGGTATCCTTATATCCGAACCACTATAAATACTCGCGTTGTGGTTTTGTGTTTCTTACTCTTATCTTTTCATTACGTACTTATATATGTTTGTTTATCAACATCCAACACACACATCCAAATAGATTGACATAAGCCGATCTAAATAGATTAAAAGAAAGTTTTAATTGGTAAAACTATTCAACCCCCCCCCCCTTCTAGTTTTCCACAATTGGCATCAGAGCTTCGTTAGCAAGTTTCTTGAAGTATATTGTACTTTAAAAACTTGATACGAACCATGGTTAATTGAAAACTACAAAGAAGGATTTTCATAAAAACAAACACCATGTCTCTTAAAACCTTTTATTTAGATGTTGATTAAGATGACAACATTTCTTGTGTTATTTATTTTTCATTTAATTGCACTAATCCTCTTTGTCATATTGATTAGTCAAAGCTCATATCTACCAAGCCATAGGAATCGCTTGGTAACAAGAATACCTTCCCTAAGAAGGTATCTTAAGCACAAAGGACCTGGAATTGTCTTCTGATATTTGTTGTGTCATTTGTAAAGATATTCCTAAGTGCATTCGAGGTATGACTTTTCACTTATCTCTAAATGACATTAGCTTGATAAATAAGTATACTTACCAAGGTAGTTATTTGATTTTTTTTTTTCATTTACATGCTTTACATGTAGCTTCATTAGGAAGCTTTCTATCACATACGTATCACTCTTTCGTCTAAAAGTCATGGTTCATAAAACTTGTGTTTTGTTTCACTTAATCCAAAAATCATATCTTTCAATTAATAAAACAAAACACAAATATCAAAAATTCCTCTTTTCTCATAAATACTCCTACCGTCATCCACTCCATCAAATCTCCACATTTTCAAATCTTCCAATTTCAAAAATTTCCTCTCATTCAAAACTTCATCTTCCTCTCCATTTCATCTCAACCGAAACCAAGAAGAATCGTCTTCAACATGGTTTACATCGCCCTCGTGCTTATCGCCTTAACACTCATTGCACTTGTGTTCCCTATGATGAAGTTCACATACGGAGACATATACTTTGTGTTGTTAATCTACATTGGGGTTATATACCCAATCCCTTGTATCATCCTTAGCATTGAAATGAAATATTACTAAGAATCTAGTTTATCTAGGTTATTATCATAATGTGTTTACCATTTCTTTTTATTTTCTAGTAATACATTAGAAGTCATGTGTGCATGCTAAAAGAAAAATGTAGGCTAAAACACTTATCTTGGTATAAAACTATGAGATCTAAAAACCTATGTTTTTTCATCATAAAATCTGTTTCTGTAACTACAGATCCACGGATCCCGGCAAATGTACTAACCGGATCCCTTTTTGAAAGGAACCGTGGGAACCGTCCTACTAGAAAACAGTTTTTCATGCAAATTAAAAACCACTTTCTTCCTAAATGTAATATTCCACTAGAATAAGTAAGCTAAGTGTCATTGTTGTTAAAAACCATTGTTAATAAAAATCTAGTAAAAACGGTAGATAATCATATGGTTGACCACAAACATCACTTTCTATTAACTCATCATTTCTATAGGTTCAACTATGATGCATGAATATGAGTTTGATTTTTCAGTCACTAGCGTCTACACTCCGAACATCTCCTTTGGCCCAACACACCTGGCAATCATGTCCGTGGGTTCAATAATCTCGAAAACCGTCACTTCCACGAAGGACGTATTGTAGACACCTCTCTACAATTCGAAGAAGGTATCAAGACCTCCTTCCGAGCCATAGGACTAGAATGTCTTCTTGAAATCAATGAGAAGATATGTCCAAGGTTCATAATGGAATTCTTCCATCAAGTTGAACTCGTTCGTAACGAGGATCGTTCTCTATCTCTTTGGTTTCATATCAAAAACCAAAAGTTTACTTTAACCCTTGGGCATTTTGCTCACATCCTCCGAATTCTAAATCATGGACAATGTGCCTTCACCGAAGATTGGTCTCTTGATTCTTTCTTCAACTTTCGTGAAGAAAATAGTCCATATTGTTCACACATACCCTCCCCTAAAGATTTACATCGCATAATATGCAAACCTCGACCATATTACTCCGATCCAAACATTATCTTCACACGGGACATCCGAGAAGAGTACAAGCCCCTTGCACTCATCCTACGTGAAAATGTTTGGAGTCTTAGGGGAAATCGAGAAATCCTTCCCGCTTGTTGTGCTCACATAATGTATTGTTTGCTAACACAACAACCATACAATCTCGCCTACTTCTTCGCAAGGCGAATTTGTAAATCTTCAAGAATCCAAGAATAAACTCATCCCTTATGGAATGTTCTTGACGCGCCTCTATCATAACATTATGCACTTTCATCCTCAATTTCAAAGTCCGTTGTACGTACTTGTGAACAAGATGATGGAACCGATAAACATATCTCTCATGAAGACTTTCTTCATTCTTGATTCCACCAACACTCATCAACCACGTGATGATCCTTCTAGCGAAAACGCTCAAGGAACTTAGTAGTCTTTCAAATAGGATCAATCATTTTGTACTCATACTTTATCAATGCAATCCAATTCCTTTCATGAAATAAAACATCTTACATTTGATATCTTAGTGTTAGAACCCCTTAAACTAACCTTGGAATATAATGCATTGTCAAGATCATTGCATACCTTTAGTAAAGGTTCTGCTTAGCAGATGGACGGATCCCAAAGTTTGTGCTAGACGGATCCCTACATTTAGGGAACCGTAGGATCCGGCAAACAGAAAATGCAATTGCAAGCATTGTATTTCAAACATATCCTTAGAACACCTCACACTAAGCTAGACATAGTGACTTAAGGAAAATTAAGTCCTTATCAAGTTAAGTAGATCCTTCCTACTCACACATAACTTACCTAGATCACACTCAAAGACGCTTGTAGATCTATCATTTCACTTTAATCCATTACTCTTCCGCTCTCAAGCTCACACATCATTTTTCACATGATCCCTCATATCTAAACGTTGGAAACCTCTTATAGGAAAATTGATCATAATCATCCTTACGTCAAAATTGGTCGAAATTGATCAAATTCTAGTTTTTTCATCTTAAGCCTTTAGGATATTCTCCAAAGGATTAATCTAAGTCACTATCTGATCTCTAGGATCATTTAGCTTCACTTGACACTCTCAAAATCTTTAGTGTCATCCTTGTTCATTCATTGGTACTCATGAAAGTTCCAATTTCTTCCATAAAAGGCAATCATTAGCTACATCACTCATTACCTTCAAGTACTCAAGCACCTCTTCATTTAAAACACTTAGGAGGACTGAAACACTCAAGATGGAATAGATCTTAGACATTAGAAACATAATTTTTATTCTTTCATAGCTGCTGAGAGTCGGATCCCTAGGACTAGCCTAGACGGATCCCTCATTGGAGGGAACCGTGGGATCCGGGTGACAGATTATGTCAACTCTAGCTAAAACAATCATTTAAAGCTCATCTTTCTAACTTAAACACTCCATCTCATCTTAAATGAGTTCCTATATCAGTACAAACTCTGAAGTTGACTCTTGTGCATGTTAATCATCACATTCTAATGAATTTTAGTGGCTTAAGGCTTGAATGCACTTGCCAACTCTCTTGCTTTATAAACCACATTGTTAGGACTTCCATAGTCATCACCTTCATCCTCATTTTCAGCACTTAAGAAACCCTTACAAACTTCTTAAAAACATCTCATCATGAGGAAAACTCCAAGTAGTAACTTATCCACCAAAGAACCACCCAAGAAAATTGCTCGTGTTGTACACGAAATCTCTTCAACCGAATCATCTCCGGTCAAGCCAACAAATGCAAGGATCTCTTCTCAACCAATCAAACCAATTCCTAAGAGGATAGTACCCACAAAACTACTTATGCCAAACACCACCATACCTCCTAGGCCAAACAATATCATCTCCACTAAACCATCACCATTGGTTCCTAGAGCTATCTCTTTTACATCTCCACTTTCATCACCACACCTCTACAATTTAGAGGATTTGCCTCCTAGGCCGTCTCACCCTCCTCCGCCGACAACATTCTCCTCATTAGGAGGAATAATGGTACAAAATCAAGGTGTTGAGTCAACATTAGCTCCGGCTTCCTTTTCGCTGTTTCCATCATATAATCCCATTTGGATTATGAGAAATCATCAAAGTCAACCGCCCGACCATATGGAAGTTGACACTTCTCTACCACCACCATCATTCTTGGTCGAGCCATTCTCAAATAGGCCTCCACCAATCCCTCCATCGTTTAAGGCTCCACAAGCCGCTTCACTTGATCCTTCGCATCAAGCAATTTCATTTCTTCCACCACCACTACCTAGCCATGACAAAGATTGTTATCATTGTCAACATGTTGAAAGTTTGATACATGAAGTACGAGAAGACCAGCGTTTCATGTTCTATCACCTCCTCGAACGTTTCGACGAGATTAAACCTAAACAAACTTGAGCTAGAGGATTTTAGTGGTGTCCTAGTTTCAAACGTTACTTAGACAAGTCTAGTAATTCCAAGTCATGTATCGATCATTTTCTTAGTTTTTAGAGTCATGTATATCATATCTCTAGTTTTATTAAATGAAAATACATGCTACTTGCTATATTTCTGTGTATATGAGTATGTTGTATAATACATATCTCACTTTGATATTAACATAATATGTTATATCACCATTTTTGAAATTGATCATCAGCCAAACGGATCCCTCATTTTTACCTAGACGGATCCCTACAAAGAGGGAACCGTGGGATCCGTGATACAGAAAACTATTTTTCTACTAACTTGGATCACATTTGCAGGAAATTGTGTATTATACTTGTTTTCTAATCTTTGTTTTGTAGTTATTCAATTTACACATGAAGACTTTGACATCCTAAAGCTAGGGGGAGCTTTCTGTCAAAGCAATACATTGCAAATTACTTGCAATATTAGGATTACAATTCATGGCATCCCTTTGCAAAATTGCAATCAACAAGGGGGAGCACATTCGTCACATAGCCGAAATCTTTTGCAAACTTAGTTGCAAATTAACTAGCTTAGTATTAGTCTCTTGACACCCTTACATAGGGATGGACTCGTCAAGGGGGAGTAAAGACGAGATCCTTTCCCGTTACTTGCTCTCTATTTTTTTTATTTCTTTCACATGTTTTTTCCTAAAACAATGTGTTAGTTTCCTTTCTAAGCTCTTTCGTTTCGACAAAAAAAGGGGAGAAGAAAGTAAAAACTACAAATTCAAAATTTTACTAATTTTAGCTTTTCCTTAAAATAATTTTATGTTTTGTCATAAACAAAAGGGGGGAGATTGTTAATACAAATAAGCCGTAAAAACGTTTATTTATATTTTACGATCTTCTAATGTTTTGTCGATAACAAACGTAAAATCATTTTAACGAAACAAATAAAATACGTAAATGGTTTGAACTAATAGTTTCTAACATATTCACATAAAACACTAAAACAAGTATAAGTGATTTTATGATTTAATATTACATATGTACAACAACTAGTGTTTACATATTTGGGTAAAATATACACATAACTAGTATGTAGTATATTGGGTAATATAAATGGGTAGAAACTTAAGTATCACAACCCATTGACCAAATACATTTAATATAGTTGGGTACAACCCAAAGCCCATGACCCATGGAGCTTGACCCATAACCCATTGCATGACATCATGATTATATCATATATGGATAATATCCATAACCCATGGTATTGACTCATACCCATGTGACTAGGTGCATTGCACTCAAGAGATACATTGTATCTAGCTAAAGACCCATGGATCAACCCATGACCCATGACCCATAACCAAACTACCCATGGGTAAAGAGGAGCGTCCCACGGATCCCTAGCTTTACGCTAGACAGATCATTTGTGGGAGGGATCCGGGGAACAGTAGAATTTTTCCTCTATAAATAGTGAGTCATTTCTTCATTGTTGCTCACCCCTTTCCAATACACTTTCCCCTTGAGTTAAAAACTCTCTAACCTCATATCCAAGAGATCTATGTTTGTAGTTTTGTTTTTGTGTAATCTTCTAGGTTCCTCTTAAAGGCAAGATCACCACCTTTGAAGTCGAGCAAGCTCAAGTCCATGAGTTTCCATGCTTCCTCATCATCAAGACTACTGAAGTCTTCTTGTTGATGATTGTTTTTCTTTTCCTTAGAAGTGTTGAAGACATTTGTGAAAGGTGTCTCAAGTGTCAAGACGAAGATATTAGTGAAGGGTATCTATCGTCCATATCATATGCACTTGTGGTAGGTGCTTAGAAGTCAAGACTAGAAGCATTATTGAAGGGTGCTTAGAAGTCAAGACACAAGACATTAGTGAAGGGTGTCTTGAAGATCTAGTTAAAGGCATTAGTGAAAGGTGCCTTAGATGTACATTCGATATGGTGTGTTTCGATGTACAAGATAGATTAGTACTAGATCCAAGGATATTGATATCCTTGATGATGTTGTAATAAGGAGTTGGTCTCCTTTGGGATTAGTCGTTGGTGTAGTGTTGGGTAGTAGTTCCTCCATTGCAATGGAACTAGGTGCTTAGCCTAGTACCTAATAAAGGGTAAGCGACGTTGTGTAGGTGTGGTTCACCTTGGTGTGAAAGAACTAGGTACTTAGCCTAGTACATGATAAAGGGTAGGCGGCGTTGTATAGGTGTGGTTCACCTTGGAGTGAAAGAACCCGGTGGTTAGCCTAGCACCGGAAAAAGGGTAGGCGATGTTGTGAAGGCTTCTCCGCCATAAGGAGTTGGTGTAGTGATTAAGAACTCTCGAGTAGGTGACTCGGGGAGTGAAGTAGGGCAAGGAAGGTGTCCTTGTTGCCGAACCACTTTAAATACTCGCGTTGTAGTTTTGTGCTTCTTACTCTTATCTTTTCATTACATACTTATATATGTTTGTTTATCAACATCCAACACACACATCCAAATAGATTGACATAAGTCGATCTAAATAGATTAAAAGAAAGTTTTAATTGGTAAAACTATTCAACCCCCCCTTCTAGTTTTCCACATTAAGCATTAAGTTGACTCTAGTTGACCCGTTTGGTCATATTAAGTATCAAGTTGACCCGTTGGGCATATTAAGCATTAAGTTGACCCCAGTTGACCCGTTTGGTCATATTAAGTATCAAGTTGACCTGTTAGTCATATTAAGCATCAAGTTGACCCCGTTTGGTCATATTAATTATCATGTTGACCTATTTGGCCATATTTAGTATTAAGTAGACCCGATTTACCCAGTAGTATGTTGTGGCCCAACCTCAATATTATTTATAGCGAAAACTTAGCTATATGTCATAGCGGTCTCAGCATTTTGTTTATAGTAGTTCAGCTTTATATTATAGTTCAGCTATAGCATCAAGTTATAGCTCATCATTGGTTTATGTTATAGTACAATTTTAGTAATTAATTCAATTTTTGTATCATGTCTTGGTTTAACTTTGTAACCATATTATTGCTCAGTTTCTATATTCAGCTTAGTCTCAGTTCTAGCCCAGCTTAGTATCATGTTATAGTCAAGCGTAAGTATTTAGCTTAACCTTAAATTATATATGAATGTTATCTGTGTTTAGTAATGTGTGCAAAATGCTTTATGCACTTCTGGCATACGATGCGTTAATATATATGCATGTCAAATTCTATGAGGTATATGCTTATGCGGTTTTAAAGCGCCAAGTGCTTTATGTACTTAATTAGTCAGAATGGTACTTTATGCATTACTTAATGTATTTAGTACTATCGGTATGTAGTCGGTTATGTGATCACACATGTGTTCAGACAAAGTTGGAACTTAGACCTCCTTAGTGGAGAATCGAGCCTTAGAATAGTCAATGTTCCAAAATCGGAACTCATACATCCTATATGGATGATTAACATGCTTATATGGCTCGTCAGTTATGTACTCAGCCAGTATAGTGCTATAAGTACTTAGTCAGCATGTGCTTATGCACTCAGCGAGTATAGTACTATAAGTACTCAGTCAGTATGTGCTTATGCACTCAGCCAATATAGTACTATAAGTAATCAGGCAGTATGTACTTATGCACTCATTCAGTATGTGCTTTACGCACTCACTATGTGCTTATGTACTCAGTCAGTTATGCATTAAGTATGTGCTTAGTTATGCAGTCAGCTATGCACTCAGTATGCTTATGTACTCGATCAGTAACATGGTGTATCATGTATTTAATCAGTCAGTGTCGTGCTTATACAGTTAGTTAATATTATGATTCATGTAGCCAGAATAGTAATATATATACTTATTCAGCATCATGCTTATGTTCAGTTTATGATTTAATACAGTTCAGTTATCTCACTAAGTCTTATAGACTTACCGTTCTCAGTTTATATTTTTGTAGGTATGCAAGATGAGACCATGTACATGCTAAATGGGGCGTAATGGGTTAAAATGGTGTAGCTCGCGGGTTAGGTAACGAGCTTCTCATTTCCATCATTTGTTATCAGTTTGGAATGCCCCTAAATCAAGAACAAGCTTCATTACCAAGTTTAAAGAGTCATCTTTATGTATTTTTGTAAAGTTTAGTATTTTAACGGGACGTCTGGAATAAGCCCGTATAATGTAGAAAATATGCTTCTGCTAGTTTTATCAATGTGTACAGTTTACGGATTTTGATATTAAAAAAAAAACTGGGCATTTCAAAATGAAATACTAGGTTTGCTTTCATCACTACCTAAGGAAACAATTAAGGAGGATTTAGCCAAACATAAGTGCAATGACTTTAAATCGCAAGGAACACATGATGAATCCTTTAGGAAAACGGAATATAGTGATCAAATTATTGAGGAAGATTCTTATGAATCAGACTTAGAAGTTGAAATGGCTAAAGAAGGATTTGAGAAACTTAGGCACATGTTTGGGTTAAATTCTACCAAAACACATGACAAGCATATAGTTGACCTAGATGTGATTGAGGATAAGGTGAAAATTCCAAACCAACAAGGTACCCCGAAAGTCCCACCATCATTTAAAGCATACACACCACCCGTGACCTTCCCGGAAGAAGTAGATGAGACTATAGGAACCCCAATGGAGGTAGAACCTTTGTACCAAACACAATTAGAAGATATAAGTTTGAATACTTGTAGTCATAACATATCTCTAAGTTCTATGGAAGTTCTTAGTGTTGATGATCCGGAGCCTCAACCTTTACTCGATTTTCTATCCTTAGATATACATCTAGGAAACAAAGGAGGAACCAACCCAACAATCAACCTATATAGTCCAGGTAGTATTAGGATGAAGGTAGTAGATACTTGGACCATTCACACACCTCCTTCACCTCACGTGGCACATTCCCATCCTAATGGTGTGTATCGCTACTATCACCCGTACTTAATCTTAAGTGTAGGGAAAAAACTCCCTTATATCCGTTAAATAAGGGTAGAGTCAGGCTCGAGACTCGAAAAAAAAACAAACGCTTCTTGGTAGGCAACCCGTGCATAATTTATTTACTTGCTTTGTTTGCTTTTAATTTTGTGTTAGGATATGTGCATGCTAGTATCTGATTATGAATTATGGCATGGTTAATGTGTATGCAATTATGCTTTCTTTTGCTTTTGAGTTTGTCTCATTGGTAATTAAAGGTACTTTGCATGAAATAAGTGTAGGGAAGATCATATGTGGTTACTAAGAACCTAAATTAATTATGTGATGATTTATAGTTTAAACTCTTGGCATGTTTGTTTGTTTTAGTTGTATTTATGGGTCAATACTTGTGGATATGTTTTATGAGTTTTTGCAGGAAAACAGACTTTATAAAACAAGCTTTTCTTGTAAAATTTTCTAGAAAACAAAATGAAACAAATCTGTCAGATTAGTCTGATGGAGTCACGGGTTACACCTGACGGCGTTAGCTACTGTACCACAGTTTTTCCAGATTTTTGTTAGATGTTGAAAATTAACTTTTGAGAAATTTTTGGAATTTCTTAAATGTCCAACTTTCCTGTATGTTATTTGTATTTACATTTTACAAGTATCCTATCCTTTTATTGTTTTATTTTTATTTCTAAGTCTGGAATTACATCTTCTTGTATTTTTTTTGTTCGGTTTGATGTTTTGGGTTGTTGTGTTGTTTTTTATTGCATGAGGATGGTATTTTGACGATTCTTGGATGAAGATTTAACCTTGTATCTTCGTTTTTCGTTCGTATCGAGCTAATCAGGGGAGTACTAGTTTCTTTCATATCTTTTATTTTTCCCATTATCATAACTTTGATACCTTTGGGGAACATTAGGAACAATGTTCAGTTTAACTGTAGGGAGGGAAAAAAGAGATACCTTAGAAACTATTTGCTCGCTTGATATTTGTCTTGTCCTTAGTAATAGTGTAATAAACTAAAATAAATACTTGTTAGTGTCATTTTAGCACCAAATTTTTAATTTTTTATGACACTTATGAGCAAAACTTCAGTCTTAATAAAGCGTCTCATGGATAAAAGTTATATGACTAGCACAAAACCCTTACCACTCAAATTTCACCTAAAATATGTGAGGTTCGCCCTTAGATCTCTAGGATAAAAAAGCATTCATATTTTATGCTTATTGAGTGTATCAGTAGTATATAGAACTTGTTTTTGTGATACATTCCGAGATCGCTAGTGAGACTACATTCGTGTAGTTAGGATTAACTAAATGATAAGAGGTATTAGGATAACCCTTGTTTTAAATTTGTTTAACTAATTACATTGGCCACATCGGTTGAGTTATTACCCCACACCCTTGTTATGTACTCATTTTTAGTACACGATATCCCTAGTTAACCCCTTAGAGCCTATCTTTTCGTGGTTCTCGTGATGTTCCGATTTCCAGAATATCAATGAAGAACATTGTTTACAATCCACCCCAAATGTTACACCCAAATTGCCTTAGCGTTCCTTGTATGCACTCATCTTTAGTGCATTATCGTAATATGTTAAACCTTAGTTCAATTATCTAGTTGATTACATGATTGCTAAGTCGAGTCATATCTTGTGTAAATACAGTTTTGGACGATTGGGACTCATGGGTTAAGTAGTATTTTATGGAGTAACGGGAAGGAATGTCAAATTTAAATTCCCTTACCTATGTAACTAATTACGACACGTGGTTTGATCATCGCAATTCGAGTTATTACTTTGGTCTAATAAAAACTCAAGTGTAAGGAATGCTACTATAAATCCCTTTGCTATGATGTTATGTTCTGTGGATGGTAGAGTGATAACGCTGCACGCGTCGTTTGGGGTCAAAGGAACTTCCTTTTCTTCGAGCAAGTTTTATAACACCCTAGGCAGTGAACCTAATCGTTGTAGTGTAGTATTAGGGTAAACCACGGGTATTGATATCGTTCTCTAGGGGAATAGGAATGCTAGTGAGAAGTTACTACGCTAAGGTTGGGGTTGAGGAAGATTATTTTTTATGTTTTTTTAGGAAATGGAAAGGTACGAATCTCGGGGTTTGGATTTGGGGGGTTGGTATTTCTACCGATTACTCTATTATCTAATTATCTAATTAACTAAGGTGATTCTATGTCTATTGTTGTGTGCTCGTATGATAGTTAAAGATGTGTTTACCTAGATGCTACTACTCCCTGGTTATCTCCTATTGATGGTTGAATTGTCACGTCCTTATTCTTAACGTGTTGTGTTTTCTAAGGTCGTAAGGTGTGCATTCCCTAACTCTTTGAAATCACCTTTAAGTGCAGTAAACGAAATCCACTAAGTCATTCATAAACTATCAAAGATTTATCAAGTATTAAACACAACGATGGCCTAGTCGCACTCCTAAGCCAATTACAATTAAGATAAGAGACAACCTAACAATAATTAACAACTAGGTTTCATACATCTAAGCAAACACACAAGTAATTTAGCCGGACATGGTAAACATGCAAGCATACACACAATCAATCAAAGACATAATTGAATTAATGAAGTAAAACACTTATCTTGATGTAAGATAGGGTTTGGAACCCTAAAATACTGTACAAGACAGCCTTGGTTCGGTTTAGGTTTTTACTCCAAAAGACTACTCTCTAATAATGAAAAATTCGGATTCTATATATAAGATTACATATGCGATGGCGTCACCTTATGTTTTGTGACGCCGTCGGATCGCCGTCATTAGGGTTTCGTCTTGGCCACGTTAGTCTTGCGACGGTGTCACCTTGTGCTTGTGACGCCGTCCTCTTCAGCTTATGACGCCGTCTGGATCAAATCTAGGCCGTCTGAGTTGCGACGGCCTACTCTTTTTAAAGCTTGACACCGTCACTTGAAAATAAGAAATTTGACTTCTGTCCTGTCACAAAATGCTCCGACGGCATCGCAGTTAAGCAGGACGCCGCTACCTTGTACTTCAGCTTGAGTGTCTCGATTTCTTGACTTTGGCCATTTTCTTCGTATATCCGCGCTTTTTCGTCCAAATAAGTGCCATTACAGCAATTTGCCTTCAAGAGACATAAAAAGTGAAAAGGAACGATATTAAGTAATAACGGATACAAAAGTGATCAAATAAGGGCTTAAATGACCCCTCAAAAAGGTACACTTTAAAACCTTATCATAGAGTAAGAGTGTAAAAAAAAATAATAAAAAAATAAAAAATAAAAATAATAAAAAAAACGGGCTACCATCTCGTCTATATCCTTTATCTTTCATCGTTTATTTTATTTTAAGTCAAGTATTAAGTTAGTTTAGTGAGTCGAGTCTTGACGTAGCAACGCCTCGTTTTTCATGTAATTAGCTTAGATTTTTAACTTGCCACCAGTAAATTCCCCCATATCCAACAAACCCGTGTTTTTTCATACCCTTACACTTAACATTACAACCCTTTAAAGACCTCTTTGATAGTTTATCCTAGGTGCTTACGCCAAAGCGGTAGACGTTTGATCTAGTCTCAAGCATATGGTAATCTATATGCTATGACAGGTAGAGAGTGTTTCGCTTTCACATTTCCACATGTTATTTTCAATATATACCCGAGATATGAGAGAATCCAAATACTTATTATGAGGTGCTAGTGTAGAATTTCCGTGCTTGTTATGACTATTGTAGAGCTTGTACTTGTTGTAAACTATTTTAAACCAATACTAAATGACCCCTAGCTTGTAAATTGTTTAGATAAAAGCACATTTCTTGAGGACAAGCTAATCCCAAGTGTAGGGATATTTGATAATGATTTAAAATGTACGTTTTTAGAGGGCCATTCAAGCCCTAAACTCGTGTATTATTGATCAAGTATTGCTTAAAATCGTTCCTTTTCACTTTTTAGGTACTTTGGAAGCAATAGCTGGAAATCAAGCATATTTGTACACCCGATAGATGAGAGAATCCAAATACTTATTGTGAGGTGCTAGTGTAGCTGATACTATTTTGGCCATATCTTTTGGATATGAACTCGGATTTAGGCGATTCAAAAAAGGAAACGATCGGGACAAAAAAATATACGATTTGGTGAAAAATGCATTGCGACACCATCACTCCTTAGATCTGACGCCGTCACATCTGTGCGACAGTAAAATCATTTATAAATATAACCTCATAACTTCACTTTTAAAAAGCTCTAAACCCTAAGTCCGATTCTAGGGTTTAGGTAGGTGTTTTTTCAACAACTTAGAGGGTTTCCGTCACTCCATAAACATCTTGTAATGGTTTTGTTGATTCTACCTTAATTCATGTCTTCAATTATCATTATTGTTGCTTATTATTCATTGATTATGCTTGGCTAATTCACCTAGTGTTTGTTTATGATTGTATGAAACTTGTATATAATTAATTAGATCTTATTGTTTTCTTGTTGATGCTTGTGTCTATCTTCATCATTAAGGTGTAAATTCGATAAGTCTAATTGAATTAGTTTATAATTCTTGCATCCTACTATCTCTTGTTTGATTGATTGTTCGCGTTATAATAGGAAAACTAGCTTCTTCTTTAATTGTTGCGAGCTTGAACGTCCTAATAACGTATGTTATGTCCTAGAGTGCACTAGTAGAACTTTCGTTGTATTTATTGCGTAGATTGCGACTTTTGATAGTTGGAGATTCAGGGGAGATGACTAACGTCACTTGGCGATCTCGGGTTTTCTAGAGGAGACCAATACATTCATAAAGTTAGGGACCTAGGCACCACCCTACGAATAATAATGGAATACAATGCTCCAACTAGACAAGGATGTGATGATTCAGTAGGTAGAATTGGATAACTAGCAAGGAGTAATACATCATAGGCAGATATGCTTCATTTCCCTTGTAGAACCCTAATTTAATTTTCTGCATATTAGTTTAGTTAAAATAGTTTAATTAGTTGATATATAAAACCCCCAATCTTCCAATCCTGATATTTTAATTGCTTTCATATAAAATATAAAAATACAAAAAGAATCATCCCTCACCTTAGACCTATTCGTCATACATCTCGACCTTTCTAACATTATTCCCCTAGAGAACGATCAATCATTCGAGTCTTACCTATACTATAATACAACGGTTAGGTACACTGCCTAGGAGGATTGTAAAACTTCTTCATAGGGCTACACACCGCATCAATTTTGTAGCATCTCTATATGTTTGTTGTATTGAAAGTTGCTTAAAAGTTAGTTTAACTAAACCCTAAATCTGTCCTAAAACTCAGTTGATTAATGTAGTAGTGAAAACCATTTTAAAATATTTATGGGCCAAATTCCTTTGAACCACAACTAGATATAGGTCTTAAGTAGTTCCCGACCAAAATTTATAATTTGTTTTAGAATTTTCAAAGTATTTTTACCATTTTTCACCAAATCGGGTGTCAGAAAAGTTGCAAATCTGAATACTCAACACAAAACGCCTAAACGGAGGACCTATACTAGACCCCAGAAATTCTAATTAGACTTTTTGGAAAGTTAATACATATATCCAACTCTAGGAGTTTGAATTTTGAAAAGTGGATGAAAAACGAGTGAGTTATAGTCCGTTGAAGTCGGGAAAAGTTTATGCCTTAACTGATTTTGACATTGTTATATCTATCAACCTTATCACTTTACCAAGAAAACCCAACACACGTTAACCCAAGTTATGCGTATAAAACGTGAAACCCAAACACAAACAAAGCTTAGAAATAAGATGAGAAAGATGGTGACTTGAATGATATATGAATCCGTGTATGTTATGAGTATAAGATGAAACACAATAAGTTGTATATTCCTTGAGAGAGAAAATACACACACACACACACACTTTCAAGCACACCCCTCAAATGACCATTTGAGGGGTGTTTATAGTCCAAGGGACTTGATGCCCTAAAAGGCTTTCTTATGGGCTTCGTGGGCTTGGACATGGGTTGGATTGGATAAAAGGCAAGCCTTACATAACTAGTACCCATTTAGCTTATTCCAATCCACGAGCCCGATGACTATTCTATCACGATATCTAACACACGTTACAAAGTTCCTAAATGTGAATGACCATCACTTCTAATATAAACTATTAAGGCTAACAATCTCCCCCTAAGGGGTGGTCATTCAAACGATGCTCCGCTTGATTTGGTCTTTACTTTTCTCGAGCTTGAACTTTATGTGTAGATATAGAATAGTCTTAATTCTTTGTTCCTTCATGCTTTGTGATCAGTTAATGTGGTTGTCTGCCGTTGTCAACTTCGTTGGTTAGGTGTCTCCACGTCTTTCTCCACCATGCTCACACTTCTATTTGACTTTTGGTTACCAATGATGTAGTTCTCGAGTCTTTAAACTTTGTGTAGCCTTTGATTGTGATGAGAACTTTCATGTGTCGTTGGTATGAGCATGTGGCGAGTCTGCACGATCCATCCGCTCCGGAGCTTCCATAAGAAGAAAACATAAAAACAGTTAGTAATAAGCGGATTCCGGCACTTACAAGTTTGAATTTCGAGGGTGTTAACAGCATAGTGTGAAAACACGTCTCTAATTCTCACAAGGGCCATTCCTGAACTGGAGTCCCACAAGTGAGATAACACGATATACCGAAGTACATCTACAGTTCAGATGAGTCGCTGAGGTACACCGAAGCATCACCCCACGACTGTAGACCGTTTGAGACACACTAAGCGTAATCCACGGAGAATTACCGAAGTGACCGCTGTCGGCTGCTTGATGTTGACCCTGGCAGAATTTCCATTCAATCACTGAAGATTACTATTGAAACTCCTCATAAATGTTCTGACAGATTGCTAAGATCTGCGTAGGACTCTAGAATATATCACTTGTGCCCTTAATGATGAACAACAAGCGATGTCATGTCATGTGTTCCTATGAGATCTTTTGATGAATCTCGTGGCTCTAGACTCAATTAGTGCATTTTGGTTTTCCTGAGCGGAGACTAGGGAGAGGGTCTCCTTCTTCAATACCAACGATCTCTAAGAGAAAGTCGATAGATTATGTAAGGTTCCCAGTGAGAATGAAACAAATCCTTTTTGAGAGGAATTGAGTGGCTAGAAGGTTTAGTGCAGTGAGTCACTGGGTCCATGACGTCTTTGTCTTCAATACCAGTGTCATCTAGTGACAACCAGTAGCATATGTATTGAACCCGGTTTCTGCCCTAAGGTTGAATATGGAGGGCTATTTCTTTTCACCCTTTCTTCACATTTCTTTTTAATTCTTCAACCCCTTCTTTCTCCTTTCTCACATTACTCCTTTTTTCAATCATTCCTAAGGACTTCTAATACTAACTATTGTGATGTCCTTGGGTAGATCCCTCCGGCTCTGGCGGATCATAGGACGAATTTCCTATCCATAGTCACCTTATAACTCCATGACTGTCCTATTGTTGCCATAAAACCATTTTTCTTGAAAATCTCACAGAGTGTTTATGATAGAAAACATGTTTGAGACACTCCGCGAGTTTTATATTTTCAGAAACACTCCCCCTTCACATGTGCTTATGAGATTTAACAGAAATCTGCACATCGAGGGTAGAGTTTGCACTTTTTGAATTGATCGGCTCATGATAGACAATTCCCCACGAGACACGGTTACGTTTCCTAGTTAAAGAGTTCCATTGTCGGTTTTTAGGTGACAACTAGCTCTAATAACTAACTTGAAGATGTAAACACTCCTTGAAAAGGAGGTTAGACCCATGAAGTGCATATCTATCACAAGTTTCTCGAGATGGTACATTTACTGACTTTGATTCCCGTCAATTCATTGGTTCCGTCTGAGTCGAGCTCATTGTGAGATTCAAACACCGATCATTAAAACTTTTTGATCACATTTTAATCACGTCTCCTCCCCCTCAAAAATAGCATATTTGTGATATTTTTGATATCAACGGATTAAACAACATTTTAGAATCTTTTGGGGAGACAAACGGATTTGATTTAAGCATGAATTTGGAACATTTTGTTTTATACTCCCCCTTTAATAAAGCATAATCAATTCAAGGGTTTTAGAGGGAGTTATCTTGAGCACAAAAATTTTGAAAGATTTTGAAAATCTTTTTGAACAATCTTGAAAAGGTGCTCAAGATGATGATGATTTCTCACCATTTTAAAATGTAGTGCACTGAAGCGTACACCTCATTTTTCGATCAAAGCACGAGTTTTGATTTGAAATTCATCAAAAGTCATCATTTTAGTCCGGGTTTCGTACTGAAGTATACGAAAGCCATCTTATGAAGAAATTTTGAGAAACGACATGTTTTAGAAAACAATTAAAGAACTCTCGCTCAAGCATCTGTACATACCCGTATCATTGTTGAATGACATTTCTAGAAACGTACAGAATATCGATTATACGAGAGACATGTCGTGAGAAGAATATTTTTGGATTTTTGATTTTATATTGTTTTTGTATTTTTGAAAAATTTTATATTTTTATATTTTGATTTTGTTGGTTTTTCAAATTTTGTATTTTGTTTTTCAAAAATATTTACAGCGAAGCTTTTTGGAAAAATCATTTTCAAGAAGATTCGAGAAGACGTTCTAACTCCTCAGGGGTTAGGCTTCGCATTCCAATTCGTCGAACTAAATACTCAAACCTTTCTTTTGGAAGGGCTTTAGTTAATAGATCGGCGAGTTGGTAATCAGTCTTCACGAAGAATAATTCAACAGTACCATTTTCGACGTACTCTTTGATGAAGTGATAGCGGACACGGATATGCTTAGTCTTTGAGTGATGAACAGGATTGCATGATATGGCTATGGCACTTTTCGAGTCACAATACATAGGTATTTTATCGAAAGTAAAGCCATAATCTGTGAGTTGTGTTCTCATCCATAGAACTTGAGCACAACACGCAGATAGAGACACATACTCAGCTTCAGCGGTTGAAAGTGCAGTGCAATCTTGTTTCTTTGAAGACCAGCTTACTAACTTTTCACCCAAAAATTGTGCTCCTCCAGATGTACTTTTTGTCGTAACTTGATCACCTGCGTGGTCCGCATCTGAAAAGGCAATTAGATCAAATCAGGATTCCTTCGGATACCAAAGTCCCATGTGAATGGATGTCTTCAGGTACCGAAAGATCCGTTTAACCTCTTTGAGGTGCAGTTGGGTAGGCTTTGCCTGAAACCGTGCTAATAAGCAAACAAAAAAATGAATATCTGGTCGACTAGCAGTGAGGTACATGAGAGAACCAATCATGCTCCGATATTTCTTCGGATCAATAGGTTTCCCAAACAAATCGGCTCCAATTTTTGATGAAGTTACCATTGGTGTTCCGACCGAGTCACAATTATCCATACCGTGATTTTTCAAAATCTCAGTTGTGTATTTAGCTTGATTTATAAAAATTCCACGAGGGATTGATGTATTTGTAAACCAAGAAAGAATTTTAGTTCCCCATCATGGACATTTCAAATTTACTTTTCATGAGATTTTCAAAATGTTTTGAAAGATTCGGATTAGTGGACCCAAAGATGATGTCGTCCACATAAATCGGAACAATCAAAATGTCGTTTTGCGTTTTTGTGTAAACAAGGTAGGATCAACTGTTCCTTTGGTGAAATTGTTTTGGATAAGGAAAGAGGACAGTTCGTCATACCACGCTCTCGAGCTTGTTTCAATCCATAGATTGCCTTTTTGAGTTTGTAGACGTAGTCTGGATGATTCATGTCTATGAAGCCTTCTGGTTGACTCACGTACACTTCTTCTTTCAGAGTTCCATTCAAGAACGCGGTCTTAATGTCCATCTGATAAACCGTGATGTTTTTGTGAGCGGCATAGGCTAAGAAAATCATGACTGCTTCTAGTCTAGCTACCGGCGCGAATGACTCTTCAAAGTCTATCCCTTCCTCTTGTCTGTATCCTTTGGCCACAAGACGAGCTTTGTTGCGAATTACAGTCATTTCTTCATCCCGTTTGTTCTTCCATAACCATTTGAGATCAATGACGCGAATGTCAATTGGTCTTGGAACCATTTCCCAAGAGTCATGTAGACGGTATTGGAGAAGTTCCTCCTGCATCGCTTCTATCCATGCGGGATCTGCCATTGCCTCGCGAATGTTCTTTGGCTCTATATTGCTAATTGAGCAAAGGTAAATGCATAAGTCGCAATCGGTGGCAAGTTGACGTCTCGTTTGAATTGGCCTTGAAGGTTCACCAATAACTTGTTCAATCGGATGGTCTTTAGTCCACTTCAGAGTAGAAGGATACCGTTGGTTAAACGTATGCGAGTTAGATGGTTCTCGTAAGCATGAAGATGATTCAGCTGATTCCGTAGCAAACGGATTTTCAAATAAGTCTTCATCTAACGTTGCATCGTTCTGGTTTTGGTTTTGCTCATCAACTGCTGGTAGAACGGGTGCAATAACTGTAGTAGATGTAGATGATGTAGATGGAGTTGGTGCATTGGTTTCGACCGTTGTAGATGCATCTTCTGTTGGTGGTGGAGGATGATGTTGAGCGGGTGCAGCGGAATGATGGTTTGATGCATTTGTCGAAGTTCCACCATAGTATTCATCGAACATTAACTCAAGGAAATTCTCCCATTCTTGTTCTTTAGGATTGTCAAACGAAGTTGATTGAGCTCTTTGAGGTACGAGTCCTGAACTGATGTGTCCGAAGTCTGTCGGTTTCGTGCGGGTTCTAGAGCGAGTCTCTCAGAAGCCATATGTGAAAGTTCGTCAAACTTCACATTCATCGTCTCCATGATCCTCCTAGTTCTCCTGTTATACACCCTGAATGCCCTCGAGTTATCTGAATATCCAATGAAGATTCCAATATCACCTTTTGCTTTCGTTTTCCAAGATCTTCGCTGTCATTCGTAGGATAGCACAAAGCGCCAAATACGTGAAAGTAAGAGATATCCGGTTTTCTGTTGTTCACAAGCTCATATGGGGTTTTATTGAATCTTGGATAGATTAGAGATCGGTTCTGAGTGAAACAAGCAGTGGCAACAGCGTCAGCCCATAGAAATAATGGTGCACAAGAATAGATTAGCATTGTGCGAGCAGCTTCCACAAGAGTTCTATTTCTTCTTTCAACTACCCCATTCTGCTGTGGAGTTCTAACAACTGATGTCTGATGTGTGATTCCAACATCTTCAAAATAAGATCTTAACTCCTGATTTGTGAATTATGTGCCGTTGTCTGTTCTTACAACCCTTACTGGAGTTTGAAGAAGTACTTGAATACGTTTCAGGAAGGTGATGATGATGCCTGGTGCTTCGTCTTTTGACCTCAGAAACTTAACCCATGTATATCTTGAATAATCATCGACGATGACAAGAATATACTTTTTCCCATTAATGCTTTCAACTCTCATTGGGCCACATAAGTCCATGTGCAACATATGCAACTTTGCTTCCGAACTAGGTACGGATTTGGGTTTATATGATGCTCTTTTGCTTTTTCCTTGTTCGCATGATGGACATAAGTGATCCTTGGTGTATTTGAATTTTGGAAGTCCATTGACGATGTTGTCTTTGGCAATTTTGTTGATGGTGTCAAAATTGAGATGGGATAACCTTCTATGCCACAACCAGGACTGTGTTCCAGATGCTCGTGTCATAAGACATATTGGTGATGAAGAGGCCATTTGATTGATGTCGATAGCATACAAGTTTGTATCACGATTCCCGTTAAGAGATCTGCCATCCAAGTTTCTAACGAAGCAAGCATTTTTCCTAAAAGCAACCTCTAAATCGCATCACGAACTGCCCGACCGAAAACAAATTGTGTCCCAACCCTTCGACATAGTAAACCCGAGTGATCAAATAATTTCCAAAAGGTAGATCTCCATAACCCATGATAGCTGCTACATGATCATTTCCGAAACGTACGGTTCCCATGAATTTCCAGACGAAATTGATCAGCAGCTTCAGATTCCCGGTCATGTGCTTGGAGCAACCCGAGTCGACGATCCAAAGACATATTTCGATAACCCGCCAATAACAGAAGAAGAAGATTTTGGAAACCGTTTTGATTTTGGTTCCGGTGGGTTAGAGGTAAAATCCGGATCACACTCAAAGAAGTTTTCAACTGGGTATTCTGGTTGGTCACTCATTGTACCATTCTGGAGTGTGAAAGTTCTACCTGTGGGTTTCCAAATGTCATCCCTAAAGTAAACATTATGCTCCCTATCAGTAGTGTAAAGCCTAAGTCTCGCAACTAGTCTTCCTATTTGTTTAGCATAAGTTCTTTTGGGAACATTCTTCTTAACAGGCTTAACAATCTCATTCTTAGAAACACAATCATCATGAACATTAGATAAAGATTTCTTGCAAGTTAAACAAACAGATTCAATAGATTCATTAAACTTAGCAGATTTCATAGGTTCATTACATTAAGATGAAATGTCTTTCTTATTACAAAGCGGTAAATTCCTAGGGTGTTCTTCTACTTTCTTCTCTTTATTCAAGCTACTACTCTTAGAGGCAGGCAAGACTCTATTGTTCCTTGTATTGCTCTTAGGCTTTAGTCTGCTGCTCCTAGAGGTGCTTCCTAGTCCTGTAGAAGGTAAGGCACACTCATTAGGATTCACATGTTTATCTAGAGAAGTGGTTTCAGCTTTCCTAGTCTCTTTAGAGTGCTTTTCTAAACTTATGTCGTTTGTTCCGTATGTTTTAGATGTGGAGGCAGACGCATTAGTGGTACTCATCTTAAAAAGGCCAGAAGCTAAAACTTTTGGTTTCTCGATAACCGCTTTTCCTTTATCAACATTTTGTTTAGGTAGGGCAGGTGGAGTGACTGGTTTTGATGAAACATTTTTCTCATTGACTTTTGGAGGAGGCATAGAAACAGACATTTTGGTTTGAAAACCGGTTTGGGAACATTTGCTTTCTCCTCAGTCAATGGTTTTTTAATCACAGTATCCACTGCCTTTCCTTTTTGACATTCCAACTGAGCCCTCAAAAGATCATTTTTCGCTTTCATGTCATTGTAGGCACGCTCATACGACAATTTGTCATACTTGCATTCCTCGGTTTTTCGATCAAGTTGTTTAAAATATGAGACATTTTCTTTTTCAAGTTTCTCAAGTGCTTTTTCATATTTTGAAACAATTTTGGAGGTCTCAGACTGGAGTCTTTCATGATCTTCAACAGAATATGTTTGCAAAATGATGGACATAATATCAGTAGTCAGAACATCTTCGAAGAGAGAGTCATTTAAATTTTCAAAAACTTTGATTTGTTCAACACAGTCATTAGCTTGCTTTACCAAGGATTTATGGTCCTTGACAAAGTCAGTTGTTTCTTTCAAAAATGCTTGTTCAAAATGAATTACCCTTGCACTGATGGCATTCAGCTGAGGGGCAATTTGAGTTTCAAAAAACTTTCTTTGTTCAATATCAAAACTAGAGAACCAGTTGTTAGGTGTAATAGTGGTTTTAGTTTTAACAGTGTCTTGAAGATCCGCAATTCTCGATTTCACATTGTCTAAAATACTTCTCGCATCACTTGAGTTAAAAGGATTGTTTGAAGACATTTGTTCAATGTTCGAAAGAGATTTTGAGACAACGACTGGTTTTGAAACAGATTTTGAAACAGGAGTTGACTCTTTGTGTGAAACACTTGGTGTGATGGAGAACTTTGACTTTTCTTTTTGATTAACAAAAGTAATTCCGTTAATTTTGTTCCATTTGTTATAATCAATTGGTTTGATTCCGGATTCTTTGTTTCATTTTTTATCAACTCTCCTCAGATAGTTCTAACGTTTCAAGAGAATCACGAACAATTATGGGTTCATGCAAAACATTTCCATTGTTTAACACATTCTGAGATTTCTGAGATTTCTTGAGGAACGAGGAAGGGTCGTTACCAAGTGCCATTCTATTATTAGTATGAAAACGCGGATTTACTTGATTAGAAAGCATCTTGATTGTTTGAGCAGAATGACCCGTTGTAAGAAGCAAATTTTCCAAAGTTTTTATCTTTTCATTCTTATCAAGAATTTCATCAAGAAGAGAATCTTCTCGTTTTGAAAAATCAGAATCAACTGCTTCTTCCCTTTTTCAAGATTAGAAAACATGTCTTTTTGTTTGGAAAGTTGGTTATTTAAATCAGAAATTTCCTTGTTTAAAGATTTAATTTTCAAGTTCGAATTCACATCAAGTGTGTTATACTTGATTTGCAATTTTTTTTCTTTAGAAACCAAATTTCGATAACCAATTTCTAATTCTGATTCTTTGTTTTTCTGAAATTCAAAAGCTTTGCGCTCCTTGTAACTCTCAAGCTCAGCAGTCAATTTAGCATTCGCGGCCTTAACATCGCGATTGACCTTTTAACTTTCTCAATTTCAATGCCACAGTTGTTGATTAATGATTCAAAATAAGCACGAGTTTCCTCATCAGTCTCAGTATTTTGTGCCACACAGCCTCCACTAGGATCCACATTTGGAGTTTCAGAGTTAGTATTGCTACAACTCGGATTGTCCAGTTATGTATCATAAGTAGGTGCTGATGTCACAGAATGCTGTTCGTCATGAGTAAACACATCAAATATGACATTGTTATAGCATGGATCAATGATTGGTACCTCGATACTCGCGTTGGCGTCATAGACAGGAGGTGCGTCCGAAATCGTGTCGTACTTAGTCTTCTGAAGATTTGCCATGAAGATGCAGTTTGCATTGAGTTCCTCGAGGTCTTCCAAATCATCCATAATAGCCATGAAGTCATGTTCCTCAGAACTCAATTGAAGTCCAGATTGTTCCTTTTGTGCCAACAGAATAACTTTCTAAAGATACGCAAGATCCTTCTTTTTCGGCTTAGTTGGACAATTCCTTGCCATGTGACCCAATCCTTGACAGTTATAACACTTAACCTGATTACCCTGATTCACATTTCCATAATTTCCAACGACTGGAGCTGCAACATTCCCATTCTGATTACCCACTACTCTATTTCCAACATTCTCACCCATCCGATACCCTGATTCGGAACTGCCTGATTACCCATGCGAAATCCAGTAGCATATCTCTGCTGATTCCCAATAACTCCAACCATTTGTCCTTGATTACCCATGTTCACACCCGACTGTGCAATTTGCCTGTTGCGAGTGTTTGATGAAATCCTTTGGTTGTTGTTAGTTGGTGTGGAATAGCGACCTCTGAATGCTTTACCCAAGAATACAAATGCTTGTGACAAAGCTTCTTCTGGTTCCATTTCAAGATCGTGATTCCTTGTTCCAGGTAATGTTGTTGTTCAGGTGGATAGTTTTGTTGTTGAGGGATGTATTGCTGCAAGTTGTTGTTAGTGGAAGATGATGAAGCTTGTTGTTGTGTATTCACTGAAGTTTGAGTCTTTGCAATGAGTGCCAATGGATCATGATTCTTTGCTAATCTTTCTTGCCTGACTTCATTCACTTCATTTTGGTTTTGTTTCAGAAAATCATTGATTTGATCAAAGTTCACTTGATGTAAGTCCTTTGTTTGGTTGACAATAGTGACATATCGTCCCCATTCTTCTGGTAGATTGTTCAAGAACTTGATGTTGCTCACGATAGTTCTGGGTGTCAACTTGTTTCTGATCAGCTCATTCATTAAAGTACAAAACCTTCCATAGTAGGATTCAATGGATTCTCCTCGAGTAGATGTAAACTTCTCCCATGCAGTTAGCAACTTGTTCTCTGTGTCTTGTTGACCGATTTATGTTCCATGACAAAGTCGTCTAACACGTTCCCACATGTCGAAAGCAGTTTCACAACTGTCTACAGCAGCAAAGATGTCTCTTGGTAAACCCAGTTGTATAATATGAATTGCCATGTCATCTGCTTCGACTTGTTTCTGATCCTCTTCAGAGTATTCAGTGTCTTTTTGAAGACGAAAAAATGGTGGGACGGGAGGTGTTGCATCAGCATTTCCAGGGTCTTGGACTTGTCGAGGTATGAAGGGTCCATCCTGAATGGATTTGATCATCAATTTTCCATTAGGTTTTGTCTTGATGTAACGAAGCATTCGACTTGTCCATTGAAGATAACCACCTTTTTCCAACATAGGAGGACGGTTTTCGGCACCGGCTGCATGAATGTCTTGTTGAGTTGCCATTGATGAAGGTATGATAAAGGAGTTGTGGTTGATGAAGATTAAGCCCGGTTGAGGTGTTCTGAAAGTCGTACTCGTAACCTTGGTTCTAAAAAATTTTCGCCCAAAATTTGAAATTCACTATAAAAATCAATTCTAAGGTCGTATGAAAAATTTGAGTTATGACAATTTTGACGGCAAATTTGACCGAAAAATTTGAATTTAGGCCCAAAATTTGAATTTTTGACCAAAATTTTCACAGTTAAACCAAAATTTGAATTTCGCGTAAAAATTGAACGTTTAGTATCCTCAAAAATTTAAATTTTACTCAAGTTTTCCCGCCAAACTTTATGCGTAGAAAGAGCTTAGGCGTAGAAACAGAAAGTTACGAGTAGTAAATGGTTACGAGTAGGATGGCTTAGGCGTAGGATATTATGCGTAGGAAGCTTAGGCGTAGGATCTTATGCGTAGGATGCTTAGGCGTAGAAAGTATCTTACGCGTAACCTTAGGCTTATGCGTAGACAAAAAAACTTAGTCGTAAACCCTTACGCGTAAGTGTGATCTTATGCGTAGAGTTCTACTCGTAAGAGTTTATGCTTATGCGTAAACTTAGGTTAAAACCAAAAATCCTTTACACTGTCACAGCGTAAGGGATATCCACAAGTCGAAGTGTTCCACACACTTATCCAAGTGAGGGAAGCACAGAGTAACCTTTGAAGCTCGAAGATTCTTCACCAAAAAGTTATGAGTAGAAAACTAGGGTTTTGACTTTTGGACTTCTACTCGTAAGAAATTTCCAATGATTCAAACGATGTCGCTTGCACATATATCCTTAAAAACACTCCAATAACACAAATCTTTTGACCTTTTTCACCCAAAGTGTTTAGAAAAGTTACGAGTAGAAATGACCACCTTCAAAAATACGAGTTCAAACTTGAAGAAAAACACGTAAAGCTTCAAACTTTTTGCAAAAAACTGAAACTTTAGCACCAAATAAACCTTAAACCACAAGAATCTTGAATTTTTTAGTGCAAAAATTAAAGCTTTAAGCGTCACAATATTGACTAACGTGAGCTTATACGCGTAACCCTTCAAAACAAACACAAACACTCCTAAACCATTGTTAGGCGATTGATACCAATTGTAGGACCTTATATCTATCAACCTTATCACTTTACCAAGCAAACCCAACACACGTTAACCCAAGTTATGCGTATAAAACGTGAAACACAAACACAAACAAAGCTTAGAAATAAGATGAGAAAGATGGTGACTTGAATGATATATGAATCCGTGTATGTTATGAGTATAAGATGAAACACAATAAGTTGTATATTCCTTGAGAGAGAAAATACACACACACACACACACTTTCAAGCACACCCCTCAAATGACCATTTGAGGGGTGTTTATAGTCCAAGGGACTTGATGCCCTAAAAGGCTTTCTTATGGGCTTCGTGGGCTTGGACATGGGTTGGATTGGATAAAAGGCAAGCCTTACATAACTAGTACCCATTTAGCTTAGTCCAATCCACGAGCCCGATGACTATTCTATCACGATATCTAACACACGTTACAAAGTTCCTAAATGTGAATGACCATCACTTCTAATATAAACTATTAAGGCTAACAATTGTGCTTTGCGATTAATGTTTCTTTTGAAACAAGTATTTTATCTTTTTAGAGTTGTCCTATAAGAGGTACATTACTTCCCTATAAAAAAGACGTGAGATATGGGTTAAAGTGCATGGTGATCTTAAAGCTTCTTTAACACATAAGATTATGTCTGCATGATAAATTTGTATAAATTAACTTCTTAACGACTGCTTCTTACATGGGTAAATTTTCAATTGGACAGGACGAGACTGGTGTACAAGAATCTTCTGCAAGAGTAGGGGGCATCATTTGCCAACATATACAACTTTAAGGTAAGGCCTTGGACATTGCTAAAATTACACATTTAGACCCGTTTAAAAATACATGGTTTGATCTGTACCAAATTTATATTATGAGATTGTGAAAAGAAAGGAAATGAATAGTATTTATCAGCTTTCAGCATGATGCTTGGATCAACCTTACCATTCCATCTTAACAACATGCACTTTTCAATTTGACTCTATTTTGCTATGACGATGAATAAAAGCCACGGGCAAACGCTATTGAATGTGGGTCTGATTTGGTAATGACATGTTTTCTCTAACGATCAACTATATGTTGATGTATCAAGAGTAAAAAGCAAGAATGGGTTGAAGATACTATGTTGCGACAAATATTCTCTCACGGTCAACTGCACATTGATGTATCAAGAGTAAGAGCAAGAATGGGTTGAAGATGATATGTTGCGACAAAGATGAAAAATACACTAATAAAACAAACATTGTTGTTAATAAAGAAAGTACTTTACAAACTTTGATATTACCAATAAAATTTATGTTATTCTATTTGTATTATACAGTTTGCACTTGCGTTATTTTGTTACTAAAGTAGTTGTATTTTGTTCACCATTTTATTAAACAATAAGAAGTTGAATATATGCGATAAGTGAAAGAACATTGTGTGGATGTAAGTCCTTTTATGGACTCAAATATGTTTAGAATATGAAACCACGCCTCATAACTGACTGGAAAATATAGCGGTCACCTGTTTGAAACACAATGCCTTGATCAGAAGGCTCGCATATATGACATTTTAAAGATCTCTAAGGGCTGCAATATCAGGGTATGCTCATATTTTTTATTCCATCACTTTTAATGTGTTTTTATTTGATATAATATACTAGAGATTATTGCTTGCAAAATTAGCAAGTCGGGTGGTTTTGTGTAACGGGTCGATATGGGAGATTTTGTTACATTCCGAAACGGCCCGGTGACCCCAAACTCTTTTTTCTTTCTTAATTATGTTATAAGGTTATTAATGGTAAAACCCATTAAGTTTCACCGTTAAAATGGTTTAAGATTATCTTGCAATGAAGCCCTCAACCTATAATCGGCCGATCCATAAGGGGGGAAGGGTTTGTTGGATATATATATTCATGACAAGCTTATTAAACACATGAAATCATCAAGCATGTAACATAAAATTTAGAATCAAATATTCATAATTAATTAACCTAAACGTAAAAGTAAGCGTACCTTTTAGCAATCCAAGCAATCAAAGGATCAAATCAAATTATAAACCCTAATTAGAGTTTATGTTTGTCGAATTGGGGAAAAAACAAATTCAAGTGGAATTTGTCCTATGTTCTTGTACACACGTATTAGTAGCGATTCGATGTGAATGCTAGGTTCCTTGAATCACAATAACTAACCAAACACTTTTGCTTGATCAAAAACAAATCGTAACCCTAAGAGTAGGAGTGTACGACCGGTTATGAGCAAAGAGGAAGGAGAAGAGAAGTTAGGGTTAGCTAATGAGACACAAGATTAACAAACAATGAATCAAAGCCTTATATTTATAGTTTGTCAAACTTAGTGTCCAAGTTAGGGTAGGATTACCCCATAAAACCCTATGGTTGATGGGCCCTTATCCCATAAGGGATTCTAGAATATTCTCGTGGTCTATTTTTACTTCTAGTCCTTCCATCTTTTATTTAACGACCGTTAGTCTCTTTTACCGTTAAGTACTAACGACCGTTAGATGTAATTGTGATTTAATAATTAAAACATAACAATTATATTAATTATTAAACATCGAATCTCATACGCAATGGGTGCAATCCCATAGTCTCGTGTTCGAATCTGGTTATACACATAAAAATGTGTCCATAAACTTACAACTCTCACTTGAACAGATCTTAATATGTGTAATGACATTGGTTAGTGTCTAGCAACACGCCAATGCCCCCATAACGACCCTTAGTGTGGTTTCTTAGAAAAACCTTTTAATGATGCATCATTATACTTATCCTTTTGTTACTAATACCATGTTAAAGTGGAATTTGTCTTATGTTCTTGTAGTGGTTCTAAAAGGCTCGCAAAGGCGCGAGGATTGGTCATGCCGCCACACCGCGCCTTATGCCACATCTTTATGTAAAACCCGATATATATATATATAAATATATATATATATATATATATATATATATATATATATATATATATGAAATATGATATAATTTTCATATTTTGTGTTGCCTTATGTCACGCCTTATAAACGCAAAAGCTTTGCCTTAGCCGCAAAGGTGTGAGGCTTGGTCATGCCGCCAAGCCATGCCTCACGCTATTTATAACCTTGGTTCTTGTACACACGTATTAGTAGTGATTCGATGTGAATGCTAGGTTCCTTGAATCACAATAACTAACCAAACCACTTTTGCTTGATCAAAAACAAATCATAACCCTAAGAGTAGGAGTGTACGACTGGTTATGAGCAAAGAGGGAGGAGAGGAGAAGTTAGGGTTAGCTAATGAGACACAAGATTAACAAACAATGAATACAAAGCCTTGTATTTATAGTTTGTCAGCCTTGTATTTATAGTTTGTCAAACTTAGTGTCCAAGTTAGGGTAGGATTACCCCATAAAACCTTATGGCCGATCGGCCCTTATCCCATAAGGGATTCTAGAACATTCTCGTGGCCTACTTTAACTTCTAGTCCTTCCATATTTTATTTAACGACCATTAGTCTCTTTTACCGTTAGGTACTAACAACCGTTAAACGTAATTGTGATTTAATAATTATAACATAACTATTATATTAATTATAAAACATCGAATTTCATACACAATGTGTGCAATCCCATAATATCATATTCGAATCCGGTTATACACGTAAAAATGTGTCCATAAACTTACAAGGTTTTGTGTTGGCTTGGTCCTTAAGCTATCTAAATCCTATATAATGAATTGTCTAATTCATTATTTGGTGAAAAAAGCTAAACCGTGTGTTTTGTGTTTTCGTTGGTGAATTGTGTGGAATAACATCCGAGTATTCCACCATGTAAACAGACACATTCATACCATGCCTCTCAAAATTATCAAAATCAGAAACCAATGTTAAACACTAAAACGAAAGGTATGTGATGCCGCTGCTAATGCTAGTAATGTTTACATGGTTCATAAATACAGATTTGTTCACTCAGTTTTGGTGCAACTTTTATCTCAAGTTTAATAGTACTAATTCATATGAAATGCTTTTTACTGATCCTCAAAACAAAAAGAAAAAAAATGATGGATGTCAAATTTACGTGAACAAAAATTTAAGAAAACAAAGCAAGCAATAATAATAGAAGATGGACCATGTAGATAACTTTTAAGAACTAATTCTTCGACTTGTGAGCATCTATTGTGCTTTAACATTAATACAGAACAAAGGTAAAAAGAATAGAGGTCTAAGCAACTTATATATACACTACATTACTACAATAACAAATGAGCCTTTGATAGAAATGAAATTAGCCATTAATGGAAGATGGATCACTAGTCCTCTTATGAATATGTGATGCATATTGATGTTGAAGATCAACCAATTCCATTTCTTTTTGCTTTAACAAAAGCACCATTCTTTCATTTTCAAGCTTCACTCTTTCATTTCTTAGCTTCTCAACCTCCATTTCCCTTTCTTTTTTTAACAAAATTTCAGCCATTTTAATCTTTGCTTCTCTAATTCATATGATTGACCTTGATATCCTACTCTTTGTTCTTCCAATTGCATCATCCTTCCCTTCATCCATTGCCTCTTTTCCCATACACTTTTAGTCATATCTTGCATCACCACACTCACTTCACCATCAAATTGGTGCATCATCATTCTCCATCGTCCTACCTCGTTTTCGAAAAGGCTCGCAAAGGCGTGAGGCTTGGTCATGCCGCCACGCCGCCACACCGCGCCTTATGCCACATCTTTATGTAAAACTCGATATATATATATATATATATATATATATATATATATATATATATATATATATATATATATATATATATATATATATATATATATATATATATATAGGAAGGATTCATAGAAGAAAAACTAAAATAAAAAGAATAAGAAGAATTTCTAGCCACACATTTCAAATAGGAGGGAGAAATTTAAGGGGAGATGCATCTATTTTTATAGGTGCATCCTAAAATGAGTGGTGTGGTTTCTTCTTATCATTCTTATTTTAATTTTTCTTCTTATTTGATCCTAACTTATATATATATATATTTATATATATATATATATATATATATATATATATATATATATATATATATATATATATATATATATATATATATATATATATATATATATATGATATAATTTTCATATTTTGTGTTGCTTTATGTCACTTTATAAACGCAAAAGCTTTGCCTTAGCCGCAAAGGTGTGAGGCTTGGTCATGCCGCCAAGCCATGCCTCACGCTATTTATAACCTTGGTTCTTGTACACACGTATTAGTAGTGATTCGATGTGAATGCTAGGTTCCTTGAATCACAATAACTAACCAAACCACTTTTGCTTGATCAAAAACAAATCATAACCCTAAGAGTAGGAGTGTACGATTGGTTATGATCAAAGAGGGAGGAGAGGAGAAGTTAGGGTTAGCTAATGAGACACAAGATTAACAAACAATGAATACAAAGCCTTGTATTTATAGTTTGTCAAACTTAGTGTCCAAGTTAGGGTAGGATTACCCCATAAAACCTTATGGCCGATCGGCCCTTATCCCATAAGGGATTCTAGAACATTCTCGTGGCCTACTTTAACTTCTAGTCCTTCCATATTTTATTTAACGACCATTAGTCTCTTTTACCGTTAAGTACTAACAACCGTTAAACGTAATTGTGATTTAATAATTATAACATAACTATTATATTAATTATAAAACATCGAATTTCATACACAATGTGTGCAATCCCATAATATCATATTCGAATCCGGTTATACACGTAAAAATGTGTCCATAAACTTACAAGGTTTTGTGTTGGCTTGGTCCTTAAGCTATCTAAAACCTATATAATGAATTGTCTAATTCATTATTTGGTGAAAAAAGCTAAACCGTGTGTTTTGTGTTTTCGTTGGTGAATTGTGTGGAATAACATCCGAGTATTCCACCATGTAAACAGACACATTCATACCATGCCTCTCAAAATTATCAAAATCAGAAACCAATGTTAAACACTAAAACGAAAGGTATGTGATGCCGCTGCTAATGCTAGTTTCACTAACACCATAGGTGAAAAGAATGCTAAATATGCTAATAAGTAATAAAAAAAATAATTATAAGAAATTTAACCATCAAGACAAAGATAACTTACTCGTTTTAATGATACTGGACCAATGAAAAACCGTTGCTTTGAGACCACAATATCTTCACGACTCTTTTAAAAGCAATGGGCAATGACTCAATGGCTCCAACCTTCAAGTGATGCCAAAGGTCAAATCTACTACTCATGACAACAATGCAAAAGCTCCAATGGGGACTAAAGAAGATATACAATGCTATTAAAATCAAAAGCAAAATGTGAAAAGAAGTCATTGTCCTTAGTTATGAATGATTCGAGCTTAAAGTTATAAAGAAAAGATACAAACATAATATAATAAGAAAGCTTGAATGCTTGATGGCACGAGTACAAAGCAAACTGAACTGGAAGCAAACAATACGATATCGCATGCTGCAATTCAGTTTGTTGAAGATTTGATATAGCTAATGAAACAAAGCGTAGTAGTATTATACCATCATCAAAATTCTAGATTTTTCTTTCTTTAAACAAGGATTGACTATACGTAATTGTATTTCATTTGTTTATTAACCATCTATTGTGGTCACATTAAACAAATAGTCAAATAGACGAGTTTTTAGAATAAATGTAGATGACTTCCTAGGCTTTCTAGCAAAATATTTCAGTTGTGTCAATTTTTTCTAGAAGTCATGACTAAGCATTCAAACTATTCAGCATGGCATGTTTCAGAAGTCCTGATTTTGTTATGAAATCTAGCCCGTTTGGTTGAGGTGTATCGGTATTGGTCTATGATTTTGAAAGTCATTAATGTTGTTTGGTTGGTTATGTGGCCCACCACAATGGAATGGGGATACCCAAATATGAAGGTTTCCTCATATATTATGTTTGTGTGGTTTCTTCACACCTTTCATTATCATTCACTCTATACCAACACCCATACCCATTGTGATTCATAGCGACAAACCAAACGCACCCTTAAATTCATTCCTTCTTTTGAATTTCAAAGCTTCTACCGCGTATATGTTTGTGTGAGTAAAGGTCCTTGTTGTCATTAAATCATGGATAGTTTTTTATGTGTTATTCTGTAGATTCATAAAATGATTAAATATTAATCATCTTTCGAATATATTGACACCAATCAATATTACTAGGATGGCACTTGAAAGAGACGACAAAGATATGAATATGAAAATTGAAAAAATTTATATATAACAAAAGTTGTAGGTAGATGTGAAAATGACCCTAGCCACATGCAAGAAATAATACTCTAGGACATAATATCTTTCGTTTTTGTGTGGCTTTTCGCGAAGCAGACAACCAGTTTTGTACATATACAATTTCGGCAGGTCCTTGGGGGGCCTTTTGGGCCTTTGAATGTTTGTTTGTGTGATCAACTGTAGAAAAATCTCGGATGGGTGAAAATGACATATATTGCTCGACAAAAGATTTTTATGTCTTTCAAAGAGAGATAGTTTTAGAGGGATGCTACATCTATAAAAAAAATATTACATAAAAATATTTCACAAAAGGATGTGACACGGGAATTAATACATGCATCACATTTTTTGTTACATGTATCACAATTTGTGCATTACAGTTTAATACTGTAATGCACAAATTGTGATGCATGCATAAAAAATATGGTGTGAATATCACCTCTTATGTGACATGCATTTATAGAAAAATGTGAGTTGGAAAGTAAGAGAGATAATTGATTAAGATGAATCTTATTAGTCACAACTCACAAGTCATTTTGTGGATTTTTTTTTGTAAAAACTTTGTGAATGTAGCATTTCTCATAGTTTTATGATACTATGCATGTATACAAAGTCGTATATTAGGGTGTGCGAGGTGTGCTACGGTACATGGCCTCAAAATATATACCTCTTTATATATTCGTGTCTTTTTATATATTATTTCTAGCATCAAAATGTTGACGTATGAATTTTTGTTCTAAATATTGGTTAAACTTAACTTCAAGTGGTTTTGCACAGGACCTCCGCTAGACCTTTATAATATATATATTCAATCGTCATGTTTAGCTATCATATAGTTTTGTTTTGCCACAGACTCCTCAGCTAGACCAAATACACCTTTGCATACATGTTTGTGCTCTTGTAAACTGGTGCGTCAAAATAAAGTATTTTTGTGCAACTGTAATTCTAATCAAAGTAAGTGAATATAAACATTGATGCCTAACCCATGTAAAAAATGATGGACAAAATTCATGTTCACCCAGGCCTTTTGAACTATGTTGTTAATCTTTGATAAAAACATTCAACATTTTATGGTTGTATAAATTAGTATTTAAAATTGGATGAGTATATCTTTATAGGCAATTCACAATCTATACTTTTATAAGAAAAGGAAGTTCAGCCTTGTCAAATATCATGGGCCCTACGCCGTTCTGTTGAACCAATCGTAATCAAATTGTAGTAGGTCATAGTGTAGAAACCTTTGGGTGAGAACGGATCCCACTCCTTTATCACGTGACTCTCACTTCGCAACTGCATCGTATCATCTTCGATTTCGTTCTGGTTGGAATTCAGTGTGCATGAAAACAGGCGAGGCGAGTGAGACGACGATGAAGACGGTGTAATTTTCATGAAGAATGAAGGTGCGTGAAAAAAATATAATCAATTATGCGAAATTAAGTGTAATACGCTATTAAATAAAATGATATATAATATTAGAAGTCCATAAAAATAAAGTCGACAAAACATAATTAAGTTTACTTAAAAATTTGGGTTTAGTCCGTACAATAGCAACGTACTTTCAGCTTTGTTCCATTTTAGTACGTGTACTTTTTTTTGTCCCACTTAATGTAACGTATTTCTTCGTGTTTTGTTCCATTTAGTAATGTCACAGTACAGGCTAATGGGTTAAGAAAACGAGTTTTACCGTTAAATGACTACGTGGTTTTTAGCACATAAATGGTCGAGTTAATGCAACGTACTTCGGTTTGGCTAACTTTAGTACCTCAAAGCACGGGCTACCGATAAAAAGTCATTTTCTCGTTTTTTCGTTTTCATCTTTTTTTTACGATTTCCTCCGTTTTTTACGTTTTCGTCCATTTTTTAATGCTTTAATATTTTTTTACGCTTCGCTTTTTTACGTTTTTTCTTCGCTTTTACGCCTTTCGCGGGTTTTTACATTTTCTTCGCTCTTTACGTTTTTGTCCGTTTTTGACGCTCGAATATTTTTTACGTTTTCTTTTTTTTACGTTTTCTTTTTTTACGCTGTCTGTGGTTTTTTACATTTTTCTTAATTTTTTACATTTTCGTCCATTTTTTTATGTTTTCGTCTGTTTTTTTATGCTTTCATCCGTTTTTTTATGTTTTCATCGGACGAAAACGTAAAAAACGGATGAAAACATAGAAAAAACAGACGAAAACGTAAAAAAAAAACGAAAACGTAAAAAACGAAGAAAAACGGAAAAAAAAAACGTAAAAAAACAGGCGAAAACGTAAAAAAAACTAGACGAAAACGTAAAAAGAAGCAAAAAAATGAAAAAAAAAACTAACGAAAACGTAAAAAAATCAGACGAAAACGTAAAAAACCAAACGAAAACGAAAATAGAAAAAAACAAAAACGTAAAAATGAAAAAGCAAAAACTAAAAAGAAGTAGAAAACGAAAAAATGTAAAAACAGACGATTTAAAACCGTGAAAACCAAAACCTAAAACGTAAAAAACGAAAAAAAAGCAAAAAACTAAAAACCTTAAAAAGAAGTAAAAAAACGGAAAAATTTAAAAAAAAACAGACGAAAACGTAAAAAAACGAAAAAAAAGAAAAAAAACGAAAAAACTAAAAAGAAGTAAAAAACGCAAAAGAAGTAAATAAACTAAAAAAGAAGTAGAAAAACAAAAAGGTAAAAAACGCATCTAAAACGTAAAAAAAACCTAACAACTAAAAAAAAAAGAAAAAGTAAAAAAACGAAAAAAAACGAAAAAAGAAGTAAAAAACGAAAAAAATCAGACAAAAACATAAAAAAATCAGACTTTAAACGAAAAACAAAACCAAAAACTAAAAAAAACGGTAGGACTAAATTCGATACTCCACAAATCACAAAGACCATTCATGTAATTAAATCAAAATGTAAAGTAGGTTGTTTTCGTTCATTATCCTGCAAATCAAACTTGCACGCATTTCAAAGTAGCACAAAACCCGAAAGTACGTATACATATTAAGTGGGACAAAAAAAAGTACACGTACTAAAATGAAACAAAGCTGAAAGTACGTTGCTATTGGACGGACTAAACCCTAAAAATTTAACAATATGACATAAAATTGTATAAACTTCTAGAAAGTAAAAACCAATAGTGGCTTGGGGAGAACGAAACCTATGTGGAATGGGTTTCACAAAAACCGGGTTCCCCATCTTCCACATGTTCTTTTTATATAAACAGACAAGACCATATAAAGCATATTCTCTCTCAACTTTTCATTCATTCATACATCACAAATAACACACATCAACAACAACCCCCAAAACACACACACACCTTCATCAAATCAAAATGCATTCCAATCACTTGCTTCTGGAAGAACCGATCCGTATGGCTTCAATTCTCGAACCTTCTAAATCCGTAAGTATTCAATTCATCATTTACAGATCTGTTTTATTTTTATTTTTTTATTTTTATATACGTTTGTTTTGTTTTGTGTATTGATGACGTGGTTATGTATGTGTAGACTTTTTTTCCAGCGATGACGAAGATTGTTGGGACGTTAGGGCCGAGATCACGATCTGTTGATGTTATTTCTGGTTGCCTTAAGGCTGGCATGTCTGGTATAATTTTTATTTATTTATTTTATTTGTATAATTTATTTAAATTTATTGTGTGTGTGTGTGTAATGTTGATTTTATATCATGTTGTTGATTTGTGATGCTCATATAGTGATATTAAGTAGGAGTAGGACTGTAGGAGACACATTTTGTAATAGATTCCGTTGCGAGTTTACGCAAATGGTTGCAAATGATTTATTTTATTATTTTTGTTTATAGTTAATGCGTGTCGTCGATTTGAAAAATATGTTATGCTTACAAGTCAATGTGAATATTTACATGTGTTAATTTGTACTTATGTTGTTGATTTGAAGGTTTGTTGTACGTTTGTGACTTTGTGTAGTGATGTGAATTGTTAAGTAGGAGGTACTCTTTGCTAGAATAATATATAATAAAATTGTTGAGTTTGTTGCAAGTTTATATTAAAACTTCATTTTAGTTTCCGTATTTCTTCCATTCTGGAGAATTGTTATGCGTGTGTAGTGATGTTATATGCTAGAATAGTAGTATACTACTAGAGGTGCCTTTTTAAACTGATTTTGCTGCAAATTTACGCGAATATTAATCATTATATTTATAATATTTCGGTGCTCCTTGGTGATGCTGTTTTATATTTATAGAAGAGGGAAATTCAGTTTTTAGTTGGTTTTAGACTTATGTTTGCTGATTTGAATATTTGTTATGCTCTTACAGTGATGTTAACTGTTAAGTATGGATTGCTTATTGCAATTTATGTCAACTTTGTGATATTGAAATGATATGTTAAATTAGTTATTGATTATGTAATTTTATATGAACTTATCTCTATATATTCGATACTTGTTCTTATGTTGTTAATCGTGGTTGATTTTGATCTTGTAAGTCGTTGGAACTTGTTTTAGTTAGGAACGAGTGAAATTTATTTGTTGATTTATTGGTGTGTCGCATTGTTTGTTAAATGTGGAATTTTTGTTGACGATTTGATGAATGTGAATATGCAGTCGCTAGATTTGATTTTTCATGGGGAGACTCTGCTTATCACCAAGAGACTTTGGATAATCTTAGGGATGCTGTCAAGAGCACTAAGAAGCTTTGTGCTGTATGTTCTTGTTTTTTCTTTTTCTTTAATCCTCTTCAATTGATCATATCTTTATATGAATAAAGACAACACAATCTGCTCTGGTCTATTGTAATTGTCTGTTCTTCTCTGAAACGTATTTAGAATCGAAATTATCACCAAATTTGAACTTAACTCAATTTCTTTTACTTCCAGGTTATGCTCGATACAGTTGGTGCTGAAATGCAGGTTGTGAACAAGAGTGAGAAGGCCATTTCCCTTCAACAGGATGATAATGTTATCCTGACCCCTGACAATGGTCAGGAAGCTTCTTCTCAAGTGCTACCAATCAACTTTGATGGACTTGCTAAGGTGAGTATGCTCGTGCATATACATATTTGTTAGTATTTATATTGCCTCTCACTTAATTAACTGATGCCAAGTCTTGTAACAAGGAAACGATAGTAACCTGTTGCTTAATTAATTTTGGTGTTCTTAAGATGTTTTGGTGCTCATTAGAATATATAATTCTTTTTTGGGTGTTGCTATAGGCTTATGCGGTATTTGTTATGTGGTATTTGCAGGCTGTGAAGAAGGGAGACACTATTTTTGTTGGTCAGTACTTGTTTACTGGAAGTGAAACTACCTCTGTGTGGCTGGAGGTAAGACATTAATTTTCTTAAGTTTTATAAAAATGTAGCGCATCTCTTTTTCCCCATGTAGGCTGAGTTAGTATTTGGTTGGCGAACAATTTAGACGTGGTTATGCATGTCTAACACAGTTGTGCATGTTGGCTGTTTCTGTTGAAACATCGAATACTTGCATACTCAAAACTTAAAACCATGAAACTTGCGCAGGTTGACAAAGTGGACGGAAACGATGTTGATTGCAAGATTAAGAATTCTGCAACTTTAGCTGGGGCTTTGTTCACACTTCATGCCTCCCAAATTCATATCGATCTTCCTACTCTCACTGAAAAAGATAAAGAGGTAAGACTTTCCACATGTTTTAAGAGCTTTATGCTTCGATATCCGTCGCCCCCACCCCAAAAGTTTTTTTTGGAAATCTTACAATAATGGTGGTTACTAGCATCTCTGAGAAGCGGCTGTTCATTAACCCCTTAATGTGCCTGAAACATCTGAATCACTCTGTCTTTCTGGCTAGTTGAAAAATTTTTGCATCTACGAGCTTAATCTTTCACATGAAAATTTTACTTTTGACCATCAAAAGCATAATTGATCGGTCATTGGCCTATAAAGACTATTGCATGTTCAACGGTACAACCTACTAACAGTCTAACATATCTTCTGTTTCAGAACATTAGCACCTGGGGGGTTGCAAACAAAATTGACTTTCTCTCATTGTCATACACTCGCCACGCGGAAGATGTTCGTGAAGTAAGTCTACTTCTACATATTCCCTTTTTTTTATTCCATATGTGCTACTCCTCCCACTTCACATTATCTAGTTATTTTTAGTGCTCAACATTGTCATGTATAACGGTATAACCTTTTGTATTGCAACTGCAGGCACGTGAATTTCTTTCCAAGAATGGCGATCTTAGTCAAACTCAGATATTTGCAAAAATTGAAAATGTAGAAGTAAGTGTCCTTGTATCAAATGCTTTTTTTTGGGCATGTGTATTCAAAGGAGATTTTTCATGACATTAATATCTGCATTTTCTTTACAGGGTCTGACTCACTTTGATGAGATTCTTCAAGAGGCAGATGGTATCATCCTTTCCCGTGGAAATCTTGGAATCGATCTTCCACCAGAGAAGGTAAGGTCAATCTTTAGAAGAAGTTAAGAAATGTTACATGTTTTATGGGTCAATAATGGTTTAAATCTCAAATGTTAACTCAATTTACGTTCTAACTCTTAAGCTCTTGTTCACAATGCTGTTTTCTTTAATTTTATTTCTATGTTTTCCCCTAAAAAATCAATCATTATATTTTATCGATTAAAATCACAAATGTTTGTAACAAGGCCATAAGCTGAATGATATACTTTTTGCAGGTGTTTTTATTTCAAAAAGCTGCTCTTTACAAGTGTAACATGGCTGGAAAACCAGCTGTGGTTACACGTGTTGTGGATAGTATGACTGACAATTTGCGACCAACTCGTGCAGAAGCAACTGATGTTGCAAATGCTGTTTTAGACGGTTGGTTACTCATTCGAACTGTAGCGATTTCATTTGTCAAACAAAACAGGTCAATATCCTGATAATAACTCATCAAATTTTTTCAGGAAGCGATGCAATTCTTCTTGGTGCTGAGACTCTGCGTGGATTATACCCTGTTGAGACCATATCTATTGTTGGTAAAATCTGTGCTGAGGTAACATCCAATTGACACTCGAATTTTATGATTTATCTTTGAAGTTTTTAAATATTTGTGCGAGGTTGAGTAGAATAATTAAATGTGTTGGGACTTACATATTTTTTTGGAAAAAAAAAGATTTTTGGATAGAGTTAGCCAGACATCCCCTTAGTTATGTAACTTACTGTTTTATTAATGCGACCTTTTTGCTGATGAAATTCGTAAATGTTTGGATATCACTTGCAGGCAGAGAAGGTTTTCAACCAGGATCTGTACTTCAAGAAAACTGTCAAATATGTTGGAGAACCTATGAGTCACTTGGAGTCAATTGCTTCATCTGCGGTAACCATTCATTGTTTGCTCATAGGCTTTCCAGTTTGTAAATTCTAAGTATCAGATACTCTTTAGTGCAGTATCCTGATTGGTTTGTTTGATGTATTTGTTAGGTTCGTGCGGCCATCAAAGTGAAGGCATCTGTTATTATTTGCTTCACTTCTTCTGGAAGGGCTGCAAGGTATGTATTATTGATTGTGAAGTCGATCAAAGCACAAACCGTTTGAAGAAATTCCAATGAATGTCCTTTTTTCTTCAATAAATAAAGACGGGTTTTGTATTCTAAAAAGTAATTCGTCTTAATTGCAGACTAATTGCAAAGTATCGCCCAACTATGCCAGTTCTATCAGTTGTCATTCCCAGGCTTAAGACTAACCAATTGAAATGGAGTTTCAGTGGTGCATTTGAGGTATCATTCCAATGCAACTTTCACAGGACCCTTCGTTACAACACATTTCTTTTTTATAGAGCTAACTATTTTTTTCCTTGGAATGAATGGCCAGGCAAGGCAATCACTTTATTGTAGAGGTCTTTTCCCAATGCTGGCTGACCCTCGACATCCTGTAAGTTCTTACTATCTTGTAACATTTTATTTTACTATCATGACAGATGAAATTTAACTAACGTTTGTTTGACTGTCTGCAATATCATTATTCACTTGCCTAACTCAATTTTTTTTTCCAGGCTGAATCTACGAGTGCGACAAATGAGTCAGTCTTGAAGGTTGCCTTGGACCATGGAAAAGCTGCAGGAGTGATCAAGTCACATGATCGAGTTGTGGTCTGCCAAAAGGTTGGGGATGCATCTGTTGTCAAAATTATCGAGCTTGAAGATTAGAAACGATTTGCGAGCTTGCAGCATTCCCAACACTTCAGTTATTTTTTGCCCTAATTTTTTGAAGTGGTGATGGGTATATCGCCACGGACCGCTGAGGTCTTTTGAACCTCGTAGCTTATGGAAACTTGTATGTTATATCACGTATTAAACATTTTGGTTTGGGGCAAGTTTTGGTTCTACAGAATCCAATATCTAATATCTGATCCAGTTGTTTATGCCCCTTCCTTAATACCCTGATCAAGAATTGAATAAAAATGGGTTTTTAGTTGGTTATTTGGCAGTTCTGATTTAATATAACAGAATGTATTATGCCCCATAAATCCCTAGATTCTTGTTTATGTGTTAATTGTTTTAGTTTACAATCTGATTGTTTGTGTCTTGAGAAGTTAGGTTCGATAGGTCCAGGGCAACTATCTTCTTAAACACTTTTATCAAATCGTTTTTTGAGCAATAATTCTCTTTAATTTCTACATTGATGTGAATGTACTTTATTGTTTGAAATACTGAAAGAGGAATTGGATTATTGCATGTTTGAAACTTATCAAATGCAAAATTTACTATGTAACTTAGACATTGAACACATTAATGAGATTGGCTCGAGTTATTTAAGCCGGTCTCTCTTGACTCATCCATAAATCTCTTGTAATCGTCGAAAACTAATTTAAGCACGAATCATGAAATCGAAATAGCTTGTAACAGAAGTTGGTTGAGAAAGACTTTGAAGTTGTGAACCCAGCACAAAAACAGATTGTGATCTTGTTACTTAAGTTTTAGTGTCTATCTATCTTAAATAAGAATAAATACATAGATTGAAGGCAGCAGAACAACAAAGCACCCATGGCCTAATGGATAAGGCGTCTGACTTCTAATCAGGCGATTGTGGGTTCGAGTCCCACTGGGTGTGTCTTCCTTTTTTCCTTGCATTTTTTTTTTCTTTTCTACTTGGATTTCTTTTTCTATAGACCATCAATTTTCTTTCATGTATATTACACCGCAATTTCATAGGTTTTGTGATATGACCATGATTTACACTTAAAGTTTAGTAATGTTTACATGGTTCATACATACAGATTTGTTCACTCAGTTTTGGTGCAACTATTATTTGAAGTTTACTAGTACTAAACTACTAATTCATATGAAATGCTTTTTACTGATTCTCAATACAAAAAGAAATAAAAAATGATGGATGTCAAAATTACATGAAAAAAAAAATTAAGAAGGCAAATCAAGCAATAATAATAGAACATGGACCAAGTAGATAACTTTTAAGAACTAATTCTTCATTGCGACTTGTGAGCATCTATTGTGCTTTAGCATTAATACAGAACAAAAATGAATAGAGAACAAACCTATGTCTAAGCAACTTATATATACACTACAATAACAAATGAAACTTTGATAGAAATGAAGTTAACCATTAATGGAAGATGGATCACTTGTCCTCTTATGAACATGTGATGCATATTGATGTTGAAGATCAACCAATTCCATTTCTTTTTGCTTTAACAAAAGCACCATTCTTTCATTTTCAAGCTTCACTCTTTCATTTCTTAGCTTCTCAATCTCCATTTCCCTTTCTTTTTTGTAACAAAATTTCAGCCATTTAATCTTTGCTTCTAATTCATATGATTGACCTTGATAACTCTACTTTTGTTCTTCCAATTGCATCATCCTTCCCTTCATCCATTGCCTCTTTTCCCATACACTTTTAGTCATATCTTGCATCATCACACTCACTTCACCATCAAATTGGTGCATCACATCATTCTCCATCGTCCTACCCCGTTTTCGACTACTTAATCCATCATCTTCCTCCTCAAATTGCTCGCAATCATCCTCATCTTCATCAACATCATCATCACCCTCATCATTATCATCATCAACATCATCATGACAGAATGGACATTGGGGTTTGTTTTTGGTTTGTTGTGCATGGGTTACGGCTTGGTAATTGTTGTGGCCACACCACTCGCTGCCCTTTAAAGCATTGTCACCAACAATTTCACCACAACTATTATGATAAGCACACATTTCCCTAAAGAAAAGATGCTTAGAATTAAGCAACTTTTTCACCTCTTCCTTCAACTTTTTCGGTATATGATCCATACTCTCTAACAAGGTTTGATTCTCCACAACTTTACAAGCAATACCTTTACCTAAAATATCATTAACCCTCTTATACCTTTTATTCAAATCATTAAACTTATCCTCACATTGTTGTGGTGACACATAAAACCCTCTCTCCATCATTGCTTTCGAAACCGATTTCCACTTGCCTTTCTTTTGCAACACCCCATGACCATTACCACCACCACCACCACCACTTTTCTTCTTCACCACCATATCACCACCTG
>OU343217.1:232552244-232569211 GCA_910596185.1 Chrysanthemum makinoi | reverse complement strand
AGAGGTTTAGGGAACTTAGTGAGAGAAAGTGAAAGATATTATTATGAGCTCCAACTCTCTACCTTGGGAGGTAGAGAGTATTTATAGTCTTACATAAAACGCCACACAACGGGTCGTGGATCGCATACAGTAAAGACCGTCCGCCCTCCACGGTGTTACTTAACTAAATACTACTTAACTAAATATTACTATGACTACGAGCTTTCTAACGATTACATATACTTGAGGTGACCGACTCTTTAATACCGGAATTTCTAATTCCTAACAATCTCCCCTAAGGGAGGTCACCTCAAACATATACTAAAATGACATTGAATACAATCAGATATTACATTAACAATTGATCTTGCATTCATGATGTAGTACTTTGTTCAAGCTCGTAGTCATTGATTCCACTCATTGCATGTTTGGTTAATCCAAGTGGAGGTCTTTTACTGATCCATATGATAATAATGTTGAGCCACGAGATCATCACTAATAGAAAATCTCTCGATACATCCATTGTGGTGTTGGTATTATGTGATGTTGTGACATTCGGACCGACATGCTCACATTCTGGATCATGATATCTTCTCATCGAGTAGCGAAGCATTTGTTGATTCATGATATTGGGCGCAGCCGAAAGCGAAGCATGGAGTGAAAATATCCGAGTCATTGATGCACTAATCATGATTTCTTTTGAGATGAATGTGTTAGGTGAGCATGCGGGTATGAATTGACCGCTTCATTTCGGATCACCGCGAACGCCGGGTGTACCCGCATAAGACAGTTAGCAATAAAGCGCACGAAAGTGTCTTTGATCACTTTCGTTGAATTGAGGTACACGCCCACGGTTCCCGCTGATCGGCATAAGCACGCTTCGCGGATCGTATAATTCAAGAATTTCCTTTGACAGGTTTCGCATGCTCTAGTAAACGTTTCAAACCGAACGCCTCAAAGAAGACAACACGGAGTGAGTGAACCAAATAATTTACGTCCACCGATTGATGAAAAGAGATTTGAAAAACAATCGTGTATTGCTCAATAGAAATTGTTTTTGCAATATAACGAAGGTTTTAATGAAAATCAATTATCAATCATAAAACACCTTTTGATTTGAAAAATTAGTACACGGTCGACGTGCTAATGAAAAGAGTTTTAAAGCACAAAGACTGGTTTTTCAAAGGTATCCGCCAATCCATAACTCGAACCGTGATTGATTCAAAAGATTGAATCGCCCCATTGTTTTCGCTCAGCTTGTCACATGGTTGATCTATATAATAGATCTCACATGCCACCTACCATGAGCTTGTTAGATGTTGGCTCGTAAGGCTTTCCATCTTCATTGTGAATATGTAAACACATCACTCGGATGTTCCGCAATACCACAAGGATAATGCGTAGGACTCAAGATATAATCTCTCTTCCACATTGTGTGAAACAGAGAGTCTTCATTGAAAGTGTCCTAATGAGATTTATTGATGATCTCGTGGCTCTAGACTCAATTTGTGCATATTTGGATCCTATATCCGAGACTAGGGAGAGGGTCTCCTCCTTCAATATCAACAATCTCTAAGAGAAAGTCGATAGATAATGTCGGTTCCCCGTGAGAATGAAACAAGTCCTTTTAAGAGGAACTTGAGTGGTTTGAGAAGTTGAAGTGCAAGGCGCCACGGTCCATGACGTCTTGTCTTCAATACCGATGTTACCATCAGTAGCATATGAATTGAACCCGGTTTCCGCCCTAAGGTTGAATATATGGAGGGCTATTTGTTTTCACCCTTTTCTCATTCAATTTATTTTCATTCTTCAACCCTTCGCTGCTTACCGAGACTTCATAGCTAGAACCTTGTTGGGTTTATTCCAAAGATTAGCTCAGCCTTAGTCCGCACTCTTCCCATATCTCATTTTTCTCCTTTTATCATCATACCTAAGAACTCTACACTAACTAGTGGATAGTCCCTGGGTAGATCCCTCCGCTTCTGGCGGATCATGGGAACACATACCTAACCTTATCATCCTTATATCACCATACATAATGTAAAGTTGGTCGGTCTTTTTGGTATTGTTCATCCGCCATAGGAACCAATTGAAAACCATTTGAAAATCAATCCAGATACTTATGATATTTTATCAAAGCATTTTGTACCGAATTGTTTTTGATATTTTTAGAAGAAGAACTCCCCCTCAACATGTGAATCAAGTATTTGAAATAGTTTTGCACACGGAGGCAAGAGAAAGAATTAACTTCTTTGATTACCATTTTCTAAAAATATCAACATCACTTCCCTAATCGAATCAAGTAGATAAAGCATTTTGGGAAGGATGAGGTTTTCATGATTTTGCTCCCCTCAATATGTGCCTCGAGATTTGAAAAGAGTTTTGCACATACTAGAGGGAATCAGCACCTTGAGATAAGTTATCACGTTTCAAATCATAGGTTTAAGATAGATGCTCCTCCTCAACATGTGCATGGAAAATTTGAAATCGCTTGTCACATGTGGAAGGGAGCTTGTACATCCTTATAAAACCATTTACCGAATTATCAGTTTAAATCCAATTTAAATCACACATTCTCCCCGATCACAATTATCAAATCATTTGAGATTTGTGATCTCTTATAGATTTAAATTGATTTTGAAAGCTTTTAAGGAGAATTGTGACTTGATTATGAAAGCGCTTTAACTGATAATGATCGGATTTTAAGACTTTAAACTCCATTGATAAAACATGCATGAATATCTTTTGAAAACAATTTAATGCCAAATAACTTTATAATTTAATTGAAATCATTCTCCTCAATCAATGACATAGGTTGTTGATTGAGAGATTGATATTTTGACAAATAAGTCCAGATGATTATCAAAAATAGAGACTAAGTTATTTTTCAAAGCAGTTAGTTTTCAGCAGATAAATGTTTAAAGAATCCGAGCATGGAATTTTGAAAACATGATAAAGTATGGCTCTGTTCTTTCTTTGAAAAGCTGGTTATTGCCGAAATGACAATAAACCATTTTTTCTCTTTCTCCCAAAAATTTTGATTTTTGATTTTTTTTTTTAAAATTCGAACAACATCTAAAGTCCCGTGTCATTCTTTGAATGACAACACAAAGACCGTAGATATTATCGAACCGAGAAAAACATGACAAAAAGACAATATTTTTGAAGATTTTTCGAATTTTTCAAATTTTTATGGATTTTGAAAGTTTTATAATTTTCTATTTGATTTTGAAGGTTTTATAATTTTGTATTTTGTTTTTCGAATAAATATTTACAAGAGATAGATGAAGAAAGACCTTTACTCCTCGCCTTCCTCCTCAAGACGCTTTGAGTGTTTCGTTGAAGGCTTTTCAAGCCAAGACGTGGAAGAATAAACTCAAAACGCTCTCTTGGAAGAGCTTTGGTGAAGATGTCCGCTAACCGATATTCAGACCTCACAAAATATAGTTCCACCACACCTTTTTCCACTTGTTCCCCGATGAAATGATGTCGAATGTCGATATGCTTTGCTCTTGAGTGTTGAACGTTGTTGCATGAGAGAGCAATAGTACTTTTATTATCACAAAGATGTAGAGGGATTTTGTTGAATTCAAAGCCATAGTCCGATAATTGAGATCTCATCCATAAGATTTGAGCACAACAAGATGACATGGCTATGTATTCAGCCTCTGTAGAGGAAATAGAAGTACTCATTTGCTTCTTTGAAGACCAGGTCACAATCTTATCACCCAAAAATGAGCACCTCCGGATGTACTTCGACAAGTATCTTGACACTCGCATGATCAAGATCGCATAGGTCGTTAGTGACATACCGGTGTCCTTCGGGTACCATAGTCCCATATTGATGGTTCCTTGGAGATACCGAAAGACCCGCTTAACCGCTTCAAGGTGCTTTTTAGTAGGCTTAGCCGGTATCTAGCACACATGCAAACAAATAACAAGATGTCCGGTCTACTAGCCGTGGAGGTACATCGTGATCCAATCATACTACGATATTTTGTTTGGTCAATCATGATCCCCGAGTGGTCCTCATCTAGTTTGGTTCGATCAATCATGGGAGTGTCAACAGGTCACTTGAATCAAATCCAAATTTCTTTAAGATCTCAGTTGCATATTTAGATTGATTTATGAAAATGCCTCCTGGACTTTGTGAAATTTGTAATCCCAAGAAGAAAATGACATTTGTCCCATCATTGACATTTGAAACTTTGAACTCATTTCATTTGAAAAACGATCACATTCCATTGGGTCGGTCGAGGCAAAATAATATCATCAACATAAATTTGAACATGAGTTAAATGTTTGCCCGACTTCCTGGTGAACAATGTAGGATCAATGCTCCTTTGCTAAATCCGTTGATAGAAGAAACTTTGACAAAGGTATCATACCATGCCCTTGGAGCTTGCTTTAAACCGTAAAGAGCCTTCTTCAAACGATAAACGTGAGTAGGATGCTCTTGATTCACAAATCCTTCAGGTTGGCCGACGTAGACGACTTCTTTAAGATCTCCGTCGAAATGCCGCCTTCACATCCATCCGATAGACTACCATGTTCTTACTAGCATTAGCCAAAAGATTCGATTGCCTCGATTCGAGCAACCGGAGCAAAAGATTCTTCAAAGTCTATACCCTCCTCTTGACGGTATCCTTTAGCAACTAATCGAGCCTTGTTCTTCAACACATCACCATGCTCATCAAGTTTCACTTTGAAGATCCATTTATAGCAATAATCATAGCAATCTGAGGCGTACTAACTCCCATACATCAAGTCGATCAAACTCATGAATTTCTTCTTGTATGGCATTGAACCAAATTCTTCATTCATGGCAGTTTTAACATCTTTTGGTTCGATCTTAGAGAGTACGGAGTTGAAGAAACACCATAAGGCATCGGTTGCAAGTTGTTTCCGGTTGATACGGACGAGAGGGATTTCCAATGATGTTGTCTAATGGATGATCGTGAGTCCATTTTCTAAGGTGTTCATGTGGCAGTTGTTGAGGACCTGAGGTAGAGTCGATGTCTCTCAAGAAGATGGTTCTGATGATGATCGTGAGCAAATATGTTTTCAAATGGAGCATCTTCGGGAGTAGCAAAGGGATTAACTTCATCATTGATGCCATAAACATTTCCATGATGTACATTTGAAGAATGATGATTTGTTGATGAGACTGAAGGATCAGCAAAGGTGCCTTGACTTAAAGATATTGAGACCGAGGGATTGACTTCATTCACTGAATATGAGCATCCTCTCGTTGTAGGATCAACACCTCATTAGTACTTGAATCATAAAGTTCATCAAACATAGGATCAAACAATTTCTTTAAATCATCTTCAGATGGAGGTACATATGGAGTTTCTTGAGAAGAGTTTGGAACAAAGGATGAACCAATTGGACTGTTTTGAAGTGGTCCCGAATCGATTGTCAGGAGCCATTTGACCGTCACCATCAAACGTAACGTGAATGGTTTCCATGATATTTCGGGTTCTTTTGTTATAGATTCGGTATCCCTTTTGTTTGGTGCATATCCTACAAATACTCCAATGTCCGCTTTAGCCTTAAGTTTGCCTAAGTCTTGACCTCATTAGTTGGATAACACAATGCACCAAACACACGAAGGAAAGAGAGATTAGGTTTTCAGTTGTGGACAAGTTCATATGGTGTCTTTCCATGAACAGGTGAATCGGGAACGATTTTGTGTGTAGCATGCAAGGGCAATAGCTTCACCCAGAGAAACATTGGAACTTTTGAGTAAATCAAAGATTGTTCTAGCGGCTTCTACAAGAGTTCGATTTGCTCTTCAACTACACCGCTCGTTGAGGAGTTCGTGGAACACTTTTGATGGTGATTCCAATGCTTTCATAGAATTCACTAAGTTGTTTGTTAACAAACTCCGCCCATTGTCCGTCCGGATAATTCGACGGTTTTGTTAAGTCGAACTCGAACTGCTTGATGAGTTTGATGATGATATCAGGAGTTTCATCCTTTGTCCTTAAGAACTTGACCCATGTGAATCTAGAGTAATCATCAACTACAACTAACACATATTTCTTCCCAAAGATACTCAGACTCTCATTGGTCCACATAAATCCATATGAATTGTATGAAGAACTTCTGTGACAGAGTTAGTAGGTTTGGGTTTGTGGGCATACTTCTTGCTTTTTCCCAATTGACATGTGAACAAAGATGATCCTTTTCATACTTTAGTCGAGGTAAACCTACAACTAAGTCCTTTCTCGAGAGATCATTGATGGTGCCGAAGTTCAAGTGATTGAGACGACGATGCCATAACCATGACTTTGGTTTTGAAGCCTTTGACAACAAGCAAATTGGAGAAGACTTCATCATATCTTCTATAGAGATGGTGTAAAGATTTGAACCACGAGTTCCTTTTAACAGTTCCTTACCATCAAGTTCTCTAACAAAACAAGTATGTTTTCTGAAGGCTACTTCTAGATCATAATCACAGAATTGACCAACAGAGAACAGATTATGACCCAAACCTTCCACATAGTATACTCTAGAGATAACACTATCACCAACAACATAATCACCATAACCCATAATTGCACAAAAATGATCATTACCAATCTAACGTCCCGATGAATTTGCTCACGAAGTTCATGAGCCGCGACGGTCTCCAATATATGCTTGGAAAATGCTCGAGTCCGGTGTACCACAATCGATTTGAATGATCTGCAGTTGAACACGCACAAGAATGGATAATCGATAATTGGGATCCCCATGCAAGAATGGGTTCCACTTGGTTAGTAACAAGAATGGAACACCCACATCGAAATAGAAACATCCATATCAAGTAGAAGCAATGGAATCATTGGGAATAGATGCAATGTGGTGTCGTATTTGACCTATTCAAAGTATGTTTACTTCTTAAGGGAATAGTTCTACCAGGAGGCATCCATTTTCTAGTGGGCATAATCTTAGCAGTTTGAGAACAAAACCGATTATTCTTATGGCCAAAAGGTATCCAATAATAACCTATCTTTATAAAAGTTCTTCCCGTGGGTTTCCACCGCTTTCTAACAATCTTTCGTTTTTGCCTTTTGCCTTATTTGCACGATTATTAGCATTAACAATTTTAACTGGGCATTTGACAAGATTAGACAAAGCATTCACACCACATTCATGATTAGCAAATGTAATTCAAGCATATCATTACAAGGTTTGCAAATAGTATCGAATTCGAATTAATTACAAGATAGCCTAAGGCTAATACTAGAATCAACACGATTCGCTTTATTCAACTCAAGCTTAAAGTTCCTAGATTGGTCTTCTACTCTCTTCCAATGCACATTCTTAGCTTGCAAGGTCCTATCATTCCTTGTATATTCTTGAGACTTTGACCGCCGCTTTAAAGTCACCGATTACTCCTGTAGAGGGAATGGGAACATTAGTTGGTTGATCTAATTTTTGCATTCCTTAACTTGATGTGCAAGGATTCAAGTACTAGAAGGCACATTAGTGTATACTTTAAGGTGATTTGAGCTTTTGAGGCACACTAAAGTTCACTTTCTTAGCACTAACATATCCGAATCAACTACTTGAAGGCACTCAACGGCTGCTTGGCACTAGGCATAGAACAAGGCATCACAGCTTTGCCTTTTGCACCTAAGGTTAAGGATTTGGGACATGTTGCAATTACACATTCTTGCAACTCTTGAGATCGCTTTGGCCGAGGCAAGCAAACCTAATTTCACTATCAAGAGGTTTGTTAATGAAATCCTCTTCGACAATCTCACGGAGACATTCTAGACTATCCTTAAGGTGAGCACAGGATTCATGAAAAGCATGTTCATTATTCCTAAGATGAGGAGGAATATATTTAATCACCAGTGTATTTGCATCTAAGGGTGACTTTGAGACAACATTCTTATTGAAAACAAGTGGCAGCTTCCCATTTCCCTGACTTCTCAGATTCTCAATTTCCTTTTGTAAAGACGTTATTTTTCGTTGTTTTGGTCACGGGTGACTTTTATTGAATCATATAACTCTTTAAAATGTCGTCTAACTTTTTCATTTTCTTCTAGAAAACTCTCGTTTTCCTTTTGTAAGGCATCAACTAAGTTTTGAAGATGAAAAGTTTGAGAATTCCGAGAATCTAAAGGAGGAGGGATTTGGGAGCCTGGCATATTGTTCGTTTGACCCTTTAATTGAGAGATTTGGGCTTTCAACTTTTCGATCGTTGCACTGAGCTTGAATCGCTCATCACGCTTGTTAATTTGAAAAACCGATCAAACTCGAGCATCTCGACGATGTCTTATTTGAAGTTTTAACATTTTCTTTAAGATGTTGATATTTTAGTTGTAAATTAAAATGCTCAACTTCCAGTTTAGAAAAAATTTTAACCAAATTGTCGATCATCCAGCCAATTTTCTCGCTTAGTTTAGAATTAGTTTTTTCAAGCTCAATGACACGATCATGGGAGACTTTCCGGGCCACAGATAGTTCATGAAATTTGGAAGCATTAATAGAGCAATTTGAAGCAAAGGAAAAGATATCTTGAGCAACACATTCAGGAATAAGAGTCTCATTTAATGTATGCAAGTTCTTCCTCTCAATCTCATTATATTTTAGTGCACGCTCATAATCACTAACTTCAACTATCATTGCATCAAATTCCCTTTCCATTCCCTTAATATCAGTTTCTATCCCCTTTTTAAGACTCTCAAAGTGATCTTTTATAAGTTTAAAGAAAGGCATGACCTCAGTTAAATAACATTCTTTCATTTGCTCAAAACCCCTTTCTCCTTCCGCTATACCAAGTGATCCTTTTCTTGCAAGTTTTCTCAAAATCAACAAATAGTTGAAATATAACATATTGGCTAATTAAGGTCTTGCTTTTAGTGGCAATTTTTCTAGGAACAAGTTGCATTGGTGTATTAGAGGATACACACGCTTCTAGGCATTTTCCATAGGGAGGGTTTGTTTCAACAATATTTTCAGCTTTCAATCTAAATCCTTTTCCAAAACTTGTTCGAGTCAACAATGTCCGAGGCTTAAACATGTTCAAGGAAATCCAGTTTTCCTTCTTGTAGTCATGGGGAGTGATAATTATTATTTTTTCTTTTGCATTTAGGATCATCTAATTTTTTGTTCATCCTTCCCTAGTGACTTCATCTGATTTCTTATCTTCCTCAGTGCACTCAACGCAACTAGGTTATCGTCTAGGTTTAAGAATCTCATTGCCATCATAGATCACACTTTGAGCTGCATTTGCTATCTTTCCGCATTCTCTGGTTGGGTTTATCTATAATGGGAACACTATGCTTATCGCTTAGATCTCTATGTTTAGTGACCATGTGAGCAGTCTAATGGTGTTTCCTTGTATGTACAACTTGTTTTCAAGTTTGTTTTTCAAAGTTTTCAGATTAGAAAAATCTCTCAAGAGTTTTGATTCCTTTGCATTAAATTCTTGCTTAAGCATTTTCACATTTTCTTGAAGTTCTTGTTTTTGCTTAGCTGTTTTAGAAAGTTTTTCTTGCAAGGAATTTAATTCTTGTTTCAATACTTCTTCTCAAAAATTACTTTTTCTAATGACTGTACGCACTTGGTCATCCATTTCCTCGCCACGAGTGGTCAACTCAAATTTAGCACGTTGTGCATAAATAGCAACACGTTCTTTATAGGCATTTAGTTCTAAATTACGTAATCATCAGGGCACATGCAAGGTATTCATCAAAAACATAGTCATTGTTGACCGCAGAAGATGCATCACTTGGTACAACTTCACTTTCACTTTGTTTCACGTATTGATCATATGGGATAATATTGATATTACCCATATTTTCAACATTTGATTCAATAGTTTCAGCTGAATGTACTTTGTCATGCATCTTTTGCACACATCATCGATAGTTTTAATACCTCTAGATGAGTTTGTCTTGGATGGCCACTAGTGGTGAAGAAGAGACCTTGGGAGAAACCATTGGAGAAATGCTAGCCATAAAATTGTGTGCGTCAGAGGTCCATCATCCACATCGAGTCGATGCATCACAAACGACTTGAAAGGCATTCCGATGATTGTGACCTATCTCCTAATAGGTCGCCATCCACATCTGCATCATAGGTCTTGGCATTGCCTCAGCTAGAAACAAGAATTCTCTTCATCCAAAGCAGCACCATTGTCCCGAGCTTTACAAGAAAGATCTTATCTCCGGTAATCAAGATTCTGTGGACGCTGGAGATGCAGCTTCCTTGCAATGTGTCCCTCACCACCACAGCTTATAACATTTGATTGGCTTAGCTTGACCTTGTTACCATTCCTTCCTCGATTCTCGTTACCAACATAACCTCTACCACTCCACCTCTTCCCCATCATACTGTTTTCCCGAACCGTTGCACCACGATCCTTCCATCTTTAATGGGCTTGATTGTGTGGGTTAGATGCCGCTCGAGGTTGTTGTTGGTTTGTGGGAGAGAATTCATGTTTTGACTAATCAGGAGAGCTAGTTGATAAATGAAGTTACCCACGGTGGATCAAAGATCGCCTTGTTTGAACATAGGATCACGAATGAGTTTGTGATTACCATTACCCAAGGGTATGACTTGTGATGCTTTGGTTGTGATTCCGATGTTTGAGTAGAAGGCAGTTGAGTCATTAGACGAGCTTGTTTCTCCCTGGTTGGTTTTGAACTGATTGAGAATCAATTTTTCAAACATAGCATGTCTCTCATTCTCAAGGAGGAAGGCATAGAGTTGCTCATAGTTTGTATTCTTCAATCCTTTAGTGAGCTTCACAGCGGTTACAAACTTGTGCCATTCGGGATTCATGTTGTTCACAAATTTTGAGTTCAATTGAATGTTAGGCATAGTCATTCTGATGTTCCTCATGTCATTCACTAACTTATGAAATCTCACATAGTACTCATAGACACTCTCATCCGGTTTCATCTTGAAGTGTTCAAATTCGTCATAGAGTTGGGATTCTCTGCCTTCCATAGTTAATTCAGAACCTGAGAGAAGCATCTTAACATTATCCCATAACGCCTTCTAATGTATGATTGATCAGCTTGTAGATGTCTTTAGGAAGACCTTGAAGAACAATGTTTGAAGCCCCGATATCGTGATCGAATCTCTTTTTCTCCTTATCATCAAGCTCATCATACATTTTAGGCCTGTCCATTCCGTAAACAGGAGTACCATCTTCATTAGTATCAAGTATGTCTCTAGTCGCCTCAACTCGATATGGTCCTTCATCAATGGATTTGAGAATGTTGACACCATGTTCCTTCCCAAGGCAGCATAATCATTCGTTGAGCCCAAGAATCGTAGTCGCCTGTCAAGCATGGGTGGACGAGTATCCGAGCCACCGCTTGAACATCCTCGCAACAATGGAGATGATAGTAGGAACGCTGGTAGACATGTTTACAGTTTATACGGGATTTTATAACTCTATGATTAAACCGGAAATAGATTCTTTCACGGGATTTTACTAAATCAAGAGAAAACCGTAAATAATCACTCAAGTCGCTAAGATAATGCACTAAGTCGCTAGAAGATAATGCACTAAGTCGCTAGAAGATAATGCACTAAGTCGCTAATGCTTAATTCGCTACACCACTAAGTCGCTAGAGTCCCAAGTCGCTAGACAAATGCAAGTCGCTAAGTAGTAACTCGCTAAGCCTCAAGTCGTTAGCAAAATTTTGGCAAAGAATTGCTACTCAAGTCGCTAAAGATACAAGTCGCTAAAGAGCAACTCGCTACCAACCAAGTCGCTATCACAGTCGCACCGTAGTGGAGAGTCCACTACTTGTACTGTAAATCGCTAGATCTAAGTCGCTAGGTTTAGAACTGTAACTCGCTACAAATTTGTAAAGCAAGTCGCTACTAAGAAACTAATCCGTGAAGTAAGTCGCTAGCATGAAAAACCACATAAACATCACTTTTCAATCCAAAAACAACCCAACCAAGATGATTCATGCTTACCAAATGAAAACCTAAACACTTGTGATGATTCTAAACATAAAAGTACTAACAAAATCCAAACTTTAACACAAGAAATCAACCAAATGATGCAAAACCACTAAACTTTTTCAAACTCAAAACCACCTAAAAACCACTAGAAATCCAAAGATGTGCAAGATATGATCTAACCATGGCTCTTGATACCAATTGTAAGATATAACTTTTCACATACACATCAAACCATAACACAAAGTAGTATATAGATGGAATTCTAGAGAGAGAAAGTTAGAGGTTTAGGGAACTTAGTGAGAGAAAGTGAAAGATATTATTATGAGCTCCAACTCTACCTTGGGAGGTAGAGAGTATTTATAGTCTTACATAAATCGCCACACAACGGGCCGTGGATCAGGCATACATTGGGTAAAGACCCGTCCGTCCTCCACGGTGTTACTTAACTAAATATTACTATGACTTAGCTCTAACGATTACATATACTTGAGGTGACCGACTCTTTAATACCTGGAATTTTAATTCCTAACAACTTCATTAATATACTTATGTCTCTTGATTATTTGCATGCTTGCATGTTCTCCATGTCCGCTAATTTACTTGTGCTGCTTTAGGAAATAAAACTCACTATTGATTATTGATTGGTTGTCTCTTATCTTAGTTGATTAATGATCTAGTAATGCGACAGGTCATTGCTGTGTACTAATGCTTGATTAAATCTTTGTGAACTTTAGAAATATAACTCCTGAGTAGTTGTAAGCCAAAACCATCCAAAGAGTGCCTTAGAGTATGAGTTTATTAATCCCTAGTGGGTTTTGTAGATCTAGACCCTTGTAAGTTCAAAGAGTTAGGAACATAATGATACCCTACAACCTTAGACACACAACGAACTAAGAATAAGGACGGACAATTCAAATCCACCAATAGGAGATAATTACTGAAAGTAGTAAAAACCTAAGTAAACACATCTTTAAACTATCATACGAAAGTACACACATTAGACATAGACTACACCTAGATTAGATAATTAGATAAAGAGAGTAATCGTAAAGTAATACAAACCCCCCAAATCCAAACCCCGGTAGATTCGCATCTTCAATTTCCTAAAAACATAAAAGATAAAAATAATCTCCTCAACCCCAACCTTAGCCGTAGTAACTTCTACTAGCATTCCTATTCCCCTAGAGAACTATATCAATACCCGTGGCTTACCCTAATTACTACACTACAAAGATTAGGTTCACGCCTAGGTGTTAAAAACTTGCTCAAGAAAAGGAGTTTCCTTTGACTCTAACGACGCTGCGTAGCAAGTATCAAGTTTTGGCGCTACGCTGGGAATAGAATAGCTAGTTAGTAGTCCAATTGCTAGGTTTCTTTTGCTTTGATTCCTATCAAGTAAATTTTTCTCATTTTTAGCTTTATCTTAGTCTATCCCCTTCTTCACACCTTTTGTTCGTGAATCCCATCACTTTTCATCATGGAAGGTGATAACCACCTACCATTCATCAACTCCACTACCATTGACCACAAGAGCCCGCATTTGGTGAATACCGTGACCAAGCCACCAGGCTATAGAACACTTCATTGAGCTTCCCGATCAAGCCCAAATCCACGCCTCATGATCCCACACCATCCGTTATGCAAAACGATGTGTGCATTCCATGGACTTCGCCCAAGATCCTAACGTGATTCGAGGGATTTCAAAATTGTCAGATTCCATGACCTTGATGCTACTAATACTGAGACCACGCTACTACGCCTCTTCCAATCTTCTTACGACCAAGCTAGTAATTACCAGCCACTTCCCCTACTGATCCATCTCTGTTGGGATTCCACCCCTCTCGCTTCTGCTCAATTTTTCCCAATCGGGAGAACCACTAAACTTAGGAATGACATCTGATGTTCCAACAACGCCAAGGTGAATCTTCTTTAAGCATGGACTGCATTCAAGGACTTACTCCATAAAGTCCCTCATCATGGCATTGATCTTTGGCTTCAAGTCCAAATCTTCTACGATCATGTCAATTTCCCACCAGCGTTTATCCATTGACCAACAAGCGCGCCGGTGGAAAACTTAGTGATCTCACCGCGGAAGAATCATGGGGTATAATAGAGGACCTTGCGCTCTATGACAACGAAAGTTGGAATGACCCCCGTGAGTTGCCCAAAACCGTTAAGGCAATCTCCTTGCCTCTTATTGACTCACAATCTTCCGACCGTGAGGGATGATCGAATCTTGAAGATCAAGTTAAATTCCTAATGAGTTCCATAAAACCCTAAGTCTTCACGCCATGTGAACAAAGTTTCTTCCTCGTGTGAGCGCTTTTATGATCCTCGGCCATAACACGCACTTGCACCCGATCCCCCTCGAACATGCTTCCGCTTGACTACGCATCCTCGCTAAGTACTAATGGAACGGGAGGAAGATTCCCTACAATACCTTAATTCCTAGGAATTTCAATGAAACCCGAGAAGCATGGAAGGGCTAGCCCGACTTCTATTGGGACAAACCAAAGGAATTCACTTCCAATGATTTTTCATGGCCCCATCCCACGGTCCCTAACCAACAAAACATAGAAGGGTTGTTGCAAAACCTAGTTGCAAACAAGAAGCGCAAATAGCTAAGCTCTCGGACTGCTTTAACCAACAACAAGCCAAAATGGATAGGAAGATAGACAACCTTTGGAAAGTTATGACCAATAGTGATAAAAAGGTTAATGCTATCTCAACTCCCGAGCCTTCCGGTGTAGAGATTAAGGACCCAAGTAAGTTATCTAAGCACGTTCAATTAAGTCAATACCATCAGCCTTAGTGAAACCTAATGGAACAAATGACGAAGAGGACCATACACTTGAGAATAATGAAACAACCGAGGAAGTAGGTGAAGTAGATAATGACTACTTCAATAAGTTTCCTACTAAGAAGAGCTATCTCGCCACCCTCACTTAGTAATGCGTGACCTGGCACATGTATGTTAGGAAAGCCCTAGAATCAAGTTTGGGAACCCTTGGAATCTTAACATACCATGCTGCATAGGACACCTTTTCGTGGCTAAGGCATACATTGACTGCTGAAATCCCCAATTAACATAATGACTAGCACCTACTATAATTGGGTAATGAAAAAGCCAATTTCAACTGTGGGCAAGACCCCGATGATCCTAGTGTTAGTTGCAATTTTCTTTGGTAGAGTTAAGGGGATTGCCCGTTTATGTAGGTAGTTTCACGTTTTCCTCATGGACTTCATAATTGTGTATGATATTAGTACGCAAGACCATAGACCTAGCTTGTCCCACATTATTCTAGGAAAACCTTTCATAGAAAGCACCGGGATGACCTATGACCCCTCGTTAGGAATAGTGCGATTCAAGGATGAGAGCGATGACATAGCTTACCAAATGCCGTTTAAGATAGAGAAGTTTTCATCACTCTCTAATGATGAAAAGGAACTTAAACTATCGGTCTATTCTAGGAATGAGGAGGATAAAGAAAAAGGAGTAGATTATGTTATGGCTAAGATTCTCGAATTCTATAAGGATTGCTTGAACCTAGGACCAGAATATAGAACCGCAAGGGGAGAAAATGAACTCTTAGAGAGGCACCATAGGCACTTTTACAATATGGAATCCCCAATAGAGACCGGCCATGAGGGAGGGAGATGACTGTAATGAAGTCACGCCGTAACGACCACGAGTCTAGCTCAAGACTCTTAAATAAAGAAAAGCGCCGTGGGAGGCAACCATGCTTAAATTTGTAAAAATGCTTTATTTTGTTTTAACCTCGTCTTACCTGTATTGCATATAAAGGTATTTTACATAAAGGATAAGTGTAGGGAGGATTACACACGTTTTCAAAAAGAAACGTAAACATGAGAATAACAATTCATTAAAAGATATATATATATATATGTGTTTGTTCGAGTCAAATGCTTGTATCGAGTCATAATGGATGTTTTGCTTTTTCCAGATTCTAAAGATGTAAATTTTCCAGAATTTTTCCGAGAAAATCGCAGACTTCGCTTTATCAGGATAACCTGACGGGCGCCAGATTGCAACTGACGGGTGGTGAAGGAGTAAAACATCAGATTACTTTTTCTCGTTTTCCGAGCTACTTATAAATTTTTGGAATTTTCCAGGTCTTAATTTTCCGTGAAATTCAGTCAAAAACATCCATTCCACAAGCAATATATCCTAGTTTAAATCGAGTCTTATATATATTATTACCGCCGATTTTACGCGAAAGTTTTGTTTGTTTTATTCAAGTGTGCAGGTTTAATTTATCAAGAAGAAGAAGAAACAAAAGATTGGAAGGAGCTTTTCACGCACACATTCTTCTTGGAAAGGATTTAACCACTACTTCACACACGGATCCTACCGAGCTAATCAGGGGAGTACTAGTTTCTTTCGTTTTTAATTACACCTTAGATTAGATAATTAGATAAGTAGAGTAATCGGTAGCAATACCAACCTCCCCCAATCCAAACCCCGAGATTCGTACCTTTCAATTTCCTAAAAAAACATAAAAAGATAAAAAATAATCTTCCTCAACCCCAACCTTAGCGTAGTAACTTCTTACTAGCATTCCTATTCCCCTAGAGAACGATATCAATACCCGTGGCTTACCCTAATTACTACACTACAACGATTAGGTTCACTGCCTAGGGTGTTATAAAACTTGCTCAAAGAAAAGGAAGTTTCCTTGACCCCGAACGACGCGTGTAGCGTTATCAAAGGAAAATGCTGCGCTAAACCAATTTTAAAAAATTTCGTGCACTTATCCTAAAACAAAATGAGGAAAGCATGTCGTCAAAAAGACTGCTATTCCTAAACAAATGTTTTTCCTTCTCAAAATTCTTCAGAAAAATGTTTGTTGTTCAAAAATGGTGGTAAATGAGTTACTTGTAAATTAATCAGATTTAGAGTTTTTGTATAAATTGAAAACTCAATTAATGACTTCAGCGCTTTTAAACTTTTCAGAAAAATAAATCATTGATTGAGGGGGAGAATGTTTTCAAATCTATATCATCTAACGGGCTTTCTTAATTATCCTACGTGCTTA
>OU343217.1:232421593-232552144 GCA_910596185.1 Chrysanthemum makinoi | reverse complement strand
ACTAAAAATGATATTTGCCTATGTCGAAGGACTAGGAATCTAGGATATGATTGTTAGGATTAAATGACTATAGTTTGATAAACATATAATTCCCATGCCTTTGAATGATCTGATTGATATGTTGGATTGACTTTTATTAGTGGATTGTTGTGTTGGGTGATGTCGACCACCAGATATCTGTTTGTGTCCACTAACATATGCAGATATCATGATTATAAGAATGTTCCCGATCCGGATCCCACAATTGAAGATGATTGGATGCCGAAAGGAAAGGGTAACTATATCTTGGGTTGACAAACGAAGAAACGGAGCTTAATATGACTTCTATGGAGAGCTGGCATGAAAAAATGCAATGTAAGAGGTCTCACTGCATCAGCAGATGGTTTTCTTCATAATCAAATGAAGAAACGGAGCTTAATTTGACCTCTATGGAGAGTTGGCATGAAAAAAATGCAACATAAGAAGTCTCACTGCATGAGCAGATGGTTTTCTTCCTAACCTACAGCAACAACAACAAAAGCAGCTCAACCACCTAACGTATCTTTGTGCAGGATAAGTAGTGGATGATAACATTTTTTAAACAATTTTTTTAAATAATATTGTTTTGAAAAATGAAAAATATTGGTTTTGAAAATAAATTGGACTTAATTTTGAAAATCACCGGACTTCATTTTACCAAAACTTTAGTCACTCAATCATCGACTACGGTCTTCGATTAAGGGGGAGAGTGATTTAAAATAAAGTATTTTCAAACGATATTTCTTCATAAAAGTCTGGTTTGTACGAAATAATGTGGTGATCAAAAGATTTAATGTTATGTCATGGTATGATTTTCTTTAAAACTCAAAGATCTTACAAAATGAAATTTTTTCTGTTCTTGTTTGATTGTGAAATTATTTTATTTTACTTAAAGATTTCCTAAAAATTATCATACCTGACACTAACAATCTTTAATGTCTATTGTTGGTCCTTATCAGTCAATTTCAAAAATTAAATTTAGCCACGTCTTTCCCCAAAATTTTCCAAATGATTTAAATCAATCCGGATCCAAAATCTCAATTGGTTTGAAATTTTTGATCGGGGGAGAGATCGTGATTTAAATCTCAAATCGGTTTTAAAAGGTGATTGTTTCAAAAGCACTCCTTCCTTCATGTGCCAAACGGTTTTGAAATACATAATGCACATGATTGTGGAGGAGCATTTAACCATAAACTAGAAGAGTTTTTAAATCTGGCACATTTTCTCCCATGTTTTTCTAAACCTTATTAAATCACTTGGGATCCAAAATCTCAAAGGGTTTGATATTTTTGATCGGGGGAGAATTTGTGATTTAATAATGAAATCTGATAAATGATGATCGACTTGATTCAAAAGTGCATGCTGCTCTCCCACATGTGCTAAACGCTTTCGAATCTCGAAGCACATATTGAGGGGGAGCATTTCAAAAGAAAATAAACTTTCAAGTTACAAAGATTTCTATGTTTCAACATAAGTACCTTGATTGATTTTCTAATGGTTTCTTAATGGCTTTTGTGATCGTGGATGTACTTCAAAAGAACTCTTACCTCTATGTGATAAAATGATTTCAAATATTCAACGCACATTTTGAGGGGGAGAATTTACCAAAGAAATTCAAATGGCTTTTTCTACGGAAATTGTGATCAAGAATATATTTCAAAGAACTCTTGCCTCCATGTGCTAAACAATTTCAATATCATATGCACATGTTGAGGAAGAGCATTTCTAAATGATCAAAACTATTAAGGTACAAAATGCTTTGATCTCGTATCATAAGTACCTTGATTGATTTTCCAAATGATTTTTCAATTGCTTTCATAAAGGAAAGAACAATACCAAAAGACCGACCAATTTACTTTATGCATGTTGTTATAAGGATGGTTAGGTTAGGTATTTGTTCCCACGATCCCGCCAGAGCCGGAGGGATCTACCCAGGGACAATCCACTAGATAGTATAGAAGTCCTTAGGTATGATGAAAAAAGGAGAAAAGTGATAATAAGGGAAGAGTGCGACTAGACAGAGCTAGAACTGGAATAAACCCAACAAGGTTCTAGTAATGAAGTCGTAAGCACTGGGGGTTGAAGAATGAAAAAGAAATGAATGAGAAAAGGGTGAAAAGAAATAGCCCTCCATTTATTCAACCTTAGGGCAGAAACCGAGTTCAATACATATGCTACTGGTGGTTACTAAGGTAACGCCCGTATTGAAGACAAGACGTCATGGACCCAGTGACGCACTGCACTAAACTTCCCAAGCTACTCAAGTTCCTCTTAAAAGGACTTGTTTCATTCTCACGGGGAACCTACATAATCCATCAACTTTCTCCTAGAGATTGTTGATATTGAAGAAGGAGACCCTCTCCCTAGTCTCCGGCATAGGAAACCAAATGTGCACTATTGAGTCTAGAGCCAAGAGATCATCCACAACATCTCATTAGGACACTAAATTAATGAAGACTTGCTGTTTCACACAATGTGGAAAGTAAGAATATAATAAGAGTCCTACGCATTATCCTTGTGGTATTGCCAGAACATCCGAGTGATATGTAAAAATATTCACGATGAAGATGGAAATCCTTCTAGAGCCAACATCAAACAAGCTCTTGGTGACATGTGAGATCTTTTCTAAAGATCAAACTTGTGACAACGGATAGAAAACAATGGGGCGATTCATTCTTGAATCAACCTTGGTCCAGGAAATGAATTGACTAATACTTTTGAAAACCGTCGATGTGCAAATCTCTTCTTTTCTCTAGCACATCGATGTGTATTATTTTCAAATACAAAAGTATTTTGATTGAAAATTGATCTTTCGTATAAAACCTTCGTCGTATTGCAAAAATCTTTCTTCTAAGCAATAGGCGATTGTTTTCAAATCAATTTTTTATCAATCAGTGAATCTCAATTCCCTAGTTCACTCACTCCGTGTTGTCTTCTTTGAGACGTTTCGGTCTGAGAACAGCTAGAACAGCTGCGAAACCCTGTCAAGGAGATTCTTCGGAATTATACCTGATCACAAGCAGTACTTGTACTGATCAACGGGGAATCGTGGGCCGTGTACCTCAATTCAACGGAAGTGATCAAAGACACTTTCGTGTGTTTTATTGCTAACTGTTGTTTACAGGTACATTTGGAAGGTTGCAGCTGATCAGAATCGAGAAGTCAATCTAAAGCCGCATGCTCACAGCATCCACACTTAATTGAAGAAATCATGACTTGTGCATATCTACAGAACATGGCTCTGATATTTTTATCCTATGTTTCCGCTACGCTGCTGCAAATATCATGAGCCAGTAAAGCTTCCACTACTCTGATGAAAAGATGTCATGATCCAGAAAGTGTGAGCATGTCGGTCCGAAAGTCACAACATCACATGAAGGCAACACTACAAAGGGTGATCCAGAGATCTACTGTGGCTGATGATCTCAATGGAAGCTCGAAGATCATCAAAGATGTGGATCAGTTAAAGGCCTCCACTAAAAGTACAAATCAATGCGGATTTTAAAGAATCGCTACTAAAAGCACAAAGAATTCGGAATTTGAAGAATTGAAGTCTACGAGCTTGGAACTAAAGACAAAGAAAGAATGCTAGGATTCAAAATGTAAATCATGGGTGACCTCCCTTAGGGGGAGATTGTTAGGAATTGGAAATTCCATAAGAAAGTGTCGGTCACCCCAATTATAGTCTAGCATATGTTAGCTCATAGACTTGTCGTTATTTACGTTATTTATTAGTTAGTTAGTAGCGTAGAATAGTTTAGTGTATCACCGTGGAGGAAGGACGGGTCTTTACCCACTGTATACCTGATCCACAGGCCGTCAGGAGGTCGTTTTGTTTGTAACTATAAATACCATTCCCTCTAAGGGAAGGGTGTTGCTTCTTGGAATCTAACCTTTCATTTGTTATTTTACAACTCTCTTTCAAGAGCATCCTCTCTACTCTCTTCATCTCTCTAAACTATGGCATACTTGATTCATCACCATCCAAGGCCACCCGAATCATCAACAACACAATAGTTAAGATCCAATAGGTGCTCTCCCCGTTTTGAGATCATTGAAAAGAGGCGATGCACGTAAAACATTTACGTCGTTATTCATCCCGGCAACACCAAAGAACGCATGCCAAATCCATAAATCTTGGGACGCGATCGCTTCCAATAAAATGAAAGGATTTTGCCCGTGATCACCCCTACAAAATTGAGCTTTTAAAGCGTGTGGGCAATTCTCCCACGCCAATGCAATCGATGCTTCCTATCATCCCAGGAAACCCATGACTTTCGTAGTGATGAGCATAGAGTTTGTCAATGTCAGTAACCGTCTGCTTTCGCAAATACTCTGCACCATATAACTCCATTATGGCCTCACAAAATTTTTCGAGAGACTCACGAATTGTTGACTCACCCATTTGCACGTATTCGTCTAGAGCATCAGCATTGACTCCGTATGCCAATTGACGGATTGACGAAGTACACTTCATCAATGGAGAAATATCAAGTACGCCTGCACAACTAGGAGTTTGTTGGAAATAAGGTGAATGATCGCTTATATCTCGGACAATTCGTGTGAATAGTCGTCGGCTCATTCGGAAATGCTCATGGAATGCTATATCGCCGTATCTGGGGGTCTCGCTGAAGTAAGCATCCACTAAACGGTTATGAGCACCCAAACGATCCCTACTACTGTGTTTCGTGAGAGTTTAGTTTGTGGCGCTTGAAAAGCCTCCCAACACTCTTCCGCAAACATCATAAACTCGGTACTAACTTCATTTTCATCATCCGATGACGAATCGGCAATGAATAGCTCGTAAGAATTAAAACTCATAGTGTGGAAAGAATATAGAGAATGTGTGAAATGAGATTTGTGAATTTAGTGTGTAAATATGTTGTGTATTTATAGGGTAGTTTAGTAGGTTTTTTTTTTTTTTTTAATCCACAAACGTTCCAAAATTTAATTTATAACGGTAGGATTTTTTTTATTTTTTTTTTTTTTTTGATATGCAACGGATACATTTTATTTGTTTGAAAGTGTGAATGTTTAGTCGATCGTGGGGGGGATTGATTTGGTTGTATTTTTGGCCGATCGAGTGGCTCCACAACAAGCCGATCGACTTAGAATCGATCGACTTAGTCAATCCTCGATCTCTTTTGGAACCAGCCTAACAAGTAAGGGAAGTTTCATATAAAGTCAATAGTCTTTTATTGTTAACAGAATAGAATCCTGCAAAGACATATCCATACTCATCCACAACCACATATATACAAAACGCACGGTAAACACATTTCATGACACTACCAGTTACCTCACTCTCTTATGTCTATTGGCTAGCAGTCCACCACTAGCCACTCTTTAGATCTCGTGAGAAGTACGTACTCCTTCAATTCGCATCATTTTGTAACCCAAACCTCGCCCTCAGTCTTATATGATCACCACCAACCTACCTCACTCCTTCACTTCTCTCTCAGATATATATTTGTCCTTCTAGATCTCGTGAAAAGTACTCATTTGCATCATTTTTGTAAGACTATTCATGAATACAGAAACATGATGTTTTAAGTCATTATTGTCTTTACAATAATGCAAAAAGCAGACCTCCATCATTAAAGATAACAAGGAACCCCACACACTTATTCACATCTTGTATATATGCAAACACACACTCCTTCGCTTCTTTTTGTAACAACCCACACACCCTTTAATTTCGTTCAGACAAACAAACATGATGTCTTCAGTCAATCACGATGAGTTTGCTCACTTAAAAATTCCCCTTGAAAACATACGATCCGCCACCAACAGCTTTGCTGACGATAATGTCATCGGCATAGGTGACTTTGATAAGAGATACAAGGGACGGCTCTTGTGGTCGGGTGAGTTGATTGAAATCCGTGTGGAAAGGTGGTTAAATAAAAAAACGGATGATGAAAAAGAACAACAATTTTGGATGGAGATTTCCATGCTTGCTAGTCTCAAGCATAAAAACGTGGTTTCTCTTGTGGGGTTTTGTGACGAGAAGGACGAGAAGATAATCGTTTACAAGCTTGAAACCAAGGGAAGTGTTATGTATTTAGTCTTTATCTTAGCTTACGAGTGTCTAGGGGATTAAGCGTTAAGTTTCCTATTAGTCAACTAGTCTTAGGATATCAATAAGGGTCGTTGGGTCGGTTTGTGTCCCAAGCCTAACCCATCTGTATTTTCCTTATTATCACAACCGACATAGGTGATTTGTTAAAGTCGAAGCGCCATCCCCCTCATCTCTATAAAAGGAGGTGAGGGAGGGTCTTGTATCGCATTCTTTCAATACTAATCAAACAATCGATTAGGGATACTTACTTGTGCATATTCTTTCTTTTCACAACCACGTCTTCGAGATCGGGTAATCCGCTTCTAGTAACCAAGTTGTTAGGATCAATCCTAACAAGTGGTATCATGAGACAGTTCGAAAGTTCTCTGGTTATCTAGGATCGATCTTGAAGGGTCTCGTTGTTCGGTTTTTGGAAGGAGCAGATTCGTTTCGTTTGGGCTACCATATTCAACGACAACAAGAAGGAGCGAAAAGTTGACTTGCGATGACAAGGTGTAGGAGACTTGAGGGTTCGTTGGTTTTGGGTCTATTCAAGATCGGAATTTTTTCCGGTGTGGTTTTTTCTTGTCGTGATTAACAAAGAAGAAGAAGTCTTGTTTTTCCAAGAAAATAAGATTCTTAATAAAGAAGAAACAGGTTGCTTTTCTTAAGTGATTGGTTGCTTTTAAAAGAAAAAGCATAGAAAAGGAAAACATACCACGTGAAGTACTCCAAGTTGGTATACTTTTATTTTAAAAATAAAAGGTGGAAGATTTAACTTTTGTTTTTATTATTAAGAAAACAAAAGGGTATTAAATTAAGAGGGTATTGCACAAGGGACTTTATTATTTTGTGATTGTGATATTTTTTCACAAGGTTTAGCAAGTTAATAAAGGGATTAAAGAATGACGGGAGCCAAGTTTGAGATCGAGAAATTTGATGGAACTGGTGATTTCGGGTTATGGAGAGTTAAGATGCGTGCTTTATTAATCCAACATGGATGTGAAGCAGCTCTGGAGGTTTTACCCGCGACTATGGATGCTACAGCAAAAGCTGAGCTAAACAAGAAAGCTCACAGTGCCATGATTTTGTGTTTAGGTAACAAGGTTCTGAGAGAGGTTACCGGGAGACGACTGCATGGGGTTTGGACCAAGCTCGAGACTTTGTACATGACAAAGTCCTTGGCCAACAAGTTGTACTTGAAGAAGAAGTTGTACACATTCTACATGCCGGCTGGACGAATGATTTCTGAGCATATAGATGAGTTCAACAAAATCGTTGTTGATTTAGCAAATATTGAGGTAAAATTCGAGGATGAAGATCTTGCTTTATTATTACTCACTTCTTTACCAGCATCATATGAACACTTTGTGGATACCTTGCTTTATGGATGGGAAGCTTTGACTTTGGAGGATGTGATGGCCACACTAAATTCAAAGGAAATCAAAGAAAGATCTAAGGCGAAGGGGATGATGGTGAAGGGTTATACGTGAGGGGAAGATCTGATCGCAGGAATTGCATGAGTCTAGGGAAAGTCAAGATCGAAGTTCGAGGTGGAAGACTCAAGTGCTATATTTGCCAATCTCGAGGAGCACTTGAAGAGAAACGTCCAAGAATAATCGCAAGAAGTCAAATGGTTTCGTCAAGAAAGATGATCAACCAAGCTCTAGTGGTTCGATTTATGACGGTTCTGAGGTGATGATGGTTATGAGTGCAGAGGCTCTGCTAGATTGGATCATGGATTCAGGAGGTTCATACCATATGACACCAAGGTTAGATTTATTTTTTGATTTTCTGGAATGCGATGGGGCAGTGGTACTTTGTTGGGTGACAACAGGGAGTGCAAGATCAGAGGTATTGGCAAGGTAAGGGTACAACTGAAAGATGGGTCAAGTTTTGTATTACACAATGTCATGTATATTCCTGAATTGAAAAGAAACTTGATATCGCTGGGAACTCTTGAAAGAGGATATACCGTAAAATTGCAGTCGGGCAAAATCAAGGTGATTAATGGTTCCGTGGTTGTTTTATCCGAACCCGAAGGAAAATTGCGTATACTCTTTGGATGGCCATGCAGTGACGGGTGAGCTTAATGCTAGTGTTGAAGAAAAAGACAGTCTTGCCCGTGTTTGGCACAAAAGACTGGGACATATCAGTGAAGGGGACTACAGGTGCCGGAAAAGGGAGTTGTTTGGCAAGAAGAGTCTAGGTAAGCTCGATTTTTGTGAGAATTGTGTTCTGGGAAAGTCACATCGAGTCAGTTTCGGTGTAGGAAGGCACACTACTCAGGGAGTGATAGACTATGTTCATTCAGACTTATGGGGTCCGTCTCAGGTGGAATCATTGGGAGGTAAGAGGTATTTCTTATCTATTGTTGATGATTATTCCAGGAGGGTATGGTTTATATTCTCAGGTTCAAACACGAAGCATTTGGAAAGTTCAAAGAGTGGAAGCAGTTAGTAGAGAATCAGACTGGGAGGACGGTTAAGAAGCTTAGGACAGATAATGGTCTTGAGTTCTCAGTAATCCGAGTTTGAACGCTGCATGAGAGTGGGATTGCTAGACATTTGACAGTTGCCAGGACGCCGCAGCAGAATGGATTAGCAGAACGGATGAATAGAACTCTCATGGATAAGGTACGCTATTTATTAATTCAGTCTGGATTGCCCAAGACCTTGGCGAAGGCGAACTTATGTACGGCCGCATATCTTATAAATAGGTCACCATCGACAGCGATTGAGAAAAAGACTCCTATGGAGATGTGGTCGGGACATCCAAGTGATTATGGGATATTGAGGATTTTCGGCTGACGCATATTCACACGTTAAACAAGGTAAGCTCGAGCCGAGAGCAGTAAAATGCGTTCTTTTGGGGTATCCCGAAGGTGTGAAGGGTACAGCTATACAGCTTGATAATGAATCACCTAAGATAATCACTAGCAGGACGGTCTTCAATGAAAGTGTCATGTACAAAGACACGTTGAAGGATTCGTGCGTGCAACGATAAGTCTGTTGAGGAATTACAGGTTGAGGTGGAACTGCAGAGGTTAAATAATCGTTCGCTTGAGGAAGATCGCATGATGATCAGGAAGATGGCGATGATGAAGATGCAGGGGATCAGGATCATGATCAAACACCGGATCTCACAGATTATCAGTTGGTTCGGGATAGAGAGCCAAGGACAAGAACGAAACCTTTGAGGTTTCGGGATGAAAGTAATATGGTTGCTTACGCGTTTCTGCAGCAGAGGAAGAAGATACTCATGAACCATTAACATACCAGGAGGCAGTTGCTTGTGAAGACAGTTCTAAGTGGAAAGCTGCTATGGATGAAGAGATGGATTCTCTGAGGAAGAATAAGACCTATGATTTAGTAGATCATCCAGCTGGGCAAAAGCTGGTGAGCTGCAAATGGCTGTTCAAGATAAAGGAAGGGATTGAAGGTGTTCAAAAGCCTAGGTACAAGGCGAGGTTGGTGGCTCGTGGATTCACACAAAGGGCAGGTATTGACTATAATGAAGTATTTTCGCCGGTAGTTCGACACACATCTATTCGGGTTATACTTGCATTGACTGCGTGTAAAGATTATGAGCTGGAGCAGCAAAATTTTGATGTAAAGACGGCATTTTTACATGGTAATCTTGAAGAAGTGATCTACATGAGACAACCATCGGGTTATGAACAAGGTAACAAGGTATGTTTGTTAAATAAATCCCTTTATGGATTGAAGCAGTCACCTAGGCAATGGTATAGGAGGTTTGATGAGTATATGTTGAGCAACGGGTTTAAGCGTAGCAGTTACGACCGTATATTACAGGAATTATGCACCAGGTGAGTATATCTATCTATTGTTATATGTAGACGATATGTTGATTGCTTGTAAAAGCAAGGTTGAGATTGGGTCTATCAAGTCTTTGCTTAAAAAGGAGTTTGACATGAAAGAGCTCGAGGAAGCAAAGAAGATTCTTGGTATGGAGATCATCAGGGATGAAGTCGCAAGATTCTGAGGTGTCAATCCGGGTATGTTTCTAAGATTTTAAATAATTTTAGAATAGACAATGGAAATCTGTTAATATGCCATTGGGTGGGCACTTCAAGTTGTCGTTGAAGGATTGTCCGGTAGGGATTGTGATGTTGAAAGGATGAGTAAGGTGCCGTATGCAAATGCGGTTGGGAGCTTAATGTACTTAATGGTGTGCACGAGGCCGTTATAGCGTATGCGGTAAGTGTAGTTAGCAGATATTTGGCGAATCCGGGTAAAAAGCATTGGGAAGCAGTGAAGTGGATTTTGAAATATTTGTAGGGCACTGCAAACGTGGGTTTGGTGTATGGGACAGATCGTGGCAACCATGTGGACGTTACAGGTTTTGTTGATCCAGCACTCACGCCAAGGATCCGGATAAAGGTAGGTCTATCACTGGTTACGCGCTTTTAGTACGAGGATGTGTTGTAAGCTGGAAGGCAACGCTACAACACGTGGTGGCTCTTTCAACTACAGAGGCGGAGTATATGGCCCTTACGGAGGTTGTGAAGGAAGCTATTTGGCTAAGGGGACTCTTGGAAGAGTTGGGCGTCGAGCTTAACAATGTGGCGATTAATTGTGATAATCAGTGCGCGATTCACTTATCGCGGAATCATGTTTTTCATGAAAGGACTAAGCACATTAATGTGCGTTATCACTTTATCAGAGAGGTCTTGGAAGCAAAGACGGTTGAAGTTCAAGGTGGGTACCGAACACAATGCTGCGGATGCCTTGACGAAGGTGGTACTGGATCAAGCTTCAAGATCTGTTTGGAGTTGCTGAGTGTCAGAGTAGGCTAATATAAAGCCTAAGGTGGAAATTGTTATGTATTTAGTCTTTATCTTAGCTTACGAGTGTCTAGGGGATTAAGCGTTAAGTTTCCTATTAGTCAACTAGTCTTAGGATATCAATAAGGGTCGTTGGGTCGGTTTGTGTCCCAAGCCTAACCCATCTGTATTTTCCTTATTATCACAACCGACATAGGTGATTTGTTAAAGTCGGTTTTCATCCCCCCTCATCTCTATAAAAGGAGGTGAGGGGGGGGTCTGTACGCGATTCTTTCAATACTAATCAAACAATCGATTAGGGTACTTACTTGTGCATATTCTTTCTTTTCTGTCAACCACGTCTTCGAGATCGGGTAATCCGCTTTCTAGTAACCAAGTTGTTAGGGATCGAATCCTAACAGGAAGTCTCAGCAATTATCTAAGTCACTCGATTTTGCTGACATGGGTGCGAAGATTGGAGATATCTGTCCATATTGCACAAGCGTTGAGTTACATTCAATATGACGAGACACGCGATTTCAGCGTAATACATAGGGCCATCGACAGTAACATAGTTTTATTAAATGATGACTGGGAACCCAAGTTAGGTGATTTTATATTTTCGATAAAGATTAAAGCATCTCAAAGGCACCATTCTTTCGATAACGATAAAGTTTACAACAACCCTGGGTATACAGACCCAACATATTTAGAGACTAGAAGTGTGAGCCACAAGTTAGATATTTTCTCCTTTGGGATAGTTTTGTTTGAACTACTTTGTGGTAGGAAATCAGTAATCGCAGATGACTATAATAAATATTTGGCTCCGGTGGCCATTTCTTATTATAGGGAGAAGAAGCTCACTGAAATAATTGATTGGGATCTATTGAATCAAATGGACTCTCAATCAGTTAACATTTTCGCAGAAACAGCGCATGATTGCTTGAACGAAGAACCATCTCAACGCGCAAATATTGACGAGATTGTCATGAGACTTGAGAAAGCGTTGGAACTTCAACTCGAACGTCAAAATGCGGTAAGACGGTTTTTCCTCTTCCATATTTCTATAATACTAAGTACTGCTATCTATTTGTTTGAGTGTATACACCTTTACTCTTATCAGTTAGGTTAGCTAGACCCTATAAAACTAATTATACATAATCACCCACTCTCCTAAGTCGTCGACTCTACCAATCCTAGCTAGTTAATTAGCTTAGCATATATCAAATGATTAAATCTCTCGCTATATTAGTTGACTAAATATATTTTTTTTTTGAAAGTGCTACTTGTAACCTTTTTTTTGTCGAAGACGATGAGCGATGGGTGAAAATATTTTATTGAAAATTCGCTAATAAGTATGGTTATACTATGTAAGTTAGTGACAAGTTTTATGCTCTGAAAAACAGCTTACAAACCTTTAAAGTATCCAATTGCCAATCGATGTAAAAAAAACAGCATACAAACATGTAATTGCTGCAAAAAAAACATGGTTGCTGTAAAAAACTGTGTCGGAACAGCATATAAAAGCTGTAATTGCTGCTAAAAAACAACATACAAATATGTAATTGCTTTTAAAAAAAAGAGCATGTAATTGCTGCAAAAGCTTGTTTCCAAACAGCCATGTAAAGGCTATGTCCAAACAACATATAAAAGCTGTTAAAACAGCATATAAGCCTGTCCAAACAGCCCATCTTTCTGCTGTCCAAATAGCATATAGAAAGTGTTTAAAACACCATAAAAACCTGTCTAAACAGCTTTTAAAGCCTTTAAAAACTTGTAAAAAGCAATGTTTAACACATATAAAAGATTTAATGACAAACCCAGCCGGAATTATAGAAACGGGTAAAACCCGGTGGGTCACACTGGATTTTGAATTCTTAAAAACTGGTTTCTTTTGACCCGTTATCTAAGCGGGAACTGTTCGACACCAGTCGAACCAGCGGGGTCGACCCGGGTTTCAAAACATTGAAAAAAAAAGAAAAGTGGTATAGTAAAAGTACTTGTTGATGTCTGCAAACATTTGTGAACTATGACCACCCAACCGAGATTTTGATAGGACGTTTTGCAAACCTTTATATGAAACTCGGGGAGTGTCCCTGGTAGACGATTAAAATTTGTAACCAGGGGACTGCTGACTTACAAAGTCAAATCAAAATTTTAAAAGTAGTATAGTTATAAAATCTACCTGTAAATTAGCAAGTTCATTACGATATACACAAGGTATATATGGCCTTGCATTGTAGCTTGTCCAAGCTGTAGATAAAAACTAATTTTACATGTAAGCAACATATGAGTTGTCCATCCCCTTTTTGTTTGTGTCTTTAACCTCAAAACTTAAACTTTTAGCGACTCTAATCTCCAAGTATTTTCCCATTTGAAAGTTATCTACGAAAGAAAACCACAAATATTAACAGACTTATGATGCATTGACCGGAAAAGAAGCAACTTCCCTTATACGGGTTCGACTCATTTACTTGTAAATTTGTCTGTCCATTTTATGGTTTGTCTCTATGTGGCGATAAAAAAATGAATAACTGATAAGTAAAAAGGTCAATTAGGTCAGTGGTTAAGACTTGATAGTCACCCAGAGTGTATTTTTAGTGAATAAAACTTTCTAAACCCTTTTTATATATAAAAAAAGTTAGATTATTATTGTAATAATATGGCTATAAAACATATTTGACTATCAATTTTGACACACACTGAAGTGTAATGTTAGAGATTAAACACAACATACCTTGTATTCTAGTAACATCAGCCAATATAAGCAACATTAATATCCCATAAGCACCATGAAACACCAAAAACCGACATGTTAAAAAGACAAAAAAGATAGCTAAATGATGGCCAATAAACAAAACATAACGGAAACGAAACAACTACCTTCTCAATATTACCCATAAAAATCCTTTTGATCTTGGTTATCTTAGTATTCGGAAATAAGCGAAATCAGACAATTTATTTACCTAGTTGACTGACTCATCACAACTCTAATCATCTATAATCATTCAGCAATCAGCAACTAGCACAATCATCACGTTTCTATACATCTAGATGCAAGCAGTTTCAAAGAACTTACGCATAATCAAACAATTCGAATAAACAGTTTTTTTATACCAATCGAATACCTAGTGTGGATACAGAAGTAATATCGTGTCAGATTCGTATAATACTTGCGCCTGTTACAAGTAAAAGGAATAAAAATTCCTATAATACCTTAGGAACATGTTTCATACTTCTAATTTCCTTAACTGCCTTTGTCATAACCAACACGAAGTAGTCCCATCCTAGATCAAATCTTTCTAGCATACTCATGTTTCCGCAATTTCATTCACAGGTTGGATACCATAGTTTTTCCTGGATACCACTTTATCAACTTATCTTGAGTATTCCAATATACTTTATCACCTTCTACCCTTGAATCTTATGCAATCTTTTAGCAATTTCTCAAATTCAGAACTCTTTTATGCCAGCAACAGTCTTTATCATTAATACCTTGTACTCCAATATATACTTTCCAGCATATTCATGTGTCTCACTGCTCTCCAATTTCATATACACTCATCTTGATATTAAACTTGTCAACCCATGAATATACACTCAATTTCAGATTACCAAATACCAGCATCTTACTGCTAGTTTTTCTTTCCACAGCAGGAGAGTTCTTCCCTTTCAAAATCAGCAACTTGGCTTTTAAAGTTTCCATTGCAACATTTAATCATGTCTCTCCATTCCTTTCAATATCCTGAAAAATCCTCCAATTCCACTATCGTCAAATAAAGTATCCTGCAACACAAGACAAAAATATGTCTTTGAATGCAATGAGGGAACCAAACAAGACAATTCCAATCCATATTATCCCATCAAAACTGCATCAGGTGGACAAAGTATCGCCCATGTAGTCCATACTTACACCATTTGATTCTGGACCAAATGCTTTAAAAATACCTTAGGAGCAAATATTGACTACATTCACTTGATCACTTCCTAAACTTCTAAAGAATGTTAAGAGTATTTTAATTACTATCCACAAACATAATAACTATAAACTGTTAGTCTATCTCTTCTATGAACAATCGTATATAATATGCACACTGACTTTTGTTTGATAGATATATAATCGTTAGTTTTTACAGACTTTGGTTTATGGGTATATATAATCCATCAACCGACACAATGGTTCACTAATAGACATAACCGAATAACTGTTTTTTTCGGTTGTAAACTTTACTTTTGACACTCTAGACCCTTTAACTTATATACATGTACATACGCGATTCTAAATACATAAACTGAATACTTGACTTTCATGTTTGACCTTCATGGATTAGATAAATTAGTATCCAATACTCCTCCCTAATTTATTAATCCATGTCTTCGATATCTTCAAGCTCCATCATCTTTATTTTTGAACTTTGGCTTGTTTCCACTTTCTTTGTCTTGATCTTCAACACGAACTATGTCTTGAACTTCCTCCTTGATTTGACTTCTTTCTTCCTTGTCTTCAATCTCATCTCGATCATCTTTATCTCCTTTGTCACTATCTTCCTTCATTTGTATCATTTCATAATCTTGCGTCTCCAATAATCTGTTTCTTGTATAATGATCTCGATCATCTTTACTTACACCATTTGATTCTGGACCAAATGCTTTAAAAATACCTTAGGAGCAAATATTGACTACATTCACTTGATCACTTCCTAAACTTCTAAAGAATGTTAAGAGTATTTTAATTACTATCCACAAACATAATAACTATAAACTACAAGATATATGCAGAATAAGACCTAAAATGTATTAGACATGGTTCACGAATTTTATCGATTTGTAGGCATTATTATACTCCCTTTTTTCTCACTCACATTTTTACTTGATTAACAGATGATGTCTAAAGAATTTGCTCACCTCAGAGTCCCCCTTGAAAATATCCAATCTGCCACCAACAACTTTCATGAAGAAAATGTCATCGGAGAAAGTGGATTTGAAAAGAGATACAAGGGACAGCTCTTGTGGTCCGGTGAGTTGATTAAAATTGATGCTCGGAGGTTAATTAATAAAGACGTGGTGGACAGAGAACAGAGGTTTTGGATGGATATTTCCATGCTTTCTAGTCTCAAGCATAAAAATGTGGTTTCTCTTGTTGGGTTTTGTGATGAGAATGACGAGAAGGTCATCATTTACAAGCGTGAGACCAGAGGAAGTATCAACAACTATCTCAGTGATCCGATGTTGACATGGGTGCGACGATTGGAGATATGTGTCGGTCTTGCGCATGCATTGAGCTACATTCATTATGACGAGCGTGAGCCACAAGGTAATTTTAGAAAAGTGAACTCCATATCTAAACGTGTCATTTTTGAAACACTTGGTAACATTGTCTTGTTTGGTACATATAGGGATCATTGACCTCCATATCTACACGTGTTGAGACCCAGGTCAGCCAAAAGACAAATTCTTTCCTCAAAGATCTTTCTCACTTAAAATTCAGTTCCGAAGACTTAAAATCAGCAACTGACAATTTTGCTCTTGAGAATTGTATCAAAAAATTTAAGTTTGGAATGATTTACAAAGGGCATCTCTTACATTATGAACAATTCATCGATATTATTGCAAAGAGGTTCTATAGACAAGATGAGAGCAAAAAGATTTGGACGGAGATATTGATGCTTTCTAGTCTCAAACATAAGAATCTGGTGTCTCTTATTGGGTTTTATGAGGACGTGGACAACAAGATTATCATATACAAGAAGGAGACCAAAGAAAGTCTAGCAAAATATCTAGCAGACAAGACCCTCACATGGATGCAGAGGTTGAAGATATGTGTTGGTGTTGCGAATGCATTGAGTTACATCCATTATGATGCTGGACGTGATTTCAGTGTCATACATTGCAGCGTAACCCAAGTTATCTGGTTTTGAACTTTCTTTGAAGAATACAGTAGCTCGGAGGCACCGTCTTCTTCTGACTCGTGATATTGTTAAGAATGCATACCTGGACCCGAAATATAAAAAGACCGGCGGGGTGACCCACAAGTCAGATGTGTATTCATTCGGTGTTGTATTATTCGAAATCTTGTGCGGAAGGAGTGCAGTTCTTCCAAATGAAGCGTTGGGAGAGGGGTTATTAAGTCAACTGGCCAACTCTCATTTGGATAATATGATTGATGAGCATTTACGAAATCAGATGGGCCAAGAAGCTTTAAAAAGCTTCTTAGAAACAGCATATTGCTGCATAAAAGAGGAAAGAGCAGATCGCCCATATATAGATCAGGTTGTCAAAGGACTTAAGAAAGCGTTGAAACTTCAATTTATGTATGAAAATCCGGTAAGAAAATTAACTTGCTTATCAACTTTGTATGATAATAACTCTTATATTTATCTACTAATGTCCTCGTCTTTTGCAAATATTATTTTAGGAACTTCCAAGGAATGCAGTTGACAGTACATCATACAATCACCTGAGGGTAATTTACTTCTTTATAGTTTTAGTTCGAAGCTGGTCATCCTAATTAATAAACAAAAAAGTAAATTACACAAATGGTCTATGTGTTTAGGGGCTTTTCACATATCACATTTGACCCCTATTACATAATCCTGGCACTCTAAAATGATAAACGACCGTTAACAAATCAATTTTAAGAGTAAAAAGAGTAACTGATATCGAAGCTAACGGAATCCATTGGCTGAGATAAAGTGTTGTTGTGAATCTTTTTTCATTCAATATTTTATTTAAGTACGTTGTTGTATTTTGAATGTCCACAATGTTGCAGTTGAAGAACTTGGAACACTTGAAGATTGGACTTAATGATATCGAGATGGCAACAGAGAAGTTTGCTGATAAATATTGCATTGGGTCGGGCGGATATGGTATGGTATACAAGGCAAAACTCGAACATTTTGATAGCAGTATATCATCGTCGATAGATGAGGAGAATAAATGTGATCTTCCCAAGAAACGAAGCACTGTTGCAATAAAACGAATCTTCAATACACAAGGAGAACAAGGATTCATTGCAGAAATCGAAACGTTGACTAGTTGTAAACATGAGAATATAATCTCTCTTCTTGGTTTTTGTGATGAAGATCGCGATCACCTGATCCTTGTCTATGAGCTCGCTTCTAAAGGAAGTCTTGAGGATTATATGGGAAACACTGATAAAATGACTAATCTTACTTGGATGCAACGCTTGCAAATATGTCTTGATATCGCACATGGCTTGAATTACATTCACAACAACACAGATCAAGACAAACTAACGATAATACACCGTGACATCAAGAGCGCAAATATTCTATTGGGTGATAATTGGAAGGCTAAGATTGCCGATTTTGGGCTCTCAAAATTTCCCCCAGCAGATCAAGATGCGAGTACTCTCAACGCCAGTACGATTGCAGGTACAGATATGTATTTGGATCCAGAATATGAGAAGTCTGGAAGATTAAATAAAAAATCAGACATTTACTCTTTTGGAGTTGTGTTGTTTGAGCTCTTGACCGGGAGGTTGGCCTATGATCCTATATACACCAAGGTGAATGAGAAGGGGATTGCATTCATTGCGCGACATCATTATGAGAAGGGAACACTAATGGAAATTGTTGATCACAAGATCAAGGAAGAAACAGATGAACATGTCTTTTCTCTAAGTAAAGGACCCAATGAAGAGTCTTTGGCTACATTTTCAAAAATCGCATTTCAATGTCTAGCAATGACTCAAGTCGAACGTCCATCAATAGTCATCAACGAACTTAAAACGGCGTTATATTGTCAGGTGCGTAATTTTTTTGAATAACTTTATAATCTCCTCATATATTCTTCGTAGTAGTATGTGACATTTCATACATTATACTTTGTGTAACTAATATAAAAAACCTCAAACTTTTACTGAATTAACGATCTTACCAGTAAACCTCCTCACTCCCCCCTCCCCCTTATGACCGTGACATATAAATATTTCTTCTTTAATTCTTAAATGCAACAACCAAGCTTGATTTACAACCGTAACCCTGAACTTAGAGACTTTAAAGGAGTTTTAGATGGCAAATACTAACTTATTTTTACTTATCAAATCGATTGATTGTCCGACTATTCGCAGGAGAACCACAAGGACGGCCTCAAACTGTCACTTCAAGACATAAAGTTGGCCACAAAAACTTTCAATCAAGACAATATTATTGGGCATGGAGATTTTGGGAATGTGTACAAGGGTCACACTCATGGACATAACTTCATTGCTGCAAAGCGGTTGGGTAGGAAATCTGCTGAAGGAGAAGCTGAATTTATGACAGAACTTGAAATCCTTATGCAGTATAAACATGAAAATATAATTGGTCTTGTAGGCTACTGTGATGAAGAGGATGAGAAAATTATTGTCTATGAGTATGCGTCAAGAGGAAGTCTTGATAAGTACTTGAGCGATGATAGTCTTACGTGGGTGATGCGGCTTAAAATATGCATCGATATTGCAGTCGGGTTGGAGTTTCTTCATGGAGCTGTTTCAAGTCAAGAAATTGTAATACATAGGGACATCAGCAGCAGCAACATTCTACTGCTTGATGATTGGAAAGCAAAAATTAGTGATTTCGGGCTTTCCTTAGTATGTCCAACAAATCAGGATATAGACTATGTCATCGACAATGTTACAGGCACAATCGGCTATCGTGACCCGCTATACTTGAAAACGGGCTTCTTAACCAAAGAGTCTGATATATTCTCGTTGGGTGCAGTTTTATTTGACATATTGTGTGGGAAATTATCATCCGTAAAACTAAATGACGAGTATCTTTATTTACCCTTTTTGGCTAAACAACACTATCATTTAGAAAAACTTGATGAGTTAGTGTTCAAGGGTATCAAAGAACAAATTGTGCCAGATTCATATATTACATCACAGGAGAGAAAGACGACCAACAGCTCATGAAGTGGTCATACAACTCAAGAAAGCATTGGAATTTCAGGTAAGTTTCTATATTTTGACAAAATTGGCTAACTTTTGATTCATATATATCTAAACTATGGCCTTTAACTGTTTTATAAACTGTAAGAAAGTAACTGTATGAAACGTGACTTTATTAATTGATTAATGTATATCCAGGAGGATTATGAGAAATGGGAGCCCAAATTGGCCACAGACTATAAAGAAATAATCCAAATGTCAAAGTTCCCTGAAATCTATTCTACTAAAAAGAAAGAGGAACTTTACAACATTTTTTGTAAGGGAATCCTCCTGCAACAGGACAAAGTGGTAACCAGTTCATTCTCATATCTCCTTTATTGGGTGTTTCCCGTTTTTATGTATCTTCTCCTTATTGAGAGATAATTCAAAATCACACATGCATTTATACATCATACACGTTGAGCCTGATTTGCATTTCGGATGTATAACAGTTGTTGTCATTCGTTGGTAACGGAGAAAGAAATGAAATGGTTTCAGCCACAATGTTTTCCTACATAAACAGTTGTCCACATGAGTGGAAATCTCTTTCAGAATCAAGGTTACTGTCTCTACCTCTCCACCTTTGCTAGTTTTAAATAATAAGCAAACATATGCATTATTAGTAGAAGTATGTTATGCTTTTTAATGTTAAAGTATAAGGTTATTCTCTTCACCATTTAATGCATGAAAAGTTTTTTATGGTAGCATAATATGATTATTACTTATATAATTATAATTATGATCAGATAGGATCAAACTTATGAACCCCTTTGACTAAGTTCACATTTCCCCCCTGTAATACACTTGCTTTTCACAATGACTGCCTGCACTTACACAAAAAATATTTGATTCCCTTTGACTCTATTTTGCTAGAACTGCTAATCAACAGAGGAATAGTTCTTCATCTTTGGCTCTTTTACACTTCAGACCTCATCTCATCAGGTTAATAACAAGATTAGTCCTATTCAGTTGTTGATTAGTGATGTCCCTGATATATACATATCAACAATGAGAATTGATGTTGTACATGACAAAATAGATTTTAATACTTACTATATGATTGGGAACAATAATTTCATAAACCTTCTAATAAGGTAGTTGAGGTTCTCCCCTGTTTTGGGTCCTCTGTTCTCATGACCATGAATTATAAATTTTGCTAGCATCTTGATAGTGTTTTTTTACCTTTATTTAAATAGAGATTTATCTGGTACAATAAATTCGGATATAGAATTTAAACTCGTGTTCCAAAAGTTACGAAATTTAAAAGTAGAAGTGTATGGGAATAAAGGCTATGACTGATTTAGACAATATGCGCAGGTTTGGGACAGTGGCGGGGATGTTAGATATTTCCGATTTGAACATCGAAATCAAGACAAGAGCTCAATTTTTATCTCTAGATGTTATCTATGGGGTCTATTTAGTCTTCAAATTTAGTGATTCAAGAAACTTTTCAAATAAACCTATGTATGTTAACCTAAAGTATAGAAAGGGACACGAAAGTCTGCATGCATATTTCGCAACATGGAGAGATGAGCAGTTGATGATGATTGAGTTGCACCGTTTCACGAATCAGAACAAAGAAGTCGTTTTTGAGTTTCTACTTGAGAGATTTTCGCCGTGCTATTGTGGAGATGGTGCAGTTTATGTTGAAGGCATTGAATTTCGAGCCATTGAGAAGGTAAGCAATAAAATTTTTCTTTATTCCATTCTATATTCTTTTGTTTATATTGTATAAAGGTGGTGGATATATGGAAAAAAAAACGTTCACGTTCTATCTTCTAAGTTACATGTTTATAACATGATTTTTATGCAGGTGAAACATGACGAAATTGGAAAGTTAAAGGAACTCCCACACGTCTTGAAATCAAACTTCATTTTGGATCAACTGCAACAATTAACTAAGTTCAAACGAATATTTACATACACAAAGTATGACAAGTTGTTCTGGTTGGGCAAAGTAAATGGAAAGAAACTTTTTATGATTTCAGCAAAGACTGCTTTACACAAATCTTCTAATGTGAATCTGTTTAGTTCAATACCATCAGCGCATTCCAGGTTTGCATTTTTGAACTAACTTTGTTACAGTTTCCATTAACTGCATTCCTAATGTTACACTTACTATGTGTTCATCTATTGAAACCCAAATAGTTTCAATGTTGGCGCAATCATATCATACATCAATCATGCAGATTTCAAAGGGTGATTGAGCTTTTACCGCAACAAGTTTTTCATATCAATTGCATGATCAAAAGTCAAATGTTGTCACCGGATACAGAATATGTGTGTTACCTTGTGTTTAAGCTTTCAGAAAATTGTCAGGGGCTGCATTGTCTGGTAAAAGTACAAGACATACTCCACCGAGAAAACAATGAGGCTGGATTTGTTTATTTTATAATCCCAAGCCCATTGAATGTACACGATATCACTCAATGTCCAAAACAGAGGGAAGATGGATGGATGGAGATTCAACTGTGTAGTTTTAACTCAACTCGCGAATTTAAGGATGGCTCTCTTTCTATTAATATGAAATTTACAAGTCTTGAAGGAATTATGTCTGGCCTCATTGTATGCGGGCTCGAGTTTCGGCCAGCGTAAGAAATTTTTTCCCACTAACTAAAATTCGTTATTATGTTGAGTATCAGCAAAAGGATCTTATTTTATGTGTATTACGATATACTCGTAGCATACTATATCATTCTAAACATGGTTATGAGTTTTCACGGACTTATTGTGTGGTTATCTAAATTTGTAGTGTTAAAGTCGAGCTTGCTGGACTTCAGTTTATTTCTGGACTCTTCAAAGACTGAAAGTGACAAGCTGAGGAAGTCTGGATTGGCTGCAGAATCCTTTTCTAATCTGTCCAAGTATATATACATTGTATATATCTGTGTTTGTTTTGTCTTATGTTCGATTGTTCCAAGTCTTTTGTATAAAAAATGGTCGTAATTTAGATAAGATGTTATTTGGTGTGATTATGTTCAAATAATGGTTTTATAGTCATTATTTTCACAATGTGACACCTGGATAATTATAAACTAACTTTGTACGTGAGAAAGGTTTATGATCTCTGTCCTGTGTGTACAGCGGGGGATTGTTAGCTTGGTCTCGTCACCGAATCTTGCCATCAACTGTTGAATTCAGCAGAAGTAAAATTGATAGGTAAATTTTGTTATATTATATTGAAAAGTGGTTAAATATTGCAACTTGGATTTGCTTGTTAGTATTGTTTCGAACAAAAGCAATGTTCTTTGTTCAGTTGTTTTGTTTTGCGCGCTTCGGTCTCAGTTCGTTAATATAGAGTAGTTAAAATTTGATCCCTTGGATACGAAGACTATAGTTTAGGAAATATGTTTTTGGGTTTCACTTGAAGTGTTATCTCGGTGTGATTGTTCGGGTTATGTTTTTGGGTTTCACTTGAAGGCTACTAATAACGTTTCACTCCACTGAACTTAGCAGGTGGTCAGTCATCTCATTCTTGAACTGTTTCTGTAGCTTTTGTTTGCTAAGCATTGGGCATCCACCTGATGCCTTTGTCTTGCGTACTCTTCCACCGGGATCTGAATTCTGCATATTAGCATTAGAAACGTGCATCATGAACCATATTTGCTACTGGGATATAAGAAAAACAGTTAACCGATACCTTCATCTTAGAAACTTGGTTCTTCTTATTCTTTTGAAGATCCAAACATCGCTCGTTGATGAGAGTGGAATTCCCAAGCTTCATTACCTCTGCAAAATTACACCCCTTGTTCATTAATTATGTATAAATTTCGAACCGACTATAATAAAAATTTACCTTCGTTTATGCACAAGTTCTTCCTCGAGTCCAAAGATGCAACCTTTATCTCGTCAACAAAGACAGTTTTCTTCAATTCTTTTACAAATTGCGAGAGCTGTGAATGAGTCCTGCTACAAAAATATATCTTGAAATCTGCCTCTTCCTCTTCATCACTGAATTCAACGCCTTCCTCTTCACCTTCACTCGATGAGGATCCACCACAAATGCCACCACCCTTTCTCTTCGATCGTCCACTCTTTTCATCCTCACTTTCGTATTCGTCTACCAAGAACTCCTTATCATCTAACTTCTCTCCATCACTTTTCAGTCACATTACTCTGTTCGTCACCATATACATTGTAATCATCTCCAATCTCCCTAAAATGATTAAACAAATCTTTAAACTCTCCTCAATTCCAGTCTTATCGCGCTTTTTACTTCTAAACCCGTTCCGTTTCTTTACCATCTTCTTGGGGCTCTCGACCTCTTTATTACCTAACACGCTCTTTAACCAATCAGGTTCATCATCTGATCCAACATGATCACCAACCTGATTTGTGTCAGCTAAACTGTCGTTATTCTTGCGTTGCTTTCGATCAACAAGCCATTGCATAGCACTACAAATTATACTTAAGGTTTTTCCTGTCCCTGTAACCAATAATATGTTTTCAATTATCAGCAACATTTTTCCCTACACGTACACCATAAGCTATAACTTGTTTAAAAATATCAACAGCATTATAATATTTTCCCTGTAAATTAACACATAGTAAGCACTCACTTATAATTCGACACAAACATGGTAAGCAATAGCATGTTTTCATATATCACTAACATGACTTTTTTCCTATAATTCAATCTCGCATAGTAAGCAGTAAGAGATATTATGTTTTCAAGTATCAAAAGTAACATTTTCCGCCAACACACACAAACTAAGCATTAGAGGGTGTTTGGAATTACTTATTTAAACAGTTTCAACTGCTTTTGCTTATCTAATTACGGGTCAAAATAATAACTTTTAAATAAGCATGTCTCAACCTGCTATTACCCATTGTAGATGGTTTAGATTCTAACTCTTTAAAATAATAATAATAATAAATGTTATTTTTTTGGTGTTTTAGGGGGTGTTTGTTTCGGCTTATGGCTTATTTGATTTTGGGCTTATGTTTCATAAGCTCACTTTTTGGGCTTATTTGCAACTTTTTGGCTTATTATGACTGCCGAAAAGTTTCAAAATAAGCGACAAAAAATGATCTTATGAAACATAAGCCCAAAACCAAATAAGCCAAACACCGCTTATTTATACAAGGGTTAATGGTCTAGAAAATATACAAACTTTCCACTTTTTACTATTGTGACAATAAACTTTTTTTTTTCCAATTGTAACAAAATAACTTTTTAATGACTACTATTGTAACCAAATGGCACAGTTAATTACCACTTAAGTTGGCAGTTAATTACCACAGTTAATTTACAATAGTAGTCATTAAGAAGTTATTTTGTTACAATAGGAAAAAAAAAAGTTTATTGTCACAATAGTAAAAAGTGGAAAGTTTGTATATTTTCCAGACCATTAACCCTTTATACAACATACTTCAGCAAATCCATACACTTTGTCCTGAAGTATTTATTTATTTATAAGCTGCAGAAGCACAAAAACCATCAGTAATAAGCAATAATATGACTTAACAAAGTAAAGATGAAGTTAGTTATACCAGTGGGGCTTTCGAGCATAGCGATTCCGCCTTTATCGATTGAATCGTAAAGAGCATTCATGAAATCAATCTGTATGGAGTAGGGTTTGAACGGAAAACCCCCAAAATTCTGCTTCATTTCTTCTTACCCCATTTTCCACTTCTTTGTTTGTTTTCCCGCCTAATTTCTTAATAAGAGCCTTTTATATGCGAGTTGTGGGCTTAATACGATCTATAAACTTGGGCTTAATTGGATAGCTGTGTTACACACGAATACTCGCGTAGTCGCGTGTAGCGAGAACGGCGGATCATTAATTTGTGCGTATGATTATGTATTAAATAAGTGATACTAAATGATTTAAATTCTAATAAATTATTTAAATAATTAATTGATTGCATTATCTTTTACAAGTAAGAATGTTTTAATGGTTAACTATGAGTCAGGAGTTGTTCTATAAGTTGAGGGATGAAAGATGATGTTTTTGGGATAGCTTATAGATTCTGAGCTCTGGAGGAAAAGCTGATGTGATAGATATTTTTTTGTTATAACACCGTCTGATTGCGACTGTACCTTGTGCTCTAACAACATTCATAATTAAACTAAGGGGAAATGTTGCCTATATTAGAATGTAGGCAATTGCCTACATTTCATTTGTAAAAAATAAAAAATAAAGTTCAGTCATTGCAGTAAGTCTCTGATACATGTTTCTTCATGTCCTTCTTTTTTTTTCAAAGAAAATGTAGGAAGTAGTATAAATATTTTATAATCCTCAAACTTATATTATTTTCAGTTTCTAACTCATTGACTTTTTTTTCGCAATTACAACAAATTATTTTAGTTAATTACTTAAATCGTCCTTGTGGTTTGGCGGGTGTAACAAAAATCGTCCTTATACTTTTTTTTCCCCCGATCCTTTCCCCGTGGTTTTGTCTCATAATGGGTTTGGTCCCTTGACCAATATTTCCATCTGTTGAGCGTTAAATTCTGTGACGTGGCTAATATGTGAGGGGTATTATTGTAATTTCACTCTTGGCGCCATTTCTTTTGCCTCGATACTTTCAGGTTGACTTTATCAATACCATTCATTTTACATATCATCCTTAGGCTAATAACTTCACTCACCCACCAAACTTTCTCTCTAAATCTTCAATTGAATGAAACCTTAGATAAGTAAAACCAAAATCAACAATGTTGTGTGAATGGAGGGTGCGTAAAAAGGGTTAAGCATCAAATACCTATCATGATTATCGTAATACATTCCCTTTAGTTTATTCATTTGTCGTAACAATTTTGTGTTTCTATTGTAAATCGTATTTTGTATGAACATGTAAGTTTCCAACCGTTTTCTGTCTAAAGATTAACCATGGAGGTGCATTCACCAGTCCTCCTAAGATACGTTACAAAGGTGGGAAGGTAAATTAGATAGACACATTTGATTCAGATGAGTTCTCTATTCATGAGGTTACCACTATAATGAAAGAGTTAGGGTATGAAAATGTATCTATGGGCTTTTATTATAAGGTACCTAATAAGAAAATTAGACACTGATAAAGATGTGCTAGAATTGTTGAAGTATGTTGGTAAGTATAAGGTTATTGATTTATATGTTGATCACTCTGTTTCTAAGGACCCTATGATTGTTGAACCTATTTCTATTGGATAGAATAATGAACCTCATATTACTGATGATGTACTAGAAAATGAGGATACTGATGTAGTTGATGATGTAAGTAAGGATGAGTGGTTGAGGGAAGCTTTAAAGAAGGTTGGAAGGTTGAATAAGGATGTAGGTGAGTCAAGTAAGAATTGTTCAGATGTAGGTCAGTCAAGTAGGAATGAAAGCCCAAACGTAGATGTAGGTAACGTTAGTTCAGATAGTGAGCATGTTTTAGAGAGTGATCATGGTTGAGATAGTGAGCATGAATCAGACATTGATGATAGTGAGTTCAAAGTTGATCAATACAACATGATTGATGATGTAGAGGTTGATATGGCTGAATTTAGGAGTAACATGGATAAAAATGTAGAATGGGTTGGATGTGCAGAGACTGTAGAAGTGAATGAGGTGGTTGATGATGAGGAAGTTGATCATGAGGATTTTGGTAGTGGGAGTAAATCAGATGATGAAGGTGAAAGGAGTAAAGCATTAATGAAGTTGTCTAGAATGAATAAAGGTAATGCTGGTAGTGAGGGTACGATATGGAAAGAAAATTTATTTGTTGGTCAGCATTTTGGTAATAGCATACTCATAAAATAGATGGTCAACAAGGGTAGCAGTTGAACAAAGAAGAGAAATGTGGTTGAAGAAGAATGACAAGCTTATGGTGAGGGCAGTTTGTAGAGGAAAGATACCAAAATTTTCATCTAACAAGGACCCTGTGGTAGATAGTGGGCTACCAAATGATGTCCCAAAAGGAAAGAGTAAGCCCAATAAGTCCAACACAACTAGTGAGTCAAACAATAGGTCAAATAATAAGACAAAAGTTGGTGTGTGTATTAAAGATACGGAATCTGAATGCCCTTGGCATTTGCAGTGCTCCAAGCTACCAAAGCAGGATACATTGCAAGTGAAAACTTTTGAGGATATTCAAAAATGTTTACAGTAAAAAACTGTTAAGAAATGCACAACAACTTTCTTGTCTAAAGAAGTAGAGGAAACCATTAAACCAAATCCAAAAATTCCACTAAATGCTCTTAAAGACTAGTTGCAGAAAAAACTTAAAATTGGGGTTTCAAAGCATAAAGTGTTTAGAGCTAAGCAAATGTCTAAGGAAAGAGTGATTGGTGATTATACAAAGCAATATGCACAGTTGAGAGACTATTGTTTGGAATTACAAGCAATGAATTCAAATACAACTATTAAGCTTGATTTAGAAAGGCCAGATGACCCCATAAACTGTCTTGAAAGGAAATTTAAAAGGGTTTATATATGATTAGGTGCTTTAAAAAAAGGGGTTTAAGGCAGACAGGGAGATTTGTTAGGGTTGGATGGTTGTTTTATGTTTGGTCCTTTCCTTGGTCAAGTTTTAATAACATTAGGGGTAGATCAAAACAATGAAACATACCCACTTGCTTATGCACTTGTGGAGGCTGAAACAAATGACTCTTGGAAATGGTTTCTTGACTGTCTTGGTGATGATCTACAACTCTTCAGAAACTCAAACTTTACTTTCATAACAGATAGGCAAAAGGTATGATTTCTAATTACTTTGTTTAATTATTTCATAACAAAGTTGTGTTGTATTATTTTAAGTTTTCTTATTATCTCAACTCATTGTTTTATATTAGGGAGTGATACCAGTCATTGCAGAGACTTTTCCTAGTGTTAAACATAGGTACTGTCTAAAGCACATTTATGACAATATGAAGCTCTCATGGAGGAGGAAGATGTACAAAGATTAGTTATGGAGGTGTGCCACAGCTACTACTGTTCAGATGTTTGACAGAAACATGTAAGCAGTTAAAGATCATAACCAAAAAGCTTATGAATGGTTGAAGAAGATTCCACCACAACATTGGTCTAGAAGTCATTTTTCTAGTATTTTGTTTTATTTAGAGTGTGAAGTTTTCCTTTATCTGATTACGTTTTGAATGGTATAACTAACCTATTAATTCATGAAATTGCATGCAGGGCAAAGTGTGATGTCCTTTTGAATAACATGTGTGAAGTTTTAAACATGCAACTGGTAGATGGAAGGGATAAGCCAATCACCACTTGTTTTGAATTCATAAGGGAATATCTTATGAAAAGGATAGTAAATGTTCAGAAGGTAACAAGCAAGACTGATGGCCCTTTTACACCTAATGCTGCTAGAATGTTCAAGGTTATTGTTAAAGAAGCAGGACAGTGAGATTTTAGGCAGTTTTCAACAATGACGATGTGTCATTTGGAAAATTATATTATTTCATGCCTCTCCAACAAAGTAATGGACTTGTTTTCATCAAGTTAGGTGAATTAATCTCATGGAGTGATTCGGCTTCTTTTTTTTGCAATTCAAGAAACCGAATATTTGCTTTGTTTGATGCAAGGTTTTTAAGATCGAGATTCTATTTAGGATCGTTTTCATCTTTGCAAGATCGTGATTATAAGATCGAATCGAGATCTTAAAATTCTACTATAGTGTCATTTTTTTAATAGATGTTGTAAAATTATGCAAATTTACATATTATTATACATCATATATCATGAAAATGTATGTCAAAATTATAATTATGAAGTGTTTTAAGATAATCGTCTTATTTTTTTTTTCAAATTCTACAAAACTTAGTAGATGAATTTGTAGTTTTTTACTTTTGATTCAAAAAAAGTAAGATCGGATCGATCGAGATTTTAAGATCTTATGTCGAGATCGGGATCCTTTAAGATCATATCTCGCAAAGATCTTACATAGAATCGAGATCGTTTTTGCTTTGTAGCATTGTAAAATCATAAGATTAGAATCGAGATCTTATTTGATGTGTTCCTCTACTAATCAACCATATGGGTATTGCGGAGATATAGAAAGTTAGAAACCAACTTTGTTTTAATTTAAAGCCTCAAGAAAAAGTATGCTAGGTGAAGACATAAAGTTCTTTCGCGTACTTAGCATAGTCATACCCTTATAAAATCGGCTCCTTTACGTGCTAGTAAAGCAGTAAAATTGATTAAATATCAGTTGTGTTATGATGAATGGTCATTAATTATACAATAGAGTTAAGGTTGCTAAACTAGATCTAAGTTGTCATCGACATTGCATCAAAACATGTAAAAACAAGCACATATATATCATGTCAAAATCATTTATACATATTTTCTAACAAGCCCATATCGAATTATTTAAGCATGTATGGTTTCACAACTCAAAAGTCAATAATTTAATTCGCTTAGTTTTTTGGGCTTGAATGTACAAACAACATCACGCTTTCCTTTATTGCTTTTGTATTTATAGTTCACTGCAATTTGTCAAAATTATCATATTTATGTTTTCCTTGTTTATGAAGAAACTATTGCTTGGTTAAGAGGGCTAGGTCAGTGTAGTGCCGTGGGTGGTGCCATAAGAAAAAGTGATGCCACCTCAGCACCTTTTTCCTATGGCACCAATTTTGGCTATGACACCAAAACACCCCTCCCAAGCATAACATCATATTTCTCGTGCCATGGTGCATTTTTTTTTTCTTAAATAAAACAATATTTAAAAATAATAATAATTACACTAATAAACAATTTTAGTTAAATCTAGAACTAATTTTATTTTAGTACTTTCAAATCCAAGTTTAAGGCCCAACAGAGATTTTTCAAATCCAACTTTAAAGCCCAACCTATCACACATTTGTTTCTTTTTTCCTTTTGTGTAGTCGTCTTCTTCCTCCCATAGTCCCATATACCTGGAAAAAAAAGACATTGTTAATACAAATATCGTCATTAAACGTTATTTATATTTTTGATTTTTACCTAAGTTTTGTTAACGACAAAAGTAAATTTAATTTGTATAAAAGCTTAAAGCTTGTCAAGTTTAATAGATATTAAAACAAGCTTTTTCAAACAATATATTCATCATTCAAGCATTTACATTTATGATTAGTAACATCTTGATATGACTCTAATCATTATGTATGATAGTAGTTTTAGAATGTGTTAGGTTCTTAAAACCAAACACTACTTATGTACTTGCATATTTCTAAAAATAGAAATACAACATATGACATCATGTAATGCATCATGGAAATCATTGGAAGATTTCATTAGATATTTTGTGTGGATTTGTACTCTTCATATCTTGCACAATCTCACTTAGATAGAGTTGACTTTAGCAAAGATTTGATATCTTGACTGTCATACCGGCGGTACCAAAATGGTACACGGGCGGAACCCTTTTAAGGGTTTCATGGTCCGTGGACGCTCCTGTCCACTTTGGCTATAAATAGCAATGCCAAGCCAAGTAGTTTTTCATCCCTTTCTAACATACTCTCATACATATCTTCTCTATAACCTTTCTAACTCGGCCATATCATATTAGTGATCTCTTTTGTAGCAAAGAAGATCAAGTCATATTCAAGCTTCAACGAGAAGTTGGAAGTCTTGTTTGTTTAGTGTTGTATGATCTAGTGTTGATTCATACTTCATTGTTGTATCAAACCATCATAATCTTGTGAGTGTGAGTGGTTAGTATTTTAGTCCTCAAAATACATTGTGTGTGGGAGTGGTTGTACCCTTGGAAAGAACTCGACATCTAGCTTAGTGTCGGAAATAGTGTAAGTGTAAAGGTTTTCTCCGCCGGTGAAAGGAGCTTGTTGACTAGTGAAGTTAAACACTCGAGTGTGAGACTCGAGGAGTGGAGTAGGGCAAGGAAAAAGAGTCCTTGTAGACCGAACCACTATAAACAACTTGTTGTGGTTTGATCATTTCTTTCCTTATTTACTTCTTACATATTGCTTGCATATTTCATTAACATATCTAAGATCAATATCAATTGATCTTTACAATAAGTTTCAAAACAAAGTTTTAATTGGTAAACTATTCAACCCCCTTCTAGTTTTCTACAATTGGTACCAGAGCCTCGTTGCTCAAGAATTTCTAAAATAACTTGTATTTTATAAACTTGAAACGATCCATGGATTCTAAAACTTTAAAGAAGGGCAATCTATGCAAAGACCACCACTCTTTGAAACCAATGGATTTATCTATTGGAAAAACCGCTTTGAAACATATGTAAAATCAAAAGATATAGATCTTTGGTTTATTATTGTTAAAGGGATTTTAGTTCTACAACAAAGGATATTTCCGTTGATGAACAAAAGAAACTAGTTGCTAAAAATAATGAAGCTAAAATGATGCTTTATAATGCTTTACCTAGAAAAGAATATGAAAGAATTTTTATGTGTGAAACCGCCAAAGATATTTGGGAATCTTTAATTGTTACACATCAAGGTAATTCACAAGTCAAGGATAACAAAATTGATCTTCTTGTTCAACAATATGAACAATTTGTTATTCCTTAAGATGAAACCATTGATTGTGGCTTTGCTCGCTTTAACACTATTATTACATCACTTAAAGCACTTGATGAATCTTTTCGTAGTAAGAACTTTGTCACGAAATTTCTTAGAGCACTCCATCCCAAATGGAGAGCTAAAGTGACCGCCATTGAGGAATCAAAAGATCTCTCAATAATGTCACTAGACGAGTTGATCGGTAACCTCAAAGTACACTAAATGGTGATGGAGAAAGATTCGGAGATCATCAAAGGAAAAAGGAGAAGATCAAATCCGTTGCTCTAAAAGCAAAAGCGGAATCAAGTGATGATGACGAATCTTGCTTCGGTAGTGAAGATGAGGAATATGCCATGGCCGTTAGAGATTTTAAGAAGTTCTTTAGAAGAAGAGGAAAGTTCGTAAGACAACCTCGAGAAGAAAAGAAGCCATTCCAAAAGGATCGGGATGACAAGAAGGGAAAAGGTGAAAGAAAATGTTTTAGATGTGGTGATGCAAGTCACCTCATAGGAGAATGTCCCAAGCCACCTAAAAGCAAAACTCAACGAGCTTTTGTAAGTGGTGCTTGGAGTGATAGTGAAGACGATGAAGAATCAAGCAAGGAAGAGATCGCTCTAATGGCACATGAGTCAAATGAGGTACTTTCCGACTCTTCTTATTCTTCTATTGATGATGACACTTTGCAAAAACAATATAATCAATTGTGTGAGCTAAGTCTAAAAATCATAACTAAAAAAAAAAATTTTAAAACCAAAAAGGAATTTTTGGAAAATGAAGTTTATGAGTTAAAAGAAAAAGCAAAACGACTAGAAAAGGAAAAGCAAATGACGATGATTGTAAATCATGTCAAGAGCTTAAACTTGAAATAGAAAAACTAAAGCTCACACAAGATGTTTTAATAGAAAACAATTCTAAATTTAAAAGGTTTAACAAGAACATCGCTCTTGCCGATGAAATAGTTAAAATTCATAAAACACCATGAGACATGAATGGGCTAGGTTTTAATGAAGTATTAATTCCAAAGAGTCAAAATAAAACGTCTGAAAAGGACGAACATTCTGTCAAAATTGCTGCAGATAAAGACGGACGACGGAACCAAAATAAGGGTTCCGTCCGTTGTGCAAAATGGTGCGTGGGTACTTCACAGAACGTAATGTTCGTAATACGGACCGCATCAATTTGTTAAAATAACAAAGAAAACCAATAATAGTTAAACTAAAACCACCGTTACTCGGAGTAGGACTTGTCAAAATGAATTTAGATCAAAAACTACTCAACAACGATATAAAACTCCTTTTGCCAAACGCCCTTTCCTAAGAGCAACCACAACGTACAACCCAACTACCAACACAATGGTTGGAATCAAAACTTTCCTAGACCATATCAAACTCCAGATTACATGCCATGGAACTCTTACCCATCGTTTCCATACATGAATCAAATAAATGGTATGTTTAACCCAAATGGACCCATGAGATATTGGGGACCAAATGCTTGAGTTATTTGCTTCTTAGGTATGCTTGAAAGTTGGATTGGAACCCGATGAATGGATAAAAGATAGTGGTTGCTCACGACACATGACGGGCAACAAAAGTCTCTTCTCATCATACCAAGAGTATGACGGAGGTAATGTCACCTTTGGTAGCAATCTCAAAAGCAAAATTATTGGCAAATGTACGATCGCTCATAACTCCCTAACTATTGAAAATGTTGCTCATGTGGATAGGTTAGGATTTAATCTACTTAGTATTAGCCAACTATGTGATAAAAAGTATAAAGTTCTATTTGATGAAAATGGTAGTAAAATACTAAAAGATGGTATCACCATAGCTAAAGGAGTTAGGAAAAATAACATTTATGTCATGAAAATAGATAAAACATATAATGACAAACTTTGCCTAACAACATTAGATGATAGCTCATCTCTTTGGCATAGACGCTTAGGTCACGCTAATATGAGACTTATACAAAACCTATCTTCAAAAGAATTGGTTAGGAATTTACCAAAACTTAAATATGACCAACACTTTTGCGACGCTTGCAAAATTGGTAAACAAACACATAGTAGTCACAAATCTAAAAATATGGTGTCCACATCTAAGTGTCTAGAATTATTACATATGGACTTGTTTGGACCATCCGCTATAAGAAGCTATGGAGGCAACTTATACACTTTGGTCATAGTAGATGATTATTCAAGGTTTACTTGGACGTTGTTTTTGAAAACCAAAAATGAAGCTTTTGATAAATTTGAAATACTTAGCAAGAAAATTCAAAATCTTCTAGGTATCAAAATTGTGTCGATCCGAACGGATCATGGTCGGGAATTTGACAACGAAACTCAATTTGGAAACTTTTGTGATACAAATGGTATAACACATAACTTTTCCGCTCCACTAACACCTCAATCTAATGGAGTAGTAGAACGTAAAAATAGAACAATTCAAGAAATGAGTAGAACAATGCTTAATGAACAAAACATTCCTCAAAAGTTTTGGTGTAACGCCGTTGACACTTCTACATATATTTTGAATAGAGTCTTAATACGCCCTTTCTTAAACAAAACACCATATGAACTCTATAAAGGTAAAAAGCCAACGGTAGGATATTTTAGAGTCTTTGGTTGTAAATGCTTTATTCTTAATACTAAGGATTATCTCACCAAGTTTGACCCAAAGTCTTATGAAGGTGTATTTCTTGGTTACTCTCAAACTAGTAAAGCTTACATTGTCCTAAACAAAGAAACAATGATAGTCGAGGAATCGTTGAACATAACATTCAACCAAAGTCCACCTCCCTCTAAGACATCACCTTTGGTAGATGATGACTTAGTTGAAAGTCAAATGATAGAAGGTCAAGAAATAATTAATAATAACAAGGAAGATGAACCATTAAATAAAGAAATTGTCAACATCAAAGAATCTAAAAGTCATCCTTTAGGAAAAGTCATAGGACAACTCAATCAAAGAACCTTAAGGTCACAAGCCCAAAATCAAAGTAATTATTTTTGTTTTGTATCCACCATTGAACCCAAAACCATAAATGAAGCAATAAAAGATGAATCATGGGTTATTGCCATGCAAGAAGAATTAAACCAATTCGTTAGAAATGATGTTTGGAAATTAGTTCCAAAACCTAAAGATCAAACTATAATTGGAACAAAATGGGTTTTTCAAAATAAAATGGATGAAAATGGGATAGTATCTAGAAACAAAGCTAGGCTTGTAGCGCAAGGTTATAATCAACAAGAGGGATTGATTATGATGAAACTTATGCACCGGTAGCTAGGCTTGAGTCTATTAGAATATTGCTTGCTTATGCATGTGCCTATGATTTTAAATTATTTCAAATGGATGTTAAAAGTGCTTTTCTTAATGGGTTTATTAACGAAGAAGTGTATGTTGCTCAACCTCCCGGTTTCACCGACTTTGAGAAACCACATCATGTCTTCAAACTCAAGAAAGCATTGTATGGTCTTAAGCAAGCACCAAAAGCTTGGTACGATCGACTTAAGACTTTTCTTATTGATAACAAATATACTATGGGATTAGTAGATAATACTCTTTTACCAAGAAAAAGGAATCACATATTATCATTGTTCAAATATACGTTGATGACATTATATTCGGATCAACTTGTCAAGAATTATGTGATGATTTCTCTAAAATCATGCACGACGAGTTTGAAATGAGTATGATGGGTGAGTTAAATTTCTTTCTAGGACTTCAAATAAAACAACTAGAAGATGGCATATTTTTTAACCAATCTAAATATATAAAAGACATGCTTAGGAAATTTGGTCTTGAAGATTCCAAACCAACTAAAACACCCATGTCCTCGGACACTAAACTAACCAAGGATGAGGAAGGTGAATCCGTAGATAACACTAAATATAGAGGAATGATTGGTAGCCTACTCTATCTTACGGCTAGTAGACCCGACATTATGTTTAGTGTTTGTCTATGTGCTCGCTTTCAAGAAAACCCAAAGGCATCACACTTAGAAGCCTTAAAAAGGATTTTAGATACATTAAGGGAACAACGTGTTTAGGATTATGGTATCCCAAAGGAACCGGTGTAGAAACCATAGTGTATGCCGACTCGGATCATGCCGGTGACTATGTCGATAGAAAAAGTACAAGTGGTATTTGCACTTTTGTTGGACATTGTCTCACCTCATGGTTTGCAAAGAAGCAAACGGCCCTGGCCATCTCAACCATCAAGCCGAGCACGCCTCACCGGAAAAGCATGTCAACAAGCTCTTTGGATGAAGCAAGCTCTCGTAGATTATGGAATTCATCTCAACGACATTGTGATACTTTGCGACAACAAAAGAGCCATCGATCTCAAAGAAGAATCCCGCTCAACATGCTCGCATAAAACATATTGAAATCCGCCATCACTTTCTTCGCGACAATGTTCAAAAAGGAAACATTTCAATCGAGAAAGTATCCTCCCAAGACAACATTGCCGACATCTTAACTAAGCCTCTTAAACGAGAACCTTTTAATCTTCTTAGACTTGGTTTAGGGTTAATGGAACCAAACATGTAGGATAAACATAGCCCAAAACATTAGAATAGTCAAAAGTAAAAAAATTTGTCTTGTACTCATCAGTAGCCACGGCACCAAACGACAACAAAGACGGAACCAAATTTTTGGTACCGTCTGGTCCGTGGTGTCTATAGAAGCAAAACGCTATATACAAATCATCCTCTTCCTCAAAACCCACTTTACCAAAACGTGTAAAACTTAAACCAAGCTCATTATTGTCATCTTCCAACTCACTAATCAATGAAGATAACATCATTGTAAGTATCCTAACTACATTTCATCTCTTAATTCCGAGTCTAGGATTCTTATTTATGCACAAAACTATCACAAATCATTACATGGGGTTTTATGTATGCTTTTATACCAAATATGAATTCAATTGGCAAATTGCATAACTAGTCATTGAAATTAGGTACTACATTATCATATTGCATAAACAAATCATGCTTCCCACTAATTGATAGATAATGAATATAAGGCCCTATTCAAACAACCAAACACCCCATGTCAAAAAATTTGAAAAGCTTCTCACTTGTAGGAAAACAATTTTTCATTGCTAATACAAATAGAAACGTTAAATTTTCATCACTTGCATGCTCTTGAATACTAAAGGTATTGCATAACTAATATGCATTCCCGGGTATATTCAAATGAAGCCACATTGAATTAGGAGCATTTGGGTTATCTCATGGTATTTGCCAAACACCCCACTAAAACCATCTTTGTGCATAAAATGAGTCGAGATAACCGCAACTCCAAATTGTTTTCATATAGGCACACACTAGAACCAAAAACGTTAAAACTTATTCTCATTTTTAACATATTAACTCTTGTCCTTAGGAATAACCATGGTAGCCGCAAGATTCTATGATCACAAAGACACCCTTAACTACATTCCCAAACACCACAAAACCAAAGGACTTACCAAAGAACAAGTAGAAATATTTAGGGTCTAGAATCAAGGTATTTCCATGAGGGTAGAACCATTCACTCATCCTTCCTTGAAAACACCAACCTTCGTGAAGAACTAGCCGCCATTCAATTCGATTGTCTTCTTGACATCGATGAACCAATTTGTCCTAGGTTTGTGTTAGAATTCTATGCTAGTGTGACCGGCTTTAGTGATGAAGACGATGATGAATTTTGTCTTAGGTTTAGAATCAATCAAAACGACTACACCATCACCTTAGCCAACTTTGCTCAAGTGCTAGGAATTCCCAACCGAGGAACTTGTCTCTACTCGGATAAATGGTCACTCACCGCTCTTGATGCTATCAATGACCGCTCTCTACCCTACCAAACCCGTTTGGCCGACAAGGATGTCATCCGTGAACACCTTTTTAACCCAAAAAGTGATACAACCCAAGTTACCCGAAAGGGAAAAGAAGTAAACCGAGATCCATATGGAATGGAGCTAAATGAACTTAAGCCCGAATTTAAGAAATGGGAGGAGCTACTTAGAGCCAACGCCATTAGCACCATAGGAAATAGGGATCACATTAACGCTTGCCTTTGTCATATGCTCTACAACTTGTCCACCCGTCAACCATTCAATTTAGCCTACTACATAGCTAGGAGAATGATTGATATTCCAACTCAAGGATCGGTTGCTCTTCCATACGGGATGCTCCTCACCCGTCTCTATAGAAACTTTGCACCAATTCCACCAACACCAAAAGGGATGCACCTTCACTATGAGCTCATCCCTCACATCTTTGTACCTTTGAGTGATGCACGAGTTGCTAAGACAAAAGGCAAGAGAGCAAAACCTCCAACTCCATCATCATCATCATCAAATAGCTCCGAGGATGGTCTTCCAAGCTCTCGCCTTCCGCCTCATGAGTATTATGCGTCTCTTCCCGAAATAGAGAATGAATCATCGGAGTTCAAGCAAACTAAGGGAATGTTCAAGTGCCTTGGTAGGATGATGAACAAGATTTACAAGAAGTTGGACAAATAAGGGTACTTTTAAGGAGTGTTTGGAACAATACATTATCATTAATGTTTGATACAATTTGGTTGTTTTATTATGTAGGATGATAATATAACCTGAAACAATGGTGAATGCTAACAATTTCATGCAGGGGGATAGCACAAGTATGCTATCAAATTTTACCCATTTTCACTATAATGTGAAAATCAATAAGCCTTGCTCAAAATACATGCTCCACTATGTTTATATATATATTATCTGCTTTTCCTAACTAGAAATGTTTAGTATAACAGGTTTTGAGAAGAATTTCGTGTTTCGAAAAGTCCCGACACCTAAAAACGAACTAACTGTCCATTTTTCTCAAGACTTCACGGATCGACGGCACCATAATTTTGGTACCGTCCTTATGTAAATTGGTACCGCCGCTGTGACAGGACCAGACGGCACCCTTTTTAGGGTTCCCTGTATGATTTTGGTGCCGTGGATCCTTCGTAACTTCTCAATTTCGACTATTTCGTGATTCCAAATTACCATCCAATGCTTATAAATCAATCCTAACTTGCTTATCCCTTATTAGAACTAGTATAATTCACTTAAGTATATAAGAAATCCATTTCCCACCAAAATTCAAAAATTTGAAAAATCCACCCAAGGAGCCCTTTTGCATAAAGGAAGGAACCAAATTTTTGGTACCTTCAAATCCGTGGGTGATCTGAATATTAAGAAATTCCACTCACTAGAACACATTTATTGCAAATCTTTTCTTCTTCACTCCATATCTCTTGAATGGCTTGACTTGGGTGATATGACTAGCATTCAACCCACTTCCAAATCATTAGGAACCTCATCTCTTCAATGGCTTAACATCAAATCAAACACATTTCTCCATAATTTTTAACTTCTATAAATTGAGAGGTTTTACCATGATCATCCTCACACCTTCTTCATTCTTACTATCATCTAGCAAAGACAAACCAAAGTCAAAATGACAAAATCATCTCCAAAACCTTGCAAGAAGACCGCTAGAATTAGTGTGAGGCCTTGTTGCTTCGTTCACCTTAGCTCCTCATCCGAGTCTTCTCCACTCACAATCTCATCTCCCATCCGAGATGATACAAACCTCACCTTAGCCACACCTACTCAATCACACATTGTGATCACCACTCCACCACCAACAAAAACACCAACTTCACCTCCACCCGCACCCATCCAAACATCCAAAACACCCTCACCACCTTCACCAAGGTCTCCAACTCTCATTCCCATGGAGTTATTTTCCACTCCACCAACCTCCCAAATCCTTTCTTGAGGACTTGGATGACTTGCCTCCTAGGCCAAATCATCCACCACCATTGCCATCCTTTGGCTCAATTGAGCGGATGGCTCATGAGTCACCTCGGTCATCTCTTGACCCAAACGCCCCATTAGGGCCTAAACCTCCTCTCTTCCACCCCATTCACAAAGACATTCATGGTCCTTTGTATGGGGATCATTCACTTCCCACATCAATGTCACCTCATCTTGAGGACATTGAGGAGTGTATGTGGGATGCCAATCCCACTTGAGAGGAGATTCAAACCGAACTCCACAACCTCCACCAATTCAAAGGCATGGTGGACTCTCACCTGAGTGAGACAATGCAAATGCAAAGTGCTTTGCTTGCTTCCATCATGACCACCCCAAACATTTCCACCAACACCAACACATCCACCATTCCACCACCACAACCTCCCCAAACATTCTACCCTCCAAGGCATGGTTGCTCAACTTGTGACCAAACGGGCCAAACCGTGGAAAGGACCCGGGTTATGGTCCATGACTTCCAAGAAGAAATGAGGTTCATCCTCAACCACATCCTTGAGCGCCTCAACGCTTTCCCATCCACCATCACTTTAGGATGGTTTTAGACTAGTCTTTACTTTCTTAGGATAATTTTTTCTTGTACTAAAACACATCATTGTGTTCTCTTTTCATGATCTTTACTCATGAAAAATTTTAACTAATGAATGTTGTTTATTATATTGTTGGTGTCATTACATAGTGTTTGGAAATGCTTGTGAATGATCATTATTACTAACATTTTTTTGTAGCTTTATTTTCACAATCCATGAATCTTCCCATTAAAGCACCCAATTAAGGGGAGCTTTGAACAAGGGGGAGATAATAGCTCGGCTCATTACATTCCAAGATAGCCTCTTCTTTTGTTGAGACAAAAAGGGGGAGAAAATATAGAACTTTGAAATTATTTATATTTGACTTTTTCAAAAAGTCAAACTGCATACATTTGACTTCCTAAAAGTCAAACAGGAACCCTCATTAATAATAATTGACTTTTCCTAAAAAAAAGTCAAACTGCATACTTTGACTTTCTGAAAAAGTCAACATCATGCATCAACTAGTGAATATTTTGACTTTCATAAATAGTCAAACATCATACACTTGCATTATCATTCTCTTTTCAAGTTCTAAAACTAATATTTTTATAACTCTTGTACAAACTTTGTATCTTTTATAAAAATAAAATTTATATTTTGTCCTCAACAAAAAGGGGGAGATTGTTAATACAAATATCATCATTAAACGTTATTTATATTTTTGATCTTTACCTAAGTTTTGTTAACGACAAAAGTAAATTTAATTTGTATAAAAGCTTAAAGCTTGTCAAGTTTAATAGATATTAAAACAAGCTTTTTCAAACAATATATTCATCATTCAAGCATTTACATTTATGATTATTAACATCTTGATATGACTCTAATCATTATGTATGATAGTAGTTTTAGAATGTGTTAGGTTCTTAAAACCAAACACTACTTATGTACTTGCATATTTCTAACAATAGAAATACAACATATGACATCATGTAATGCATCATGGAAATCATTAGAAGATTTCATTAGATATTTTTTGTGGATTTGTACTCTTCATATCTTGCACAATCTCACTTAGATAGAGTTGACTTTAGTAAAGATTTGATATCTTGATCGGCCGTTACCAAAATGGTACACGGGCGGAACCCTTTTAAGGGTTCCGCGGTCCGTGGACGCTCCTGTCCACTTTGGCTATAAATAGCAATGCCAAGCCAAGTAGTTTTTCATCCCTTTCTAACATACTCTCATACATATCATCTCTCTAACCTTTCTAACTCAGTTTCATATCATATTAGTGATCTCTTTGTAGCAAAGAAGATCAAGTCACATTCAAGCTTCAAACACGAAGTTGGAAGTCTTGTTTGTTTAGTGTTGTATGATCTAGTGTTGATTCATACTTCATTGTTGTATCAAACCATCATAATCTTGTGAGTGTGAGTGGTTAGTATTTTAGTCCTCAAAATACATTGTGTGGGAGTGGTTGTACCCTTGGAAAGAACTCGACATCTAGCTTAGTGTCGAAATAGTGTGTTTAAGTGTAAAGGTTTTCTCCGCCGGTGAAAGGAGCTTGTTGACTAGTGAAGTTAAACTCTCGAGTGTGAGACTCGAGGAGTGGAGTAGGGCAAGGAAAAAGAGTCCTTGTAGACCGAACCACTATAAACAACTTGTTGTGGTTTGATCATTTCTTTCCTTATTTACTTCTTGCATATTGCTTGCATATTTCATTAACATATCTAAGATCAATATCAATTGATCTTTACAATAAGTTTCAAAACAAAGTTTTAATTGGTAAACTATTCAACCCCCCTTCTAGTTTTCTACAGACATCACACATACACATCACAAACACAACACATAAAGACAAAAAAAAAACGAATATGCTCGGCGTGAGTCGGTGCGCCAAGCCTTACCAGCCCAACCTTGGTGTGGGTTGTCGCGCCATAGGGTGGTGCCGAAGCCCATGGCTTGAGCCATGGCGCACCGTACCCTGTGCTCTTAAGAGGTGTAAAATGAACGCTATAAAGAAATTGTTTTGTTTCTATATTCACTTATGCTAACCAAAAAAGACGAAAACCAAAAGATTATTCGTAGTAAAGATGGAGGAGAGTTATTTTACATACCAAACTTTTCTCACATACCAAGGGACTCATCTCCACCATCCATCTAAAAAGAAAATCAATGGCTGAGATTTAAAAGCATTTTATTATTTCACTCATTTTTTATAATTTAAATATCTCTTAAACCGCTTATCATTGCGAAAATATTTATTATCATGACGAAGATTTAATTATCTTTCTATAGATGCCACTTTGATATACTTTTCAAAAAGAAAAAAATTCATTTTTTCATCGCTTTTCGTCTTTTTTCGTTTATTTTACGATCGAAATTTGCATGAAAAAATCATATATGATAAAACACTAAATTGAATATCACATGTGATATTAGTGTTAAATCATATATGATATGTAATATCACATGTGATATCATATGTGATTTTACACTAATATCACATATGATATTACATATCATATATGATTTTACACTAATATCAAATTAGTGTTATATCATATATGATTTTTCAATGCAAATTTCAAGAACGTAAAACCAAAAACTTACAAAAACGCGGAAAAATAATGAAGAAAAATTTTTTGTCGAAAGTATATCAAAGTGCCTATCTATAGAAAGATAATTAAATGCTCGTCGCAATGATATTTTTTTCCGCTTAACGATTAACGGTTTAAAAGTTATTAATATTTGAAAAAAAAATGAAAGTTGGTTTTTTATATTGTTGAGATTAATCTCATCCATTAGATCAAATAAAAATGGAGGGTGGAGATTGATCCCTTGGTATGTAAATAATCTTTTGTCCTCAAATGATCTTATATCGTAAAGATGTACCTATCTTTTTTGAATTAAGATCATTTGAGGACGAAACTTTATTTACATACTAAGGGATCAATCCTCACCCTCCATCTTTATTTGATCTAATGGTTGTAATTAATTACATACTTTACACTACAAGGGTATAATTGTCAAGTATATAAACACAAAATTAAAAAACTCATCTTTTAATCTCTCATAAAAACACACAGATAAGCGTGTTTCTCTTATCCCCAATTCAACATCAACTTCCACCTTCCAATCCTCTTATCAAACCCTAAATCCGAATTTCAATCCATCCAATTAAACACGATATCATCTTTGTTCGTCATTTCTTCTCGTTAAACATTAAACTCGCTATCACTAGATTCAATTTCTAGATGAAGTTTCAATCTGATCTTCTTTAGATCGTTCATCATCAAATTGAAATCATGTGAAAGCATTCGAGCAACATTATAATTAGAAACAGAATCTAATAACGAGTAAGTTTATGTTTTTTACATCTAATCTTTATGTGGATTATGCTTTAGAAAAAATATTAGTTAAATGTACACCATGTGTTTGATGAAATGAACAATTGATTTTCACATGGAATGACCCTGGATTTTAATTTTTCTGTTTGTATACAGGTTCGGGTCATGGAGATGAGGTGTTCGTGGAGATGAGATCGTATATTGGTGTCGTTGTGAGGATGGTGAGTTTTGTGAAGTGTTTAAGTGGTGAGATACTTGGCCGTGTAGATAGTCTGAAATAGTGGTGAGTCTTTTGCCACCTCCTGCTTCACATTTTCAAAACATATTTTTGATTAACCCTTGAAATATACTAGATAGTGACTGTAATACTCCTAGACTGATGTAGATAGCTGAAAGGATCAAAAGGGATGGTGGGTTGCTGGTTCTGTTGTTATTCTAGGTTAATTTTTGACGTGTTAATGGTTTTAATGTATAGATAAAAAGGGTCGAGGATAGAAAATCCTACAGTTTCCTCAGCTCCTTTGTTGTGATATAATCGTATTAATAGTGTAGCACTAGTTTGGCCAAACATGACATAACCTATATGCAGCCATTCTCAACCACCGATTTCTGTTGTGAACCACGGTGGCTTCAATGGCGGCAACATGAATGGCTGACAAATGAGAGATTAGAAATAGATATACTGTTAGGGAGATTTCTGGTTTTGAACTCTGTAATCAGTGAATACTAGGAATCTCATATTTTATATTAGTTCAAAATTACTACGCACCTTGTTTCCCACGTGGCATACCTACTCCTTTCATTCACCAAACTTGAAACATACCTACTTACCGATATGTGATACAAAAACGATTAATGTTTCCCCCATGTGATACATAATTTTTTTCTATAATGGTTACATTTATTTTTTCCTTTATTATGATGGTGTTCTAGGTGTATTTGACAGTACTGATACTTTATATTTTATAAGAGCCAATAGTGAAGAGATTACCAGAATTACTAAGCATCATTTAAAAGTGTGTTTGCCAATTATTAGTTTTGTTATTTATGACGAGAAGGATAAGAAAAAGTCTTGTTTGTAAGTAACATAGCTCTCATAAAATATCTATTATCTAATCAAATACCAGCTAATGTGTATCCTTCTTTTATAACTTTGTTAGTGATATTATTATGATTTTTTTAATATTTTGAAGTGAACAAATTTCACAGGTGTACCTTTAGCATACTTGCATCAGATGGCTCAGTTCATGATATTGAGATTAGTCAAGACCCAAGTGCCTCCATTTCCACTATGAGCAGCTCGAATAGTGACTCATTGCTACAGAAGCAGTTTCCACAGAATGTTTGTTGTTGTGGATATGATCCAGAAAGCTCGTTACTGGCTGTAGTTAGTAGTGTTGTTACCTAGTGTAGTTATGATAGATTGAATGACATTTATTTTTAGGTTCTTTCAAAAAATCAGTAAAAAATCACATTTGATTTTCTGAAAATCACATGTGATATAACATGTGTCTGGTAATATTTTTTATATCATATGTGATCATGCATTGATTTTCTTATTACAAAAACTAGTAAAAAACTGAAAATCACATGTTATATAACATGTGTCTGGTAATATTTTTTATATCATATGCGATAATGTATTGATTATTTCTTATTACAAAACTAGTAAATAATCACATGTAATTTTTCTGAAAATCATATGTTATATAACATATGTCTGGTAATAAATTTTATATCACATGTGATCATGCGTTGATTAAACTAAACAAAACACAAACACATCTTAACTAAAAAAAACATCTTCGATGTTTCGCCATTTTTTGTAGGAGCTTCTCGACACAACATAACTCAATACTCTTTAGTCACAAAACATGAGCCATGAACCTGATAAATTAAAGATAGAAAACAACACACGGCTTTACATAAACTTCGACAATTCACATATGTTTTAACATCCCAAAGGAGCTGTTAGAATCGATGCTCTAGATTGTTTAGAACTTATCTAGGATTATCAATAAAGCACAAATAACAATGAACAATATATATGCACAGCGGAATAATCAAACTATCATTGTTATTATTAAGGTTTCTTCGTCATCATCATGTGTTCTACAAAACACATCCACAGCCCCAATCCTAGATGATCAACTCTAAGACGGTTACACAACAGGGATCAATGATCCTTGAGGCTAAACACTACAAGTCGACTATCACCTAGTCTAGGCGCTACATACTCACGCCCTAGACCTTCACACACACACCTTTGTCTGATGTTTACATTGTTTGACACACTAAAACCTAATTCCCTATATCTCTTTATATAATAGAGATATTAGGTTTACAAATGACTACAGGGGACTAGATAATAAATACTTCTTTGCCAAGTAGGTCCCTTGTCTTTCTTTGTCTTCAACAGTCCTTCATCTTTCATGTATTTTGTCTTATCAACTTAAATATAATTCCCAACAGGAGCTTCTCGTTTAACCAATATATGTAATATGTAATACATGAGAAGAATACTAAACAAACATAATCAAATGCAAAGTATTAAATGTAGTATAAAAGAACATGGCTATTAACGTGATCATTGTTCTTGTTTCCTTTCAAATATTGCATCAACTAATGTTTTCTTAAGAAGTCCACAATTTCATTTGTTGTAGGAGGCCCCATATGAACCATCATAAAGATACCATAATCATAAAAATTCTCTCCAATCTATTATATCATCTTCATTATTATCGGATTCTTACTCTTACCAACTCGATAGATTCGATGTTGATGGACCTCAAAATGCCATACGAACAGTTTTTCCTACAAAAAGATGAATATAAGAACACTTTATAACTCGACTAATAATTACATGTTATTTAACACTTAAAAAAACATAACACAAGCCTACTAAAAATATGTGATGTTACACTGTAAACCTACTGATCACATGTGATATTGTACTATAAACCGTAAACTGTTTATGCTTCTGAAAATCATATGTGATTTTGCACTGTAAACTGAATATCTAAAAATCACATGTGATATTGCATTGTATAACGATAAATTGATTTAAAAGAACACTAAACACAATCTTGTAGATACATAAATGAATTAAATAAATATATCAACAATGCGCACATTCAGAAACAAGAAAAAGACTAATAATTAGAAAAGTTCAGAAGTAAAACTACCATCGCCTTTAAGTTTATTTTAAGCAGATTCAGGAGTTTTCAAATCATTCGGTCTAGTAGATGTGTTTAAAAATGGCATTGTATATAAATTGTTTAAAAGTATATTATTCTGTTATATTACATGTGACATATAATAACAAAAAGTTTACCTTCGGTTTCGTTAGCACATCTACTTGAGCGTCTTTCTTCTTGAGCGGCTTTCTTGATAGCTTCTTCTTCAGCAGCTTTAGCAGCTTCTTCAGCAGCTTTAGCAACTTCTTCTTTAGCGGCTTTTAGCAACTTCTTGATCTTCTTGATGAATAGATTTTTCTTCTTCCCTTTGCTTTTTTTTTTCACTGCATTCAGTCTGTGATATAATACAGTACGTCATATAATGTCATCTTTTTGCCAACATTAACATTTTTATAATATATTATCAGATAACAAAGTATTTTTGTATGTTATATCACATGTGATATATTTATAACAAAAAGTATACCTTTATACATTTTTTTGGATTTTGGATTTAGTAGTTTTTACAGTCTTTTTTACTGCATCAGTTTCATTCAGATTCTCTTTCAGATCAACATTTTGACAACCATATATTTTAATAATCATACACGATTTATACTAGTTTCTTCATTTGTACAAATAGATTAATAGCATGGCCTCTGGCTAAGCCTTCGACAAAGTGAAAAAGCCGAAGGCATAGCCAGCGGCTAAGCCGCAAGCTTTGTCTTCTGCTAAGCCTTCTAATCACAACTTTCATACCATTAACTTCAACAAAAATCTCCATGGACGCTTGACACCTAACTTTTATTATGTATGATATAAAATATAAGTTTTTACACTTTTTTTAAGCAACTAATCGCATGTGATTTTTGACTAACACATCATATTCTAACTCTTCACCGTCGACTAAGCCACCGGCTTCACTTTAGGCTTAGCCTATAAGTTTGGCAATGGCTTAGCCGTGCTCTTACACTATAATTCCATTACTCGAGGTAACTTCTCGTCATTCATTTCGTTTCTAAAATCACAATATCCTTAACCAAATCTTTTCTAAAGAGTGAAAACCTAAATTTTAATCACACATTTTTTATTAAAATCTTAATAACATCAACATACTCTATCTATAACTGAAAATATTGCTTATCGCAATAACATCATCAAAATATCTAAATAGTGATAACATAACTTATAATCACATCTTTCTTCATTAAAAACACAAAAACTTCAACAAAAACTCATTAAAGAGTTTAAATGTAGCCATCATTCATATATTTCCAGAATAATATCACATTATATTCAACATAAACTCTATAAACTCTACGCTTCTATAATTAAGCATAAAAAACAATAAACAATGTAGATAATGTGTTTTATACCTGAATCGATGATTTTAATCGTGTTTTTCACCGGTTTTTTATTTGAACCTTCACTAGTAGGCTTCTTCATTAAGTTATGGTCTAAAACAACATCATGTGCGTCTTTATCTTCCATTTTTGATGTGATTTTTTGGTTAAAATTTGATTTGTGGTAGGGGTTATGGTGTGAGTAATTTTGATCGGTGTAATTTTTTGAGTACTATGTTTTTAGTGTGTGTTTGGTGCGACTTTATAGTGATAATGAATGAGAGGGGATCTTAGCTGTGTTTTGTGATTTGACCAAAATGCCCTTCTGCGTTCTTGATTTTTTTTAGTTAGTAAAATATTTTTAATCTCAACCATTGATTATTTTTAGATGGATGGTAAGGATTTGTCCCTTGGTATGTGAGAGATTTGTGGTATGCAAAATAACTCCCCTCATCTTTTTTATATACTCATGTTTGAAAATAATATAAATCTTATTTTTGGAAAACTAAAAGTTCAAAGAGTACTATTGTCGCTTTGTCTTTTTTTAGTTTAGGCCTTTATGAAATATTTTATAAAGATTAGTCTCAAGCTAAAAATTGGAAAATGATGGAAGGACTAGAAATGCAATATTGAAAAGAAGATGGACAAATTAAAGTTGAAGATTTCTTCATTGTGTTCATAAAGCAATTCAGTTTTCTCTTTTTTTTTTAATTATTTTTAGTTATGTTTATCTTGTAAGGTATAAATGTACAAACATTCAAAATTTGAATGTTTTAATCATTTATGAAAATTATTTATGAAAGTGTGCAAATCAACTCCTTTAACAATATCATTAATGTTGCTCTTTCTATGTTTCTTTTTAAAACTTTTTTAATTGTCTATTGTATTTTTAAAAAGTATTTAACAAAGTATGCACTCTCAAAAATATTTAACGTAATATATTATTATCTTTGTCTCTTTAACAAATCCATTAAAGCTCATTAGTGATAAGTTTTTCTATCAATTAGTCTCCTGTAGGGACGATGTACGGTACTACGGCATGATTTCGACATAAACAACTGGAGAAATTTTATGTGTTGTTTTGATGATTTCAATGTCAACAAGGTTTTAGCGTCATCGCTTAGAGGAACAAACCACCTCGTGGTATCATCACAACCAACACGATCAACTAAACCCAATACTAAACACAATTTAAGGAACAATATGAAAACCATAACTATCGGAAAGTTTATAGGAAAGTATGCTACGTTCATCGAACCGACGTCAAACGTCGCCTAATCCAAAAAAATTATGTTTTCTTTTGCACTTGTCATCCATTTTGCAAGGATCGACATATAACAAACAAAATATCTATAGTTTACATGATTAATTTCAGTAACATCTGTATATTATTTACACCATATTTTTGTTAACATTAGAAACTTCAAATTATGTAACATGAATCATCAACAATACTATTATTTTCAAAAATAACATATTATTTTAAATACTTTTAAAAGTGCTCATTTTGTTAAACTTATTTTTAAAATAAAATGGCTATATAAAAAAACTCTTCTTTTTAGCATAGGGGATTGAGTCGTAGAATAGCAACGTATTTTTTCAAGTGTCCCATTCTGGTACGTGTATTTTTTTTAAGCTGTAGAATATCAATGTACTTTCCATAAGTGTCCCGTTCTAGTACGTGTACTTTTTTTAAGTTGTAGAATAGAAATGCTTTCCATAAGTGTTCAAATTTGGTACGTCCTACTTCCATAAGTGTTCCAATTTGGTACGTCATCCCACGCACTAAATGAAACACTTATGAAAATACATTGGTATTCTAAAACTTAAAAAAGCATAAACGACTTATGAAAAATACATTGCTATTCTATAGCTTTAAAAAAGTACACGTACCAAAATGAGACACTTGAAAAAGTATGTTGCTATTCTACGACTCAATCCCTTAGCATAATTATGATAAAACCGAGTATTTTCCTTTAACGGCCCATTTAATTCTAGACTTTAGTTTTAACACGTCCCTTTCTTATTGTTCCATTGTTAAAGCTCCATGATATGTTCATCTCTGTTTGAAATATCTTCATTTGAAATAGACCCACCAATCTTTTAGCCGATTATAGATTTCATTCTTTTTACAATTTGCTTAGCTATAAACTTTATGCTCCAATGTTTGATACTTGCACTCAAAGCTTTGATTTTTTTCTTTAAAACAACATCTCGAGTTCCACTATAATGCTCTGAGCTCCAAGAATTAGACCCCATAGAATCAAATCCTACTAAGGCCCATCCAATGGTTAAAAACACGAGAAAGTTAATGTGGTATTTCAGCCACATTTCATTATACTTATTTATTTTGTGATTAATATATTTTTACCAGGGTAACCCCTTTATTCCCAAAACACGAGAAGTTTTGGACCAAAATCAACAAGCCGAATATTAAGCAAAATTGGATTGTGATCCGGTATAACATGAGGTAATCATGTATGCTACTTTTGTTTTCAAAATGCAAGGTCTTATCAAAAGCTTTCATTTTTGTTTTTTTGATGCAATTAACGGACTCTTTAGTTAGTAAAAACAAATTATTAGAGTAAACTGCAAAAATCATCCCTGTAGTTTGTGTAAATTTGCAGATATCATCCCTATCTCAAACGTTCAACAATAAACACCACCAAGTCCACAAACGTTTAGCAATAATCATCCTTAAGCACTAACGAGGTTAGTTTTCCCCGTTTTCTACCCCACGTGCAATAACACGTGAGGGTATTTTTGTCATTCATGATTATCTTTCCCCTTTTATTTCTTTTTGAATTGGGATAAACTCAAAACCACCAAACTAAAAAACCACCACGTCTCTGTTAAACTCAAAACCATTAATGCTGATCAAACAAAGACCCTAAATCCCTAATTCCTAAGTTAAACTATAATCTCTAAATAAGTAATTAGCAATTGTTGTTTCTGAGTGGCATATTCGTACGAGAGATCAAGAGATTGATGAAGTACATGCATATAGTAAGTTATACCCAATTCCCAATTTTGTGTTTTTTTTATTGTGGCTTGTGTAATGATCTAACCCTAGTTTTGAATTGTGGTTTGTTTTTTACAGGGAATGATCCAAACATGTTCTCAATAAAGATTTACCATGGTGGATATTTCACCTAATCCAATCGAATAGGAAATACAAGTCAGGGAGTTTCAACTACTTTGATATGGTAGATGCTGATTTGTTTTCAATTATTGAGCTAAATGATATGATTATGATGTTAGGTTATGATAGAAAAGAAATCATGTATTATCATTACAAAATACCCAACAACAATTTAGATTATGGTCTGCAAGCATTAGGAAGTGATTTAGATGTTTTGGGTATGACAAAATATATATATAAGTGTAAAAGAGTTGAGGTTTATGTTGAACATGGGTTTACAAGTCTTGAAACTTACTTTAAGATACCCCAAAAGGTAATGATAGAACAACTACCAGATGAAGTGGACCCAAACAGTCTTAAGAAGAGAGTGACCAAAAAAAGGCAAAGATTAGCAATTGAATGGCCTAGTGGAGAAGGAAGTGTTATGGGTACTGATAGGCAGGGTACTAATATTGGTAAGGGTAATGATATTGGTCAGGGTAGTGTTATGGGAAAGGGTAATGATATTGGTCAGGGTAGCGTTATGAATGATGATTTTGATCCTTTTTTTGGTGAAGCCAATATAAGCACAGAACCCCCTAGTATACCAATAAGTGATATTGATCAAGAAGGTGATGGGCAAGAACAAGTTGAAAGTGATATTGAATTGGATGGTGATAGTGGCCAAGAAGAGGTTGAAAGTGAAGAGCTTGAAAGTGATGAAGAGGTTGATAGTGAAGAGGAAGACAGTGACTACATTGTTGATGAGGATCATGTGATGAATGAGGTTGAAGTTGATATGAAGGAATTTCTTGCAAACACTGATAAAGGGGTTGAATGGGTAGGTTGTGATACTGAGAATGTATCTGAAAATGAAGGTGAGCATGATTATGCAGTTCAAATGAATCTAGATGATTTTGAAAGTAACAAAGTGATTCAAAAGGAGGGAAAAAGAAAGAAAGCAATGAGAAAACTTAGAAGAGAGCATGAGAAAAGTAAAAGTATTGATACCATTGAGTCTGCCCCATTTTATATTGGTAAAGAATTTGGTGATAAAAAAACCATTAAAGATTATGTGTATGCACCGCTTGTGGCCACTAGAAGACAATCAGATATATGGAAAATGACAAGTTTAGAATAAGGGTTGTGTGTAGAGGTAAAACACCAGTGTTCACTTATCCAACACTTGATGGGCCAACTGTGTCTAGCCCAATTGCTAAAGGTCCAACTGTGTCTAACCCAATGGCTAAAGGGCCACCAGTTTCAAGTCCAAGTAAGCTTAAGAATGTTGGGGGAAAGTAGGTAAAGGAAACAAGTGCAAGTAATAAGGTAGGGTTACAAGTAATAAAGGTAGGTGGGAAGAAAGGGGCATATCAATATGAAGACATAACTTGCCCATGGGTCTGTCACATATCCAAATCCAAAAACAGTGAAGATGAAACATGGACAGTAAAAACCTTTGATGACCACCACAATTGTCTTCAAAACAGGAAAGTAAGTATGCTTACTAATAGCTTCCTATGCAAAGATATTGAAGAGATACTTGTTACTAATCCTGAGGTTCCAATCAGATCTCTTAAAGAGCAGCTGCAAAAAAAGTATAATTTGGGTGTTTCTGACCACAAGATCTATAGAGCAAAGGAAAAAGCAACCTTGAAGGTAAAAGGAGATTACACAGAGGAGTATGCATTGTTAAGAGATTATGCTTTAGAGTTGCAAAGTGCAAACCCTGACACCACAGTAAAAATTGAAGTTGAAAGGTGTACTGATCTATCCACCTTAGAAAGACAGTTTGAAAGGATTTATGTCTGCATAAGAGCTCTTAAGCAAGGGTTTAAAGCTGGATTAAAATACTTGCTAGGACTTGATGGCTGTTTTATGAAAGGTCCTTACCCTGGTCAGTTACTAACCGCTGTTGGTGTGGATCCAAATCATGGCACATATCCACTTGCTTATGCATTGGTTGAAGTTTGAAACAACAAGTTCCCTGGACATGGTTTCTTACTTGCTTAGGAGATGATCCGGATTTGGGCCGTAACTCCAATTTCACCTTTATGAGTGATAGACAAAAGGTACTCCTATAACCTTCTGTTTTCTTCTATGCAGTTTTAAATATCATGTATTACTTTGTTAAGGACTAATTATATATGAACTGTTATAAAATAGGTATCATACCCGCCATTGCAAAGATATTCCCTTGTGCAGAACATAGGTTATGCTTAAAGCATATACATGAAAATATGAAACTGCAATGGAGGGGTAAATTGTTTAAGGACCTTTTGTGGAAGGTCACTATCGCTAGCATCTGTCCCATATTTTGATAAAGCCTTGGATGAACTTAGGAGAGTGAATGATAAGGCTTATGAGTACTTGAAAAATATCCCACCACAACATTGGTCAAGATCTCATTTTAGTGGTAAGCTAATATTGTATGTCTGGTTAGATGATATCTGCAAATTTACTCTTATTCCTGTTTAGATTTTAGTAGTAAGATAATATTGCATGTCTGTTCTAAATTTTGCAGGCAGGTCTCACTGTGATGTATTGCTTAACAATATGTGTGAAGTATTCAATAGACAACTACTAAATGGAAGGGATGTCCCAATTATCACATGCTTGGAGTTTGTAATGGAGTATCTAATGAAAAGAATTGTGAATGTCCAAAAAGTTATTCTGAAATCCAATGGACCTCTTACACCAAACCAATCTGCTTTGTTCAAGCAAATAGAAAGTGAAGCCAAATCATACGGGGTAAATTATTTTCTTATTCCTTATTTTGTTTATTATTAGTTTTATTAGTGAAATATTGTGTTAAAGGGGTTTGTTATGTTAATGAAACTTGAAGGTAACATGGAATGGTGGAAACAAGTATGGGGTTAAGGGACCATGGGATGATCAAGTTGTTGTTGATATGCAAGAGAAGACATGTAGTTGAAGAAAGTGGGAACTTATAAGGATGGTTTGCAAGCATGCCTTAGCAACTATATGGGAGATGGCTGCTAATAACATGCAAGTTGGGACACTGAAAGTGGGTGCATCCCGCACATTGGTCGGTCACTGGGAAAAGGTTTACAACTACAAAATCAATCCTGTCATTGGTAAAAAATTATGGAGAAAACATCCTTCACCTAACATTATCACTCCACCAAAGCACCACCCACAGATTGGGAGGCCACGCAAGGTAATGAAGAAATCAGCTGATGAACTATCAAGCCAAAGTATGGTGGATGGAGTCAAACTGTATAGAAAAGGAAAGACCAAGCACTGTCTCAAGTGCAAGCAGACCGACATAACAAAAGGACTTGTACAGAAGACCACCAGCCATCAAGTGAAGGGTCAATGAGAACTAAAAACAAACATCAAGAGCAACCCAAGATTCCGCATAGGCCAAAGGAAAACAACTAATGCAAAGGGCAACTCAAGAATGGCAAAAGTTGTGGTTATTTTGAACACTTTTTATTTGCCAAAACTTGTGGTTATTTTGTACTAGACCAGTTTATGGTCTTATGATCTTGTGAAACAATGATGTACTAGGATCAGTTTGTTATTTTGTAGTAGGTCATTGTGGTATTTGGTATTTGCCAAGACTTGTGGTAACTAGGATCAGTTTATGGTTAATTGGTATTTGCGCTTTGGTTTAGTTTATGGGTCACTATATGGGTCAGTTTTGTATTTGCAGTTTATGGGTCACTTATGGTTTAGTTTATGCAGTTTTGTATTTGCAGTTTATGGGTCACTTATGGTTTAGTTTATGCAGTTTTTTATTTGCAGTTTATGGGTCACTTATGGTTTAGATTGCAGTTTATTTGCAGACATGGTTTACTTTATGGGTCACTATGGTATTTGCAATTTACTCTTTGATTTATGTTTTCAGTTTTAGCCATGCTTCAATTTTCAGATTATGGTTGACTCATGGTTCACTATGGTATTTGCAGTCATTATTCACTTGTATTCTACACACATGACACACAACAATACATATACACAACAAACATTGCATAATGACATGAAACCAGTTGACATACATAAGATAACATTACAAAAAGCTAAAATAAGACCTACAAAGTCACATGAAACCAATTGAATTTTCCAGTCATGACCTACATTAGTCAACCCATAATGACAACATACAAAACAAAAAAAACCCAACTTAAACACAATAGCATCTTCATTCTGCTAGCTTGACGGGCATTCAACCTAGTTGTTTCTTCAGCATTGTTGATCCTCCTCAATAACCCAGGTATGATAGCCACAGATCTTGGACACATTGGAGGATCCATCCAATCATCAAAGCCATAGTTAGGGCACATAAAGAAACGCCGCCTGGATTTATTGTCTGTCCATGATGTGGTAATTCTTGTTGGTGCCGCACAAAGATAACAAAGTTTTGGGTTATTCATAATTAGGGTTATGGCGAATTAGGGTTTGAGGGGAAAAGAATGTTTGGGGAAAAATGGTGTGGGGTTAAGATAAGAGATATTATATAGGTGGGGAAATGGGCGGGAAATGGGTGTGAGAGATATGTTGCAAAAATCATCCCTGATACTAATTGACAAAAATACCCCTCACGTGTTATTGCACGTGGGGTAGAAAACGGGGAAAACTAACCTCGTTAATACTTAGGGATGATTATTGCTAAACGTTTGTGGACTTGGTGGTGTTTATTGCTGAACGTTTGAGATAGGGATGATATCTGCAAATTTACACAAACCACAAGGATGATTTTTGCAGTTTACTCAAATTATTATGATGTCATGATATAAAACAAAATAAAGAAAAACAAACACTGCTTACCTTTTTTTAAAGAAAAAAATGTATACACTTTTATAATCTTTGTGCAAATGTTATATAAAAATATCTAATATGATAAAAAGGAATTTGTTATAATATAACTAAGTTTGCTTTTGAACTTTAAGCAAGTTCTAGGAGAATAAGACTTTATTAATTATAGAAACTAGAAGTAAACTTTGAGGGGGATAGAATGAGATGAATAACACTAGAGTTGTGTGTATTCAAATGGTGCAAGTTTCTCATTACTCTTAAGTAGTATTTATACTACTAATAATACTATTCATTCTTGATACATGGCATTATACAATATCTCTTAGTCATTGGGTAAATAGTGTATACATAGGATTTGGTAAAATTGATCATCCACCTAGCCTTTCTTTGTGACACCTTAGCAAGAGCTTGGAACACCTAGGATGAAGTTGTGGCACTTTGTATTTTACCAGATATTCATAACACTCCCCCTTGGATGACAATTTTTCAAATCAGAGTTCATCTTCAGAATACTGCCTCGTTAAAAACCTTTGTTAAAGAAAAAACCCAGTGGGAAAAAACTTTAACTAAGGGAAAAAGAGTACAGTGTGTAGATGACTCCCCCTGATGTTGTCATTTGTAAATTGTCACATTGTTCGAACATGTCGCATTCCAATATTGTGAACGTGTTTCCTGAAAATTGCTGTTGGGGGTGCCTTGGTGAAAAGATCCGCCGAATTGTTGCTAGATTGAACATATCTCATTTCAACTTGATTATCTTTTATAAGATATTTTCTATATGAGAAGAACCTTGGCGGTATATGTTTTGTTCTGTCACTTTTTATATATCCTTCTTTCATCTGCGAGACACAAGCTGAATTGTCTTCGTAGATTAAAGTTGGACCTCTATCTTTCTCTAGTCCGCAAGAAATCAGGATGAGTTGTGTCATTGATCTCAGCCATACACATTCTATGGAAGCTTCATGTAGTGCAATGACTTCAGCGTGATTTGATGATGTTGCAACAAGTGTTTGTTTCTGGGAATGCCATGAGATTGCAATACCTCCATTCATAAACACATATCCAGTTTGGGATCTTGCCTTATGAGGATCTGACAGATAACCTGCATCTGCATAACCAACCAATCCTTCTTTCGAATTGTTAGGATAATACAAGCCTAAATCGACGGTCCCTCAAAGATATCGAAAAATGTGTTTGATTCCTTTCCAGTGTCTTTTTGTGGGGGAAGAACTAAACCTTGCTAATAAATTAACTGCAAAAGAAATGTCAGGCCTAATACAATTTGTTAGATACATAAGAGCTCCAATTGCACTGAGGTATGGCACCTTTGGACCAAGAATTTCTTCATCATCTTCGCATGGGCGAAATGGATCATTATCAACATTAAGTGATCTACCAACCATTGGGGTACTTAAAGGATTTGCCTTGTCCATATTAAATCGTTTTAGGAGCTTTTCAGTGTAATTTGATTGATGTAAAATTATTCCATTATGCATATGCTCAATATGTAAACCAAGGCAATATTTGGTCCTTCCAAGATCTTTCATTTCAAATTCCCTTTGTAATAGAACAATAACTTCTTGGATTTCTTTATTTGTCCCAATTATGTTTAAATCATCAACGTATACAGCTATGATCACAAATCCTGACATTGTCTTTTTAATAAAGACGCATGGACAAATAAGATTATTTGTATAACCTTTGCTAATCAAATAATCACTCAAACGATTGTACCACATCCTTCCTGATTGTTTCAACCCATATAATCTTTGTAATTTTATTGAGCACATTTCTCTAGGTTTTGAACTTAATGTTTCAGGGATTTTAAATCCTTCTGGTATTTTCATATAGATGTCGCTATCAAGTGATCCATACAAGTAAGCTGTAACAACATCCATAAGACGCATCTCTAAATTTTTAGATACTGCTGAGCTGATTAAATATATGAAAGTAATCGCATCCATAACAGGAGAATATGTTTCCTCATAGTCAATTCCTGGCCTTTGAGAAAAACCTTGGGCTACAAGTCGAGCTTTATATCTAGTAAATTCATTTTTCTCATTTCTTTTTCGTACAAAAATCCACCAGAGCCTCATGTGCTTCACTTCTCTAGGTGTGGTTATTAAAGGTCCAAAAACCTTTCGTTTATTAAGTGAATTTAATTCAGCTTGCATAGCCTCTTTCCATTTATCCCAATCATGTCGACTTTGACATTCAATTACAGACTTTGGTTCTGGATCATCATCTCCGCTCATAATATCACTTGCTACAGAATAAGAGAATATCTTATCAATATCTCCTATTTCACTTCGGTCCCATAATATATGTGTTTGACTATAATTGATTGACATTTCTTTATTAATATCACTCATTTCTTCCTCAGGTGAGGTTTTGATATTTTGTGTTTCTTTGAGAACACTTTCCTCATGGCCAGTTTCGTTTTTTGACCCTTTTCTTTTTCAAGGATTTTTATCTCTTGAACCAATTGGTCTTCCACGTTTTAAAAGTTTTTGAGATTCTTGAGCGATGTTATCACCAGCTGGTTTATTTGGTATTTCAATTCGGGCTGGGGCATTAGCAGCTGGTATATGTGACTTAGTCACTCTTTTTGTATCTGTAAATGCATCAGGTAACTGATTTGCAATTTCTTGTAAATGCATTATCTTTTGAACCTTGGTTTCACATTGCTTTGTTCGAGGATCCAGATACAACAATGAAGGTTCACACCATGAGACATCTTTCACTTGATTTTTCTTTTCTCCCCCTAATGCTGGGAAAACTGCTTCATCAAAGTGGCAATCAGCAAAACGTGTTGTAAAGAGATCACCTGTTAAAGGTTCAATATATCTTATGATGGATGATGTTTCATATCCAACATAAATTCCCAATCTTCTTTGAGGACCCATTTTTGTACGTTGTGGTGGTGCAATAGGAACATACACTGCACAACCAAAAATTTTAAGATGGGAAATGTTTGGTTCTTGGCCAGAAGCAAGTTGCATGGGAGAGTATTTATGATTTGCACTTGGTCTCATGCGAATCAATGATGCAGCATGTAAAATTGCATGTCCCCACATAGACACAGGGAGTTTAGTTTTCATTATTAATGGTCTAGCTATTAGTTGGAGTCGTTTGATTAATGATTCTGCTAAACCATTTTGTGTGTGAACATGAGCAACTGGATGTTTAACAACAATTCCAACAGACATGCAATAATCATTAAAAGCATGTGATGTGAATTCTCCTGCATTATCAAGTCTCACTTTTTTAACTGTATAATCAGGAAAATGTGCCCTTAATTTAATAATTTGAGCAAGAAACTTTGCAAAGGCCACATTGCGAGTTGATAATAAGGAGACATGAGACCATCTTCTTGATGCATCTATTAGAACCATGAAGTATCTAAATGGTCCACATGATGGGTGAATTGGGCCACATATATCGCCTTGAATTCTTTCAAGAAATATAGGTGATTCATTTTCAATTTTAAGTGGCGAAGGTCTTGTAATCAGTTTTCCAAGAGAGCAAGATGTACACGGAGGTACTTTGTGTATTTCAGGGAACTTCTTATATTTCAATGGATGCCCATGTGTGTTTTCGACTATTCTTTTCATCATTGTTGATCCTGGATGGCCTAACCTGTCATGCCATAAGTTGAATATACCAGGATCACAACGTTTTTCTTTGACCGCCATATGTGCTTGTGGCACATTAATATGTGTATAATGCAAACCAGAATGGAGCATTGGCAGTTTTTCCAATACATGATTCTCATTTATGATATGCAAATACTTTTTGTTCTCAGTAGTCTTTGACTGAGTATCATATCCATTATGATATATGTTTCTGAAACTTAGTAAGTTTCTTTTGGATTTTGGGAAAAATAAAGCATTCTCTATCAAAAGTTGTGTACCATTTGGTAACACCAAATTAGCTTTTCCCACTCCTTCTATCAAGTTTGTAGGACCTCAAATAGTATCAATGGTTCCCTTTGTTGGTTTTAACTCAAAAAAATATTTCTTGGATTTAAGGATAGTGTGTGTGGCACCACTATCTGCTATGCATAAGTCTCCATCATTTGCTTGATGGTGTGCCCCATTGAGACTCATCTTTAAGATTCTAATATGAATATAAAAAAATATAATAATAAGTACATATAAAAGATGTTATTAAAAGGTTCATTTATTGATTTATTTTACATGAAAAGAAAAACTAATTAAACATACTTAAACAAAGTTGCGGAAAAGAAATACACAATTATTATACATAGTTATTAAGATACAACAACATCTCTTTCATAGTTCCAAGTCATTGAAAAAGTCTGAGGTATTCAACTCAGTGTTTGTATTGTCAAACTGATCCACATGGTTAACTTCTTTCTCTTTTCCTTTAAGAGATGCTTGGTAGAGCTCACATAGATGTGAAGGTGTGCGACAAGCTTTTGACCAGTGGTTTGTACTTCCACATCTGAAACATGATCCTCCATGGTTTTGTGAGGTACCAGCTTCATTATTTTGTTGACCGGGATTATTAATTTGTGGAGCATGGTAATTATAGTTTCTTTGACCACGGCCACGACCACGACCATTATAACCACCTCGATGGTAAGTATTGTTTCGATTGAAAAAACGGTTGTGACCATGAACATTGTTTCTATCATAATGGCCATGACCACGACCACGTCCACGAGAGTTACCTCTTCCTCTTTTACTTCCAAAGTTTTTGCTATCATTATTGTTAATAGAATTTGCTTCTGGAAGTGCTAATGATCCTGTGGGACGAGTTTGATGATTTCTCATTAGCAATTCATTGTTTTTCTCTGTTACAAGAAGATTTGCATTTAGATCAGAGTATCTTTTAAACTTTTGCAATCGATATTGTTGTTGCAAGTTTAAGTTTGAAGCATGAAATGTGGAGAAAGTTTTCTCCAATAGATCTCCTTCAGTAACAATTTGCCCACAAAATCTGAGTGTTGAGCATATTCTGAATAAAGTAGAGGTGTATTCATTAACCTTTTTAAAGTCTTGGAACCTTAAATTGTTCCATTCATCTCTAGCAGAAGGGAGTAAAACTTCCCCTTGATGATCAAATCTGCTTTGCAAATCTTTCCATAAAATGCTTGGATCATCACAATTTGAATATTCGAATTCTAGCATTTCATCAATGTGTTGATGGAGGAAAACATCAGCTTTGGCTTTGATTTCCTCTGAGCATTTGTTGACTTCTTGTAACGTTGATAAAGCACTCATTGATTTGAGATGCCTTTTAACATTTGCTGTCCATTGAATATAATTTTCTCCAGTTATGTCAAGAGATGGAAATTTGATTTTTTCAACGTTTGACATTTTGTCGCTAAACACAAATTGAACAAATAACGAAATATTAAAATCCATATATATCAATAAATAATGCAATACAATAAAGTGGGAGAGCCACAAACAGATACATAAATAAGAAAAATTCAAATTCATTAGGTGGTAGTTCAAAAAGCGGAATAAGGAGTAAGATAAACATAATGGTGACAGCAATGAGAAGCGGGTGAATCATCTTTGAATATTCTTTAGAAAAATGTTCCGGTGATGTATAATATCCTAAGATTAAAAATGTTGAGTTTTGAAAATTATATAAGTGAGTTACCAATTTATATATAAAAATATATAGTCGTTGTAACATTGTCAGATGTTGTTACAATCGTTATAGGCCGTTATGAATATTTCAAATAATATTTTATTTATTTATTATTAAAAGAAAATTTGATTAGTATAAAAAAAAATTTACGAGACATGAAATATTTAGTTCCTAATCTATTATTGCTAGTGTTGAAATATTTGGGCTAGTCAAATTATATAAGATAGTTCGTTGAAATGAATATTAACTTTTAGTTTGTCAGTGATTAAAAATTGGGTTGGGCTAAGCGTTTAACTATTTTATTTTTTCTTCATGCAAACGTACAGTTATGTGCAAAACTACAAATTGTATATAGTTATTTAATTTGTTTAACTGTCAAGTATGAACTATATATATGATACTACCTAAGTTATAAAATTAGTATATACCTTAACTAATTACAGAGTGGATAATATCTTTGATTAGAGCCTCGTGCTGATAACGTGTTAAAATATAACAAAGTTTGCTTTTGAACTTTATGCAAGTTCTAGGAGAATAAGACTTTATTAATTATAAAAACTAGACGTTAATTTTGAGGGAGATAGAATGAGATGAATAGCACTAGAGTAGGGGTGAGCAAACGGACCGGATGGACCAGACCGACCGACAAAACCGACCGGACCGAACCGAAACCGACCGGACCGATGGACCGGCGGTCCGGTCTCGGTATAGGGTTTTTGCCGGATTCGGTCTCGGTCCGGTCCGGACCACAAACCCGAAATTTAGCCTTGTTGGACTGGACCGACCGAGACCGGACCGGACCCGACCGGACCGACCACATTCGGTCTCGGTCTCGGTCTAGAGTTTTTGCCGGATTCGGTCTCGGTCCGGTCCGGTTTTTCTCGGTCCGGTCCGATTTTCGACCGACGAGCACCCTTACACTAGAGTTGTGTGTATTCAAATGGTGCATGTTTCTCATTACTCTTAAGCAGTATTTATATTTTATACTACTAATAATACTATTCATTCTTGATACATGTCATTATACAATATCTCTTAGTCATTGGGTAAATAGTGTATACATAGGATTTGGTAAAATTGATCATCCACCTAGCCTTTCTTTGTGACACCTTAGCAAGAGCTTGGAACACCTAGGATGAAGTTGTGACACTTTGTATTTTACCAGATATTCATAACAGAATTAATTTAATATATGTCATGTCATTTTTTTTTTGTTTTTACTTTATTGTGTTGGGCTAAAAGATTGGATGATTAGCTATACCTTTTGGACTCGCTCTTATGTTGGACTGCTGTGTTTATGATGGGCTTATGGCCGAATACCTTCATCACATATGAGTAATGAGTTTATGACTATGAGTTGAGATCAATATAGAACTCATATTTGTCATAGAACAAATGAACCAATCATAACCCTCCATTTTTTATCTAAATTAATACAAAATCATTTTCCACCTCTTTTTTAAAACAACATATCTTACAAACGGTAAATCTTCAAAATATAAAAAATACACCATCTTGACGAGAATTAAATTATCTTTCTATAGATATGCACTTTTACATATTTTCGACAAACATTTTTTTTCAAAAATTCTGTCCGAAAAAATCATATATGAATTTTACGAATCATATATGATTTTAAAAAATCATGTATGATTCGATTTTTACGAATCATATATGATTTTACAATCATATATGATTCTCAAAAATCATATGTGATTCGTAAAATCGAATCATATATGATTTTCACAAATCATATATGATTTTTGTTGACCGAAATTTAAAAAAATTGTTAAAAATATATAGTAGTGCATATCTATAGAAAGATAATTTAATTCTCGTCACGATGGGATAATTTTTATCGCGTAACGATTAACGGTTTGCGAGATATTTAATTTTTTTAAAAACGGTGAAAGTTTATCATAATAAAAAAATGAATGGCTATTATTGGTTGATTGGATCTATGGTAAATTTTGGTTCTGTATTGAACTTTTGCCTTATGACTATATGTTGGAGACTTCAGACTTGGAGCTTTATTTTCAAGTGTATGTTATAATCATTAAAAAACTTTCTAGGTTTCTAAGTTACTTTTTTCATTGTCAGAAATGTGGGATTTTTGACATGAGAGCATGTTAGCAACGATAGTTCTATGTTGAAAACATCAAGTCAAGTTATAATATTCCTGATTTTAAAATCAGTTTTAAGAGAATTGTAATTAGGAAATTTGAGTATCGTCAATTTTCATAAAACTCGACGTTTATTCCATTTGTTATCGAGTTTCAGTACATAGAAAATATAAAACTGTCTGTCTGCCATCAAAACGATGTTGGAGTATAATTTAAGGGTGTTGATATTTATAACATTTTTTTTATACATGTATCACAATTGTGCATTACTGTCTTGTACAATATGCATTACAATGTTGTACAGTGTGGTGTAAGTATAAGAAAAAATGGTGTGAATGTCAACCCCATAATTTAATTGGCTTTGAAGTGAGTATAATTTAGTATACTCCGTAGTATTTAACTAGTCACGTTCATATTCCTGTAATTTTAGTTACCTGGCTCGAGAAATTCTTACATTAAATGTCAGCTAACGAATAGTCAACAAGCTTTTACTCCTTATTTATATCATACATCATCGTGTGCAACACGTAGGTCGGAAGTTGCATTTCCCCACAGCTGGGTCGGGTAGGAGATGGCTTATTATAGTTTCACTTTTACCCAAGTGAAAAGATATTAGAAAAATCGTCCTTAATAATTTGGAAGTCTTAAACTCCATTGACAATGAAAGGTGCCCGATGCCCCGTTGTGTTATGATGAATGGTCATTAGTTATACGCTAGAGCTAAGGTTGCTAAACTAGATCTAAATTGACATCGACTTTGCATCAAAACATGTAAAAACAAGCACATACATATCATGTCGAAATCATTTGTACATATTTTCTAACAAGTCCCTATCGAATTCTTTAAGCATGTATGGCAGTATGGTTTCACAACTCAAAAGTCCGATAATTTAATTCGCTTAGTTTTTCGGGCTTGAATGTACAAACAACATCACGCTTTCTTAAAACGATATTTGGACCATACATACATTTGTCGGTTTTCTATTTTTAGTTCACTACAATTTGTCAAAATTATCATTTATGTTTTCCGTGTTTATGAAGAAGCCATTGCTTGGTTAAGAGGTGTAAAATGAACGCTATAAATTAAAGAACTTGTTTAGTTTCTTTCATTTATGCTAACCATTTATTTAATGTAAACAAATGGTTATTTGGATCTTTTTGCCCCCACAATACGCCAAGAAGGCCCCAAGTATATGCCTTACCCCCGCAAGGCTATAACACATCTTCATACATACAAATGATTTTGATATATATTTTAAACAAACATTAATCTAGTTTTACTTCTTATAACCAAAAGATTATTCGTAGTTAAGATGTACCTATCTTTTACTGTAAGTGTGTGTATACTCATGTTTGAAAAAATATAAATCTTATTTTTAAATAACTAAAAACTCAAGGACTAATTTTGTCGATTTGACTTTTTTTAGTATAGGCCTTTATGAAAGATTGTATAAAGATTAGTCTCAAAGCTAAAAATTGGAAAAGGATGGAGGGACTAGAAGTGTTACTGAAAAGAAGCATGACAAATTAAAGATGTTGATTTCTTCATTGTGTTCATAACATAATTCAGTTTTCTCTTTTTGTTTACACACACAAATAAATATCCGTTCTTTCTTGTTAGAATTGTATTGTGTAACACCTCAATTTTTATGGCAATAATTCCGGGTATGTTATATAGTTTAAAAGTTTATTTATAATTTAGTTCATGAGTTATGTTAACTTGACGGAACTTGAATGAAAATAACTTAACAGAAAAAGGACCTTGCACGTAACAAAATGACTAATGAGGATTAACCTTGCCGAGTAATGAAAGTTAGTTGAAATGTCAATCATACCTTTAAGAATGACTAGAAAACCTTACTGGGAAGTTTTCCCTCCCACTCTTACACGTGCTTAATAGGGGATTTGTTGGATCGTAAACTTGATTTAGTCCAATAAAGATTGGATTATCAATGAAAGTCCGAGCTCATGATAAAGAAGCTTTTAGAAACTCGTAGAATCATCATAGATAATATCCATGTGAAATATCTAGAATGTTTGCATTAAAAATATCTAGATAAACTTATCTAGTAGGCATTATCTAGAATTAGGATAAGGATGATGATGTATTAGGAATAACCAAGAGATGTAAGAAGTATCTAGATCGTAGTAGAATATCCATGGAATATCTCGTCTTTAGAACATTCCATGTAGTAGTATAAATAGGTGTTAGTGTGATGCATTTGTAAGTATGAAGCAAAGCTTAAGCAATTCAATAACATTGTAAACTTTCTCTAAGCATTCCTCTCTTTCTAAGCCTAAAAGGGCCTCGTGTTTCCAACAAATTGGTATCAAAGCTAGAAGATCGAGATGTCAACTGCAATGAACTCGTTCCAATTTCCTCGTCTTACCAAAGACAACTATGGTGGTTAGTGCATTCGAACGAAGGAGTTACTAAGTTCACATGATGTATGTGAGATAGTCGAGAAATGTGTTGAGAAAGTTGATGATGAAAGCTCTTTGAGTGCCACTCAAAGGATGGAATCGCAAAAGGCAAGAAAGAATGATCAAAGTGCTCTTACACTCATCTACCAATATCTTGATGATGCGATGTTTGAGAAAGTTGCAAATGCAACCACTTCTAAGGAAGCGTGGGAGATCCTTCAAAATGATTTCAAAAGAATCAATAAGGTGAAAAAGGTACGTCTTCTAACTCTTAGAGGAGAGTTCGAAAAACTCCAAATCAAGGAATCCGAAACCATTTTGAATTATTTCACTCGTATCTTGACCATTTCAAATGAAATGAAGAGAAATGGTGAAAGCTTGAGTGACACAAGGGTGATAGAAAAGATTATTCGCTCTTTGCCACCAAGCTTTGATTACATTATCGTGGCCATAGAAGGTTCAAAATACATAGACTCTATGACCATTGATCAACTCATTGGATCTTTACAACCCCATGAAGAAAAGTTGAAGAAAAGAAGGGGGAAAGAACCTTTAGAGCAAGCTTTATACTCGAAGGTCTCTTTCAAAGAAAGAGAAAAGAACCTTCTACATGGAAAGGAGCAAGGACGAGGACGCGACACTTTTCGAGGTTGTGGTGGTTTCCAAGGCCGAGGACGAGGAAGAGAAGATGTCAACAAAGAAGATGAAAACCAATGGTCTTCATATCGAAGAAGATGTGGGAGAGTCTTTCAATCTCAAAGAGGATGTAAGCCCCAAATAGAATGTTATAATTGTCGCAAATACGGTTATTATGCCAATGAGTGTAATAGCTCAAGACAAGTGGAAGAAAAAGCTAATCTTGTGGAGGTAGAAGACAAAGATAAGCTTACCTTGCTAATGACAAGACTTGATGAACAACAAGAGAGGATAGAGCCATGGCATATAGATTCCACTGCAAGTAACCATATGACGGGTGAAGAAGACTTGTTCGTGGAGATGGAGAAACGTAAAGGAAACGTCACCTTTGGAGACGAATCAAAGGGATCGGTGAAAGGAAAAGGTAAGATACTTATCCGAGCTAAAGATGGAAGTCATCAATATATTTCAGATGTATACAATGTGCCCAATCTTAAAAGTAACATTTTAAGTGTGGGACAACTTTTAGAGAAAAACTACAATATTCATTTCAAGGATCGTAGTGTCACAACAAGAAATCCCGAAGGAAAGCTCATAGCAAAAGTGCCTATGACTAAAAACCAAATGTTTCTTCTAAGCATTCAACATGATAAAGCTAAGTGCTTAAAGAGTTGTTTGAAGGATCATTCGTGGCTTTGGCACATGAGGTACGGGCACTTAAACTTTGGTGACTTAAAATGTATGAATTTCTTCCTATGACTGACGAAGAAGATACACGTGAATCAGGTGAAGAAGTCCAACAACCTCAAAGTCCAACTCCAACTCAAGACTCACCTTCAAGTTCAAGTGAAGGATAACCAAAGACAAGAAGTTCATAGGAGCTATAGAAGGTAACTGAAGAGATACCCCTTCTTTGTTTATACGCTAATTATGAACTTTTAGTTTTTAAGAAGACTATGAAAAGAAAGAAAATGTAGACAAGCCATAGACGAGGAGATAAAGTCAATGGTGAAGAATGATTCGTGGGTGTTGACGACCCTTCCGAAAGGCCAAAAGACTATTGGAGTTAAGTGGGTATACAAGGCCAAGAAAAATGCCAAATGCGAAGTGGAGAAGTACATGGCAAGACTTGGCAAATGGTTACAAGCAGAGCATGGGATCGACTATGAAGATGTATTTACTCCTGTTACTCGTTAGAAACTATTAGGATGATTATTGCTATTGGTGCTCCATATAGAAGAATGATATGTTTATTGCTATTTGCTCCTACCATAGACGAGGAGATAAAGTCAATGGTGAAGAATGATACGTGGGAGTTGACGACCCTTCCGAAAGGCTAAAAGGCTATTGGAGTTAAGTGGGTATACAAGGCCAAGAAAAATGCCAAAGGCGAAGTGGAGGAGTACAAGGCAAGACTTATGGCAAAAGGTTACAAGCAGAAGTTTGGGATCGACTACGAAGAGGTATTTGCTCCTGTTACTCGTTTAGAAACTATTAGGATGATTATTGCTATTGTTGCTCAATATAGATGGAAAATCCACCAAATGGATGTGAAGTCTGCATTTCTAAATGGAATTCTCGTAGAAGAAGTTTATATGGAGCAACCGGAGGGATATGTTGCCAAAGGAAAAGAACATAAAGTGCTCAGTTTGAAGAAGGCCTTATATGGTCTAAAGCAGGCACCACGTGTTTGGAATACTAGAATTGAAAAGTATTTCCAAGAACGTGGTTTTAAAAAATGCCTAAGTGAATATGATCTTTATGTAAAATTGGAAATTGAAGTTTTTTGCTTGTCTGATTGTACGTGGATGATTTGATCTTTACAAGAAATTCTCCAAGTATGATTGATGAAATCAAGAAGTCAATGATGAGATAATAGACATAGGACTTATGTCTTATTATCTAGGAATTGAGGTGAAGCAAATGGATGAAGGAATTTCCATAAGTCAAGAAGGATATGCCAAGGAGATATTAAAGAAGTCCGGCATGGAGAAATGTAATCCTGTTGGCACCCCCATAGAACATAATGCAAAGCCTTCTGAGCATGACAGAGGAAAAGTAGTAGACTCAACTCTATTCAAGAGTATCCTTGGAAGTTTGCGCTATTTGACATGCACAAGACCTGACATACTATTTGCGGTTGGATTGATTAGTCGTTTCATGGAAGAGCTTACGACAAAACATTTGAAGATTGCGGAGAGGATCCTCCGTTATATCAAAGGTACCGTGGACTATGGAATGTTTTATTCAACAAATGATTAGAGTGACTGGGCTGGAAACAAAGACGATGGAAAAAGTACAATAGGTTTCGTATTCTTCCTAGGTAACAATGCTTTTACATGGTATTCAAAAAAGCAGCCTATCGTTACCTTGTCCAGTTGAGAAGCAGAGTACGTAGTTGTAACATCGTGTGTATGTCACACAATTTGGATCAGAAGTATGCTAGAGGAACTACACATTAAGCAATATGATGCGACTGAAATCTACGTGGATAACAAGTCGGCAATCGACTTAGCGAAAAATCTGGTCTACCATGATCAAAGTAAGCATGTCAACACTCGTTATCACTTTATTAGAGAGTGCATTGCAAGAAAGGATGTTCGAGTGATACATACGAGGTCCAAAGACCAAGTTGCAGATATCTCTACCAAGCCATTCAATGAGAAAGATTTCTCAAGACAACGAATGATACTTGGAGTCGGTAAATCAAGTTTAAAGGGGGTGTTGGATCGTAAACTTGATTTAGTACAATAAAGATTGGATTATCAATGAAAGCCCGAGCCCATGATAAAGAAGCTTCTAGAAACTCGTAGAATCATCATAGATAATATTCATGTGAAATATCCAGAATGTTGCATTAGAAATATCTAGATAAACTTATCTAGTAGGAATTATCTAGAATTAGGATAAGGATGATAATGTATTAGGAATAATCAGGATGATGTAAGAAGTATCTAGATCGTAGTAGAATATCCATGAAAATATCTCGTCTCTAGAACATTCCATAGAGTAGTATAAATAGGTGTTAGGGTGATGCATTTGTAAGTCTGAAGCAAAGCTTAAGCAATTCAATAACATTGTAAACTTTCCATAAGTATTCCTATCTTTGTAAGCTTAAAAGGCCTTCGTGTTTCCAACAGGATTAAGAGCCCTTAGTGTTAGTATAATATTCTCATAAGCTTAGCAAAATCAAGAGAAATCATAGTGCATGGAATTGAAATCTCTAATTCATGAATATAGTGTTTTAATTAAGCACCATCAAGGTATGAATTCGTTGAAATCTCTAATTCATGTTATAGCCTAAACCCATTATAGGAGTTTTAATTAATTGTCATTTGAAGAGACTATGGAACAGGTTATGGTGATTTCATGGATAATTATGATAGTTTATGTAATCATAGAATCAAAGAAAGCAAGAATTCTTATTCTGGGGAATTATAGGTAAACAAGTGTTGATGTTTTACGAAAAAGAGTGAAATTTTGGTTACTTTGAAGTAACTAGCCAAACACTCCTTTTGTTCATAGTTATCCTAAACATTAACCTTAGATATGTTGAATTCATGTAAGTGTTATGATTATAGGTGCAAGGAGTTTGTCAGGAACGTTGGAAGTCATTCTAGTTTCATAAGTTGAGTAACGAAATAGAAGTGAAGCGTAGGTGTTTAACACCCGTATCTCATATTTTTGATATTCATGCTATGCTCTTTCATAGTTTATGTTGACTCGTAAAGTCATGATTATAGTTCATGTTAACCAGTGTGGTCATATTTTATATATAGTTGATATGTGCTTGTTATACATTCATAGTCCTTAGTGGGATAATTGTGCTTTATGCACTCATGATCCTGTGTGGAATAATTGTGCTTTATGCACCAATGATCATGTTTTGAATAATCGTGCATGCACACATAGTATGTGTGGAATAAACATGCTCGTTATGCACCCCATGATCCTGTGTAGAATGAATGTGCTTGTAAAGCACCCATATTCAAGTAATGAATTGTGCATAAATGAAGCATCCCATTGTACATGTTTTATAGGTTGTTATCATAGTAGCGATATGGTCATTATGCCTTATGCTTTCAGTTATTGCACTTTCGTTCACTCACTAAGCATTAGCTTACGTTGCTTGATGTCATGTTTTATAGGTGAGAGTGTGAGACAAGCAGTAATCATTAAGTTAAAGGAAATGGGCTTATGGGATAACTATTAGGTGGTGCTCCGGTTGATAATGAGCACTCTTATCCTCCTCTTGATACAACTAGTTTCGCCCTAACTTGTCTTTTCTAGTTGTGTCAAGGATTTTCTAGAAATCAAATTGTAAAGTATTGAAATTGTAGAAGTAATGCAGAAAAATAGTGTTTGGAACGAGCATGAAAATACTCGTTTTTGGTTGTATTGGGTTAAATGGGTCATTCTAATGGTGGAAAATTCCAAACTTGCAAATCAACAACCTCTCTGATGTGATACATTTGGCGGACCAGGATTTGATTGCTGCTAATCACAAAAGGTTTCTAGATGTCGTGGTTCAGACGACTATTTGGGCTCTTTGGAAGTTTAGGAATGAGATGACTTTCTCCTTGAAGCGCCCAAGCAAAGATCTGATTTTTAGCGATATTAAACACTTGTCATTCACTTGGATTTCTAGCAGATGTAAGAAACCAAATTTAAATTGGATAGAGTGGTTTATTCACCCTTGTAACGCTCTATCCCAACCTTGTATTGCTTTCTAGCATCTTGCTAGGTTTCTATTCAAATTGCCGTTCAAAAAAAAATGGGTCATTCTATGTATAAATCAATATTGTATCATTTTGGTTATATTTTAATATGAAGTATTTTCAGCTTATGTTAAATTTTATGTCTCGAAAATAGGTCAAAAATGCGGACGTATTGTTTAAGGGAAGTGATTCGCACACTTTCAATTCTTATTGAGACACTCTAATGTACAAGCAGTTAAAGCAAATTATACGTAAAATACAACAATCTGATATAAGGATTAGAGTGTGCAAATAAAAAGTGAAAGTGTGCAAATCATCTCCCATTGTTTAAAACGAGCATTTAGAAATAACTATATTTTTTTTTGGGTAAAAGGGTTAATTCACCCCGGTAAATGTATTACTCCAAAAAACGTTGAGGTACAAAGGATGAGGGTGATTTCCCTCATCTCAGTCCCTTAGGACACTTACAGACTCGAATATAAGAATGACACAGTACATAAAAATAATTCAATACAACTCAAGAAAAGTACTTAAGCCTTCTATATCACTATTGTAGTCCACTTTAACTTCCATGAAGAATCCACGTAAGACCATCCAAGCATTCATCAACATAACCTTTGTTTGTATTAGCAACGAAAAACACAAACAAAACCTTCATGGTCTTGCAACATATCTTGGGTAATCAAAACCCAAACGAATCAAAGCCATCAGACCTGACCCAATCATCATGATAAACAAATCAGCAGCAAGGAACAAGTCACAACCAGACGGCCAACTTCCATGAATATACCGTACCCTAATGACCAGCGCACCATAGGCACCATTCAACAGAACATGTGTTGTAGAGATAGCGAATAAGCAAAAATCAAAACCACAATGGTTTGATTCCATCCAGTAATACATCAAACGTCCAAACTCCCTAACACAACTTCCAGCTCTCTCAATAACCCACGTTCATCCCACAACCTTCATGATTAGACCAGGAGATCAACGAACTTTAACATACCAAATAACATCCAGATCCAAAGATCACCTTCCACCATCACACACCAGGTGTAGGCACCATCAATAATAAAACACAAAACCCTAATCGGGTTTCATATATCGATTAAGAGCAAAGAATCCACAACCAAACCGCCTCAAAAAATAATCTGATGAGCTTCATGAGGAACAAAACTAACCATAGAAAGACCCAAACCCTAACAGAAACTATGATACACCAAATAATAGGAATATCGATGGCAGCAAAAATATTTAGGGTTTTGGCCAGATCGACCCATAATAGATATATAGTCAATTTGATAACCGACTAATGAATAAAGAGCAAGATCGATTAAAAAACCCTCGTCCTTAACATATATATAACATCAGTATGATAATAGGAACGAATCAGATCCCTTGAGTCGATTCAAACCCTAATAAAAAAAACGAATCACCAAAAAATTGATGAAACAAAATGTTTAGACAATAAGGTTTTCAGCAGCACGCCACCCCTAGAAACAAATACAACTCTAAAACCAATTGCATACCAAAATACAAAGATCATATCATGGTAGAGAGGTGGCTTTAGAGATTGATTACGCCAGAATATTAGAGGGGTGGCGGCTGGAATCGCCAAGGGGAGAGAGAGAGCACGTTTTAGGGTTTTTTTTTCTCTAAATTATTTAGAAATAACTATAGTTTTAGAACTTTACGTGGCCTGCTTGAAAGATAAATAACTCTCATTTTCAATAAAGTCGTTTGTGGACACGTGAATCAACTCGAACATATATAAAGGTTGTTTCACCATAAACGTCTTTTTCTCAGTTTAGGTTTTTAGAATTAGATAAGGGGGGAGGGAGTGGAAGTTTTGAACCCTAATACCCTAAGGGTGCCACGTCACCTCTATCCAATAAAAACCTTCCAACTCAAAACTACCCCAATACTACCCTAACACTACCCTAACAAGTGGGAGTGGTACCCTAGTACCCGAATTCCATTTTTTTTTAAATACATAAAATCACATACAATATTTAAAATAAAAACATACCATTTCATTAAAAAAAAAAACATTACATAATACTTAAAAAAACTACAATTTAAAAATTGCAAGCCCATCCGTGTTTGGCCGCAAGTTCACGTTTCTGGGTAAGAACAAATTCCAACATAGCGGGATCGCGAATGTGATCATGCGGCTCCAAAAAAAACTTCAACTCCCGTTGTGCATTCTTGAACTTCGCCCCCTCGAGTTGTGTAGCCAACAATTGTTTCGCCATCTCGCGTTTTTCTTCCAAATATTGTGTTTTCTTTTGTGTGTACGCGTTGATTTCATCCGCAACGCTTGAGATAGACGAGGAGGATGCAACTTGCTTCTTCTTCATTTTTCTTGATTCAATTGGAGAGGTGGGGTCTTCATTCATGTCGGGAATGGTGTTGCTTGCCGCGTCATACTCCCCCGACCTCCTTTTGAAGAATTTCTTGCAAAGACCGCAATATCTTGAAAACATTCTTGCTTCCGTCCATTTCTCATGTACTCGACAACCTCCCAGCCCGGTATGAAGAAATTGTTTTTTTCTTTGTAGAAATCCATTTCAGCTTGCCTCACCACGCCCAAGTCGTTAACCCACTAGCCTTAGCACGTTTCTACATTATATACAAAATAATTTAATTGTAAATAAAAACTGCGGATTACGAAAATAAAAAGTATAGCTAAATACAAAATAATGTAATTGTAAAAATAAAGTATAGATTATGTATCGCTGGAGGTAGTAGCCGTTGAAAATACCCATGGTCGTGTTCATTGTTCTCCACTTGGTATTCAACGCATGAAATGTTCGTGAACTCGAACCCAAAGTTGCCTCGTAATGCTCGAGAATCCGTTTCCAAAAACCGCCGGACTTTTGTTCATTACCGACAACACCACAAGTGGAGATTTGAACCCATGCTTTCGCCAACGCCTCCTCTTGTGCCTGCGTCCAAACTTCACGGGCCTCCTCCCTACGAAAGCTTTTTCTTCCTCTAGGATCGACTTCTTGAACTTCCTCATCTTCGTCTTCTTCATTTGGTAGTGGTTGTGTTTCGGGCATTTACTCTACGCCTTCACTAAGGTTTTCGAACGGGAAAACTCGCTTAGCAGTGATGTTTGTAGTGTTGTGGATTCAATTGAGGAGGACCCATATTATATGGGAAAATTGTGGAGATTGGGGTTGTGGAACATAAAATTGATTCGGGATGGTTGAGAATAAAATTGGCTAAATCCTAACGGAGTTTGTTTTGGTTGATTCAGGGATGGTTGAGAGCGACCTTGACGCTGGGTGAAATTTTTTTAGCTCTCCTTGGATCCATAGTTTAGTGTTTTTGAAAGATTATTGTGTGTTGTGGGTTTTTATTTTGAAAATAGAGGTGAAATATTAGTTTAAATAGGAGTGAATTTTTTTTTTTTTTTTTTATTTGGGTTTATAGCCGTTGTAAAACGGCTCTTGCTAACAAACGGTCCAATTTTTCCAACGGTCTCACGCGGCTTCCGAGCTCGCAAAAACAACCCGCAGGCCGAACCCGAGCTAGGCGGAGCGGTGTTGCCGCTCGGGTTCACGAACCCGATGCCCACTCCGTTATACCTAATATATATAAATAAATTGCTATTTTTAGCAAGTTGCTTAACTTGGTGGGTTTAGTTAACAAAATTGGCGAAATGCATCTTTTTGACATGAAATGTCGCATGCAACAAGGGAACATCCACCATGACTCATGCATGAACTATTTGACAATTTTATTGAAATTAAAGCCAAAGTCGTACCATCGTACAATAAACTAATAGACTAACGATATCAAGTAAGAAAAATATACTAGAAAATTTTATGTTGGTTATGGTTGATGAAATTTGAGGTTCAAATTTTTATGTGTGGGTTAGATTAGTTAGTCACTTAGTCATTTGCACTTACTCCGTATGATTTTAGCGCAGGGGTTTCCGAGCAGTGTGCGATGGGTGCCGTCGCACAGTGCCTCCACTTAAAAGAAAAAAATATTTTTATTAGTTTTGCATATAAATACATATAATATTAAACATATATGAATCATATAATTCAAATTTATAAAGAATTTCTTTTTAGTGTACAAATGTAATAAGGCTGAACACAGTGGCAACCTAGTTCATATGTGCCACATCAGCTTTCTCTCTCCGACGACCTGACGACGACCTAGTTGCCACAGTGGTGACCTAATTATTTTTTTTAGTTGCCACAATGTTTTTTTGGAGTTTAGTGTGTATGAACTAGGTTGTGTGAACGGTTGTGTGAACAAACTAGTGTATGTGTCGACTGCATGCAACCTAACTTCCACAATGGGAACAACCGAACTCAACCTAGGTTGACCGACCCCCTCAACCGACCCATTGCATCTAGCCTAAGGTTTTTTTTTTTATATTATTGTCTATGGCCATCTTTATTATTGTCTATGGCCATCGAAAATTATGAGACAATCATTAGATTTTAAAAGCATATAACAAGAGACTGAATGTCAAGAAAAGGGAAAGAGTAGTCGGATGGATGAAGATCGTCGAGCTCATTAGTTGATTCTAGTACACTAAAATTTACAACCAAACTACCGGAACAAATACATATACATACACCGATACACGTATTCATTGCGATTGTGCAAACGTATAGAAATCTAAGTTTAAAGTCATAAAATATATAAAAAAAGAAAATAATAAATAAATAAAATAAAATAAAAAAATAAAAGCCATATGCTCATCATATTTTAGAAGAAGATTCTGAAAGATAAGATGTCGTTGTAGTAATATTTTGCAATCAATAGCCATCAAATTTTTACTTTCTATCTTCTAACCATAAAGTTTTCTTATATTTCTTTGGTAACATTTTCATTTCAAAATACATGTCTCATGCATGGTTTTATTGGATCAACTGTACAACTTTACATACCTATAAGATTAGTGTGATGGTCACCAAACCTATTATTGTACAACTTTACATACCTATCGAAGTTGCATCATTATGAAGCGCACCATCTAATCTGATAACCTGATAGACCTAACCCGACTACCCACAATAGACCCAACACCTTATCGGGTCGGGTTATGGGTTAATTTTTTCCAAAACTCAATAAACCCGACCCGATAACCCGTTTGACACCCCTATGTGTAATGGCCACCACTAAATGAAATATAAAAGAAAATACTCGATCTTATACAAAATACTTCACAAACAAAAAAAACAAAAATAACAAATGCAAACGTTTGATGGTGCAGACCACCAAACCAGTGCTAAAATGGAGAACAACGTGTGATAAGAAAAAGATAATGAGATTTATGCGAGGTCAAGAAAGGTAGTGGCGGTGGATCACCCACCATTACACCCAACCTAGCCACTGTAGGGATGCTTTTTGAATATATTTTGGATTATCATACAGCACACTAATAGAGTTAGAATTATTTCTTTAACTTTTATAAATAAACCGTATTGATTTAGGGGGTGCTTGGTTGGGGGTAATAGGGGGTGGGGAATGGCAAAGGTAATGATTAAACATGCCTGGTTAGAACTAGGGAATGCAATCATTGTTTAGTATTGGGTAATGGGGCATTACCCAGTAAATTGGGAGGTATGGTAATGATTACCCACCACCACCACCAGCAGCCACAGCAAGCAGTAGCCACCACCACCACCACCACTACCACCACCAGCCACCACCATTAGCAGCCACCACCACCACCACCAGCCATCACCACCACCACTACCACAACCATTAGCAGCCACCACCACCACCACCACCACCAATCACCACCACCAGCCACCACCATTAGCAGCCATCACCACCACCACCAGCAGCCACCACCACCACCACTAGCCACCACCACCACTACCACCACCACCACCATCCACCACCACCACCACCACCGTTAGCAACCACCACCACCAGTAACCACCACCACCACCACTACCACCACCTACCATCCACCACCACCACCACCACCACCATTAGCAGCCACCACCACTAGCAGCCACCACCACCACCCACCACCACCAGCCATCACCACCACCATCTACGAGCCACCACCACCACCACCAAAAGCCCACCACCACGCAGAACCACCAACCTACCACCACCACCACCACTATCACCACCACCACCACCACCACTTTGAGGTTAATGTGTTTTTCTTAAACCAACTATGTAATGATAATGATAATCTTTATTCCATTCCTTTGCATTCCCATTGCCTTTCCCTTTCCCATTCCCTATTTTGAACCAAGCGCACCCTTAGTGGTTCAAATATTATATTTTGATATATATATGGTTGGAAAGCTACGTAAATATATTTTTAATGCAAAGAATGGTGAATCTTTTGGAGTTTTACACAAATATTTATGCTCATTAGCATATTAAGTGTTCAAATTTACAGATTAGTGTTATATATCACTTGTGATATATTAGGCGAGTTTGATTATCAGAAAGAATATTTTTCTATTTTCTCAAACTTCTATGTGTATTTTTCAATGCCATATATGATGAATCATTTGAAGATCTACATATTATATGTGATATGTCAAACAAAATATAATACTAAAAAAACCAAAAAAGAAAAGGTTTAATTAACGTATGTTAACTATTTATGGTTCTTGAGATACAAAATATGTAAGTTTAAGGAAAAGAAAATGTGAAAGTGAATTTTAATTTAAAACATCATGTAACCCTCTTTTTTTCTTTTATAAAAGGACTGCCTAAATTTGTCCTTCAATAAATAAGAAAATATCAATCTTTAAATAAACTTCTCTATAATATTATGTATATGTACAATTCCATAACATGTGAAATAAAGTCACAAATGCCGGCTTATGATGAAAGATCGTATTCATGCATGTACCTTGTTTATAAGAAAAGCTAGATAAATCGGTTAAGAGTCTATATGCATGTAATAAAACCTAATGTTTACTACTGCTGATAAAAGAATAACAGTTAATGCATATATACATTTACATCCTTGTATTATTTATGGCGGTGCTTGCCAAAAAAATGTACCGCCCACACAATGTCATTTATAGAAACCAATTAATAGAGGTGTGAGCGTGAGACTGCGGTGGCAACTGGTGTCTAACTTCATGTCAAATGTCAAAGTTACCCTTCCAAGTATTTCACTTAGATAAATACATAGTATATTTTTTATAACTTGATCTTTGAATAACATTTCATTTAATACAACATCGTACCTGGGAAAATAAGGGAAATGAAATAAGCATATGTTACAATTAAGGTTGACTTTTAGGAATTTTATGGGCCGTTTAGTTAGTGAAAATTTCTCATTTTTTTATAAAATTTTTTATATGAAAAGTAAAAAATTGAAAATTCGGTTATTTACATTTTTTTCCAATAATTTTCAAAAAATGTGAAATTTTTATTCTTTAAATTTTAACTACAAATTTGAAAACCTCTTTCTACTCTTCTCACTTTTATACGTCTATCTTAATAAGTTTTTCATTCGTTTTTTTACGTTTTTATACGTTTCCTTACGTTGTCGCCTTTTTTTTTAATGTTTTTTCTTTTTTACGTTTTGTCCGTTTTCTTTAGATTGCATTACATTTAATTCTACATTTTCCGTCCGTTTTACGCTGGTCCACACGTTTTCGTCCGTTATTTTACGTTTTCGTCCGTTATTTTATGTTTTAATCCGTTTTTTTAAGTTTCTGTCCATTTTTTAAGTTTTCGTTCGTTTTTAATGTTTTCGTTCCTTTTTTTCGTTTTCGTTCCTTTTTTTCATTTTCGTCTATTTTTTTACAATTTTATTAGTTTTTTTTACGTTTTCGCCCATTTTTTACGTTTTTGTCCGTTTATTTACGGTTTCGTCTACTTTTTTTTTACATTTTCGTCCGTCTTTTTACGTTACATTTTCGTCCATTTTTTTTATATTCCGTCTGTTTTTTACGTTTTCACCATTTTTTTTACGTTTTCGTATGTTTTTTTATATTTCGTCTTTTTTTTACGTTTTCACCAGTTTTTTTACATTTTCGTCTGTTTTTTAACACTTTCATGTAGAGGTGGCAATTTGTGCCCAAAATCAAAAAAATTGGCTAAATGGGCACACTTTTAAAAGATTTGGAACTTCATTTGGACCCTCTTTTTTGAAATGTAGCATGTATTGCCATTTAGAAGTTAAATGGGCATAAACTTGGCAATGTTTTTCTCGAACATTATATTGTTTTAAAGAAAACTTATATTTAATTTTTTAAATATAAATGAGGTGTTATGTTCGAAATTTATATATCGTTTTGGTCTTTTAATAGTGATTCGTATAACATGAGCCCGTTTGGTCCGTGCAGTTCGCTTAGCCGTGCGTTTAGCCGCGCATCCGTTTATTGGCCCATGCACCGTTTGACCGTAGCGCGATGCCCTTCGACCCGCTCGTTTGCTACCTCTACTTTCATGTGTTTTTTTACGTTTTCGTCCGTTTTTTATGTTTTCATCATTTTTACGTTTGGTCCGTTTTTACGTTTTCGCTTTTCACGTTAGCAGTTTCGTCCGTTTATTTAGGTTTTCGTCCATTTTTTAATGTTCTCGTCTGTTTTTTTACGTTTTCGTCCGTTTTCTTACGTTTTCGTCAATTTTTTAATATTTTCATCCTTTTTTTGCATTTTCGTCCTTTTTTATTTCGTCCATTTTCATATGATTTCGTAAGTTTTGAATGTTTTTGTACGTTATTCTACTTTTTTTACGTTATATTACATAATAAAATGGACACAAATGTTGAAAAATGGATGAAAACGTAAAAAAACCGGACCGTAAAAAATTGCCAACGTAAACGAACGTAAGCGTAAGAAAATGGGATAAAATGTAAAAACGGACGATCGTAAAATAAACGTAAAAAAAATTGAAAAGACAAAACGTAAAAACATATGAAATGTAAAAATTAGGCGAAAGCAAAATAACGGCGTAAAATGATTTAAAAGAGACAAAAACGTTCGAAGCAGGTAAAAAGCGGGGCGAAAACGTTAAAAAAGACGAAATCGTAAATAAACAACGAAACGTAAAAAACGGGCGAAAACGGACAAAACTCGTAAAAGCGGGCCGCATCAAAACATTAAAACAAACGAAAACGTGAAAAAATGATGAGAAACGTAATAAAACGGACGTCATTAAAATAAAAAATGTATCGAAAACGTAAAAAACTTAATAAAATCGGATGAAACGTATAAAAACAGATAAAAACAAATGATAATGTACAAAAACGGAAAAAAAACGGATGAAATGTATAAAACCGTATAAAAACGTGTAAAATGGATAAAAAGTACAAAGATCCAATATGGAAAAAAAATTGATTTAAAAAAAATATGTTTGAAAAGAGCCTCATCTAAACATCTTTTTATTTTTTAAAAAAAGAAAAATAAAAATCTGTCGAAACGTGTTTTCAAAATTTTTAACTCTTCTCTAGAGAAGAAAAATCAATTCCTTCTCTATAAATTCAGAAACGGAAAAAAAAATCATCAACTAAACGGCCCCTTAGATTTCGCTTTTTTCTGTATTGAAGATATCAAACTTCATGCACCGTACGTTCATATGTTTATACTTTTCGTAAAAGGTTACATTTTATAGTATATAGTTTCTTTTCTTCAAGTAAGGCACATAACTTTTTTTGAACGACAGCAATTTTATTAAAAATAAACTAGTAAGACGCATAGTTTTAAAAAGCGCGCCTTGGCGCGCCTCGCTAAAGGCTCAAGCTCTAGGGATTTTTTCGGATCGAGGCTTACGACATGCATGAATCCCATAAAAGCGCAGATTCTCCTTGGGGCTTTTACCTTGAAGGGGCTTTCGCCTCAGAGATGTAACAGGTTTTGGGGCTGTTTTTTAAATATTAAGATAAGATACATGGGCCTTATAAGTTATATACATGAGCCTTTTAAGTTATATCTAATAACCCTAATTTGGAAAAGAACTAAAACACACAATCAAGTGGATAACTATAGATTCTGATCATTTTACAAATATGTAATCTCTCTCACGTCATAAGTTTATATCTTAAACTGATTTTTATTGGTTGTTTATTTTATTGATTTGTAAATAACGTCATAGGTGAGTATTTGTATGATTTGCATTATGCCTTGAATATTAATATGTTGCTTGCTTTATATTTGGGTTAAATTGTGAACTTTGTTAGATGTAAGTCTGCAAGTGTAGGACACAAGCATATTTAGTCTGATATGGATTTTAATCTATATGTAGTTCATCGAGCCAAAGATTTGATCCATTTGAGAAGTGACAACTGATCCATTTTAATATTTATAATAGCTATATGTGTCATGTATTAAGTATTTAATGTTATTTTGTGTTATTTAAGCTACATAAATGGTCACATATATTATAAAAAAAACTTAATGTATTTAGTGCGCCTCGTATTCATGAATCCTGCGCCTTGGTATGCGCCTCGCCTCGAGGCTCTTTGGTCCTCTTCGAGGCTCTTTGGTCCCCTTCGCACATAGGAGATATAAGCCAATCATTCCAACTACTAGACATGCGATCTCTATGCTTAAGCCAAGTAAAAAAATACAAACAAATATAGTTGTAAATGTCACTTTTCCTCAAGGAAAGAGAGTTAAAAGTGACACTATTACGATACCTCCAAATGAACCATAAAGAAGTTGCAATAATGACGAATAAGCGATGTTTTTTCTCTCTAGATACGAGTCACGAATTTAACCAATGGATCCAATGGACATTGGAATCAAAAAGAGGAAAAGAAGTGTCATTTTTTTAAATGAACACTTTACATAAACCATTATCAAAACAAACACTTTCAAAAGGATTTATCAAAATCGACGAAGCGAGCAAACCATTTGGGCGAGCAAAGCATTTGTTCACCATGTTCTTTGCCTTTTAGCGAGAACGGCGAGAAAAACATGAGGCGAGCAAGCAATTTGATCTCCATGTTCTTTGTCTTTTAGCGAAATTTGTTTGTCTTCTTCTTAAAACGGCGAGCAAAAGGGGAGGGTGAGCAAAATCAAAATGCCCGATGTGACGATTTTGGTAAATCTCTAAAAAAGTGCGTTTTTGTAATTCTTGTTGGAAAGTGTTCATTCCAGTAATTGATTTGGAAAAAAATCATCACACCACCGCCTAATATGATTATTAGATTCCACATTATCATTGCAAGAGGGACAAGAAATCTATTGGATTTCAATACCTCTAGATGATAGCTTAAGATGATGTGGGAACCTATCTAACTTCAAACGCCACATTAAGATATTAACTTTACGGGGAAGAGACTTATCACATGAAGTCTTAGTATCCAAGGAGGGCAGAATGTGGTCATCGATTAGACGACGCAAATAACCAACATGTTAATACAAATAAGCCATAAAAACGTTTATTTATACTTTTCGATCTTCTAATGTTTTGTCGATAACAAACGTAAAATCATTTCAACGAAACAAATAAAATACGTAAATGGTTTAAGCCAATAGTTTACTAACACACTTACGTTTTCATATAAAACACTAAACAAGTAATAGTGCTTTCATGATTTAGTAATGCATATGTACAACAAATAATTTTTACATAATAGGTAGATATATAAATACTTAGTATGTATATTATAATGGGTAATAGAATAGGTAGAAGTATAAGTATTTGACCATTTGACTAAATACATTGAATGTAGTTGGGTAAAACCCAAAGTCCATAACCCATACCCGTGGAGCATGATCCATAACCCATGACCCATTCCATGACATCATGCATAAGTCATAATGGGTATTATCCATGACCCATGGAGCTAACCCATGACCCATTGACTAGATGCATTGCATCTTCTAGATACATTGTATCTATTTGGATACCCATGGATCAAAGCCTACAACCCATGATCCATGATCCATGACCCCAACCCACTTTAGGAGGAGCATCCTACGGATCCCTAGTATTACACTAGACGGATCCCTCAAGCAAGTGATCCGTGGGATCCGTGGAATAGTAGCATATTTTTGTTTATAAATAGTGAAATTTCTTCATTGTAACTCACCCCTATCACACACATTTTCTCTTAGTGTAGTAAACTCTCTAACCTCAGATCCAAGGGATCTTTCTAAGTAGTTTTGTGTTTGTGTGATTCTCTAGATTCCTCTTAAAGGCGAGATCACCACTTCTTGAAGTCGAGCAAGCTCAAGTCCATGGGTTTCCAAGCTTCGTCATCATCAAGACTACTGATGGTATCTGGTTGATAGTTCTTCTCTTTCTCATTAGAAGAATTGTGTCGAAGACATAGGTGAAAGATGTCTAAAGGGTCAAGACGAAGGCATTAGTGAAAGGTGTCGAAGAGTCGTATTAAAGGCATTAGTGAAAGGTTCCAAAGATCCGTGTTAAAGGCATTAGTGAAGGGTGCCGAAAGTCCACGTTGAAGGCATTAGTGAAGGGTGTCTAGAAGTCGAGTCAAAGACATTAGTGAAAGGTGCCTAGGGTGCACATTCGATATTGTGTGTCGATGTACAAGATAGATTAGTATTGGGTCAAAGGATATTGATATCCTTGTTGATGTTGTCATAAGGAGTGGATCTCCTTTGGGATAGGTGTTGGGTAGTGTTGGGTAGTAGTTCCTCCTTTGTAATGGAACTCGGTATCTAGCCTTGTACCGGATAAAGTGTAGGCGACATTGTGATAGGCATGGTTCTACCTCATGGAAGAACCCGATGTCTAGCCTTGTACCGGATAAAGAGTAGGCGGCATTGTGAAGGCTTCTCCGCCACAAGGAGTTAGTGTTGTGTAGTGATTACGAACTCTCGATTAGGTGACTCGAGGAGTGGAGTAGGGCAAGGAAGGTGTCCTTCTAGCCGAACCACTATAAATACTCACGTTGTGGTTTTGTGCTTCTTACTCTTTACTTTTACTTTACTTACTTGCATAATCATCTATCAACATCCAACGTACACATTTAATAGATTGACATAAATCGATCTAAATAGTTTAAAACCAAGTTTTAATCTGTAAAACTATTCAACCCCCTCCCCCTCTAGTTTTCCATAATTGGTACCAGAGCTTCGTTACCAAGTTTTTAAAGTATATTGTACCTTAAAAACTTGACACGATCCGTGTATAATTGAAAACTACAAAGAAGGTTTTTTACAAAAATAAACACTATGTCTTAAAAACACTTTTGTAGGATGTTGATTGAATGACAACATTATATTTTTTATTTCTTATTTTATCTTACTAAATTGCACTAACCTTTCATCTCATTTTGCTTAGTTAAAGCTCATTCTTATCAAGCCATAGGAATTTCTTGGTAACACGATTACCTTTCCTAAGAAGGTTTCTTAATTACCATCTTGATCACAAAGGAACCGGAGTTGTCTATTGACATTTTTTGTCAAAAGAAAAAGACACTCATAATTGCATTAGAGGTATGACTTTCTAAGTTATCTCTAAATAACATTAGCTTAGAATAAGTATGCTTGCATAGGAACTTATACGATTATATTTTCACATACTCATGTATTATACGTGACTTCGTTTAGAAACTTTTCTTGCATACGTATTACTCTTCCGTCTATAGTCTAGGTTTACAAACATGTGTTTTTATTATTTTTTTTTCCAAAAATCAAATCTCTCTAATAATAAAACAAAACACAAATCTCAAAAATTCCTCCTTCCCCATAAAAACTCCTTTCGCTCGTCAACTCCACCAAAACCTCACTTTTCAAATCTTCCACTTTCAAAAATTACCTCTCATTCAAACTTCATCTTCCCTCTCATCTCATCTCATCTCAAATCAAAACTAAGGAAGAAGTTCATCATCATGGTTTATATCGCCTTCGTGATCATCGTCTTAACACTCATCGCTCTCGTGTATCCCATGATCAAGTTTTCTCATGGAGACATGTACTTTGTGTTGTTAATCTACATTTGTATCATATATCCAATCCTTTGTATCGCTCTTAGCAATGAAATGAAATATTACTAATGTCTTAGTTTATCTCATTTGTTTTTCATTATGTGTTTATCATTTTCTTTTCATGCGTATCTTTTACCTTAACATACTTTCGAAACCTACAATGCATGCTTAACTAGTAAATATTGGCTAGAACACACCTCCTTTTTTATAAACCTAAAAGTTGCAAAAATTTATTTTACGTCAAGATCATTTTTCTGTCACTGCAGATCCACGGATCCCTAAAGTTTAACTAGCCGGATCCCTCTTGGAAGGGAACCGTGAGAACCGTGGAACTTGGAAACAGAATCTCATGCAACATAAAAATCATTTCATAAAAATTTACCATAAAAGGAAAAGTCCCACTAGAATGTTAAGAACTAAGTAAGTTAATTGTCATTGTTAATATAAATCAAGTAAAAACGTTAGGAGATCATTTTTTCCTCTCCTTTGATGTTTCTCCTTATATTAACTTTTCACTTCCGTAGGTCTCGTCATGACTCATGAGTATGAATTCGACTTTCAACTCACTCATGTCTGCATTCCTAATATCTTCTTTGAACCCAACACACCTGGAAATCATGTCCGTGGGTTCAATAATATCGAAACTCGTCACTTCCATGAAGGACGTATTGTTGACACACCTCTACTATACGAAGAAGGTATCAATACCTCTTTCCGAACCATAGGACTAGAAGGCCTTCTCGGAATTAACGAGAAAATCTGTCCACGGTTTGTATTGGAATTCTTCCGTCAAGTTGAACTCGTTCGTAACAAGGATCGATCTCTATCACTTTGGTTTTGGATCAAAAACCAAAAGTTTGTCTTAACCCTTGGGAAATTTGCTCACATTCTCCGAATTCCAAATGATGGACAATGTGCCTTCACTGAAGATTGGTCTCTTGATTCTCTCTTCAACCATCGTGAAGAAAATAGTCCATATTGTTCACACATACCTTCCCCTCAAGAATTAACTCGCATGTTATGCAAACCTCGACCCTATTACTCTGATCCAAACATAATCTATACACATGATATCCGAGATGATCTTAAACCTCTCGCAGTCATTCTACGTGAAAATTGTTGGAGTCTTAGGGGAAATCGAGAAATCCTTCCCGCTTGTTGTGCTCACATAATGTATTTTTTTCTAACCCAACAACCATATAATCTAGCCTATTTCTTCACAAGACGAATTGTAAACCTTCAAAGCAACAAGACAAGCTAATCCCTTATGGAATGTTCATGACACGCCTTTATCATCATATCATGTACTTCCATCCTCAATTTCAAAGTCCGTTGTACGCACTTGTGAATAAGATGATGGAACCTCTAAACACATCTCACATCAAGTCTTTCTTCATTCCTTAATCGGAAAATACTCATCATCCAGTTGACGATCCATCTAGCGAAAACGCTCAAGAAACTTAGTTTCCTTTCCTAATAGGTTCAATCCTTAGATTTCATCTTTTATCATTGTAATGTGATCATTCTCATAAAATAAAACATTTAACGTTTGATGTCTCACTTATACAGTTGTTCAAATTCCTTAGAAAACACTGTCTTTGAAATACGATACCTTGTGCAAATTTTGCATACCTTCTGTGAAGGTATTATTTTGCAGGAGACGGATCCCTCACTTTGTACTAGACGGATCCCTCCACTTAGGGAACCGGGCAAACAGAAATGTTGCAGACCTCCACACATCAAACCAGCCCACTAAACCACTTCACACTAGCTAAACATAATACCTTAGGACCACTTAAGTCTTCCTCAAGCTCAGTAGGCATCACACTCACTCATAGCTCATTTAGGATCACACTCAAGGTACTTTTTGATTTATCATCTCACCAAAGCTCATCATTCTTCCACTCCAATACTCATACATTATTTCTCACATGTTAACACATCTAGTCTTATAATTCTCTCAATTTTAGCAAATTGATTTTAGTCATCCTTACCCCAAAATGGGTCAAAAACTAGTTTTTCATTTCTTATAATTTTTAAAGAATTTTACAAAATTATCTTGAGTTATCATCTGATCTCTAGGATCATTTAGCACCACTTGACACTCAAATTTCCTAGTGTCATCTTTGATCATTCATTGGTACTCATAAAGTCCCATTTTCTTCCATAAAAGGCAATCATTAGCTACCATCACTCATTGCCCTTGATCATTTAAGTTTCCTTTCATTTAAGACACTTAGGAAGACTGAAATACTCAAAATGTATAGGTACTAGACCTTACAAAACATCATTTTCCTCTTTTCTTGGCTGCTGAGAGCCGGATCCCTAGGATTAGCCTAGACGGATCCCTCATTGGAGGGAACCGTGGGAACCGACTGACAGATTCAAGCCTAACTCTAGCTAAAACAATCATTTCAAGCTCTCGTTGCTAACTTGAATACTCCATCTTGCCTTAATTAACCTCCTTGATCAGTGCAACTCTGAAGTTGACCCTTGTGCATGCAAATCATCACATTTCAAAGGATCTTAGTGGCTTAAGTCATGAATGCACTTGCCAAATCCTTCTCCTTATAAACCATCTTGTTAGGGCTTCTTAGTCACCACCTATAACTTAAATCTCAGCAACTAGAAGCTTCTATCTCACTAAACTTTTGTCATCTCATCATGAGAAAAGCTCCTAGTGGTAACTCATCCACCAAAGGACCACCCAAGAAACTTGCTCGTGTTATTCACGAAATTTCTTCAACCGAATCATCTCCCGTTAAATCCACAAATGCTAGGATTTCTCCTCCACCAATCAAACCAATCCCCAAAAGGATTGTTCCCACAAAACTACCAATGCCAAACACCACTATAGCTCATAAACCAAACACTCATATTTCCACTAAACCATCACCATTAGTGCCTAGAGCCATATCATTTACCACTCCACATGCATCTCCACACCTCTACAACTTAGAGGAATTGTCTTCTAGGCCCTCTCATCCTCCATCATTGCCAACATTCTCCTCTATAGAGAGGATAACACGACAAAATCAAGGTGTTGAATTGACACTAGCACCGACATCCTTTCTCCGTCACCCTCAAATAGCCCCTTCTGGATTATGAGGAATCTCCAAAGTCAACCACCCGATCACATGGAAGTAGATACTTCTCTACCACCATCCTCGACACATGTTCCACCACCACCACCACCTTTGGTTGAATCACCTCCAAATATACCTTCACAAATCCCTCATCCTTCTGTGGAAACTCAACCCAACCTTTCATCTCAAGCAATTTCATTTCTACCTCCACCATTTCCTAGCCATGACAAAGATTGTTATCATTGTCAACATGTTGAAGGCTTGATACATGAACTACGTGAAGAGCAATGTTTCATGTTTTATCACCTCCTCGAATGTTTCGACGAGGTCAACAAACCTAAACAACCTTGAGCTTAAGGATTCAAGTGGTGTCCTAGTCTTAAGTTTAACTTAGATAGATTAGGAATCATACTTCATGTTTAAGTTATTCTCTTAGTTTTAGAGATATGTAGATCATTTCTCATGTTTTTATTGAATGAAATTACATGTTATAGGCCATATTATCTTGAAAATATGTTTGGTGCCTTAATGCATATCTCATTTTGATGTTAACATCACATTTTACATCACCATTGCTGACTTAAGCTCACAGACATACGGATCCCCCAGTTTAGCTTACATGGATCCCTCCAAAGGAGGAACCGTAGGATCCGTGCAACAGAAGACCTGTTTAATACTAACTTGTGTCTTATTTGCTGGAAATTATGCATTATATACTTGTTTTCTAACTTTTGTTTTGTAGATTTTCAATATACACATGAAGACTTTGACACCCTTAGCTAGGGGGAGTTTCTTGTCAAAGCAAAACATTGAAAAATCATTTGCAATATCATTTACATAGGATTACATTACTTGACGTCCTCCTTGCAAAGGAGCACTCATCAAGGGGGAGCATGTTCGTCAATAGGACGAAACCATTTGCAAAATTGCAATGCACTCGTTTAGTATTCCTACTTACTTGACGCCCTCACAAAGGGATGGACTCGTCAAGGGGGAGCTAAGACGAGAATACTTCTCTTCCCTTACTCTTTATTTTTTTTCATTCTTTTCTTTTCACATGTTTCTCCTAAAACAATGTGTTAGTTTCTTTTCGACACTCTTTTTGTTTTGAAAAAAAGGGGGAGAAGAAAGTAAAAACTCCAATTTAAACTTTTGCGAATTTTAGTTTTTTCCTTAAAATAATCTTATGTTTTATCATCAACAAAAAGGGGGAGATTGTTAATACAAATAAGCCGTAAAAACGTTTATTTATATTTTACGATCTTCTAATGTTTTGTCGATAACAAACGTAAAATCATTTCAACGAAACAAATAAAATACGTAAATGGTTTGAGCCAATAGTTTACTAACACACTTACTTTTTCATATAAAACACTAAACAATTAATAGTGCTTTCATGATTTAGTAATGCATATGTACAACAAATAGTGTTTACATAATGGGTAGATATATACATACTTAGTATGTATTATAATGGGTAATAGATAGGGTAGAAGTATAAGTATTTGACTATTTGACTAAATACATTGAATGTAGTTGGGTAAAACCCAAAGTCCATTACCCATACCCATGGAGCATGATCCATAACCCATGACCCATTGCATGACATCATGCATAAGTCATAATAGGTATTATTCATGACACATGGAGCTAACCCATAACCCATTGAATAGATGCATTGCATCTTATAGATACATTGTATCTATTTGGATACCCATGGATCAAAGCATACAACCCATGATCCATGATCTATGACCCACAACCCACTTTAGGGGGAGCGTCCTATGGATCCCTAGTATTACACTAGACGGATCCCTCAAGCAAGGGATCCGTGGAACAGTAGCATATTTTTGTCTGTAAATAGTGAGCCATTTCTTCATTGTAACTCACCCCTCTCACACACATTTTCTATTAGTGTTGTAAACTCTCTAACCTCATATCCAAGGGATCTTTCTATGTAGTTTTTTGTTTGTGTAATTCTCTAGGTTCCTCTTAAAGGCGAGATCACCACTTTTTGAAGTCGAGCAAGCTCAAGTCCATGGGTTGCCAAGATTTGTCATCATCAAGACTACTGATGGTATCTTGTTGATAGTTCTTCTCTTTCTCATTAGAAGTATTGTGTTGAAGACATAGGTAAAAGATGTCTAAAGGGTCAAGACGAAGGCATTAGTGAAAGGTGTCGAAGAGTCGTATCGAAGGCATTAGTGAAAGGTGCCAAAGATCCGTGTCAAAGGCATTAGTGAAGGGTGCCAAAAGTCCGTGTCAAAGGCATTAGTGAAGGGTGCCGAAATTCCACGTTGAAGACATTAGTGAAGGGTGTCTAGAAGTCGATTCAAAGGCATTAGTGAAAGGTGCCTAGGGTGTACATTCGATATGGTGTGTCGATGTACAAGATAGATTAGTATTGGGTTAAAGGATATTGATATCCTTGTTGATGTTGTCATAAGGAATGGATCTCCTTTGGGATAGGTGTTTGGTAGTAGTTCCTCCTTTGTAATGGAACTCGGTATCTAGCCTTGTACCGGATAAAGTGTAGGCGACGTTGTGATAGGTTTGGTTCTACCTCGTGGAAGAACTCGGTGTTTAGACTTGTACCGGATAAAGAGTTGGCGACGTTGTGAAGGCTTCTTCGCCACAAGGAGTTTGTGTTGTGTAGTGATTACGAACTCTCTAGTAGGTGACTCGAGGAGTGGAGTAGGGCAAGGAAGGTGTCCTTGTAGCCGAACCACTATAAATACTCGCGTTGTGGTTTTGTGCTTCTTACTCTTTACTTTTACGTTACTTACTTGCATACTCATCTATCAACATCCAACGTACACATTTAATAGATTGACATAACTCGATCTAAATAGTTTAAAACCAAGTTTTAATCGGTAAAACTATTCAACCCCCCCCCCCTTCTAGTTTTCCACACAACAGAAAACATCCCATCGTGAGCAAGATACCACGTGCATTTATCCATATCTTCTCCAACCTCAATTTGACTGCTTTCCAGTAACATGTTATTTAGATGTGTAGAGTTTCGAACTCCAAGAATACTACGAGACCAATTCCATGACCATTGCCCATTGGAAATACGATCCATAATCAAACAATTCTTCGCTTGTTCCAAACGAAATAGCCTATTGAAATGAATGTACAAAGGCGAATTACCAAACCAAATATCTTTCCAAAAGAGAATGAAGGAATCACAGCCCACCTAAAAGCGAATAGAATCCACAACGCTAGAAATTAATATTAGCCCAATGCTAGAAATTACAACCACATCATTCACAATGATTCTCAAAAACTACAACGAATCTCGCACGGAGCAACATCGACCCTAAACTACTACAATGATTCCAAACAACTATGTCGACCCCAAATTTGATTCAAACGACCCTTACATCGACCTTGTGAAGATCTAAAAATTATAAGAAAACCCTTGTGAACTAAAAATACTACAACACCATACCACTTTAGGGCATCACCTGATAGGAAGCATGAAAACGGGTGGTAAAACATATCACTCCCTTGACAGTCAAATGAGACGAAACTCGCTGAAATCTCCAACGAAACAGTTTCAGCCACACAACCAAACTGAGTGGTGGCACAATGATATGTGATATAAGTTAAGGAAGAAGATAACCCATTTTTGCAAGACCACCGCATTTCGAGGCTATTTGACCCTTGCCGACTTGAAACTTCCTAGATCCAAAACCAAACTTTAGCCACAAGACCACTAAATTGATCATCTCTACTAAACCACCTAAAAACATGACAGTTATGACTATAATAAACTGCAAGCTAAAACCATTACCCTCGCCAACCTACACCTTTGAGCCTTGACCCTTGTCGACCCAAAACTTCCTTGCACTAAAACCAAATTTTAGCTACAAGACCACCGAACTCTCCATCTAGACCAAGCCACCTCAAAACGTGACAACTATAACTACATTACCCGCAAGCTAAAAACCAAGGCCCACGGCAACCAACAACCTTAAACCTAAAAAACTAAAAGAAAACTCGAACCATGACCCATAACGTTTTTTATAATTCGTAAAAAGCAATATGACCAATAAACTTCCAAAATACAAAACATGACCTACACCGAGACCTTACCACGACCCAAAAAAAACTGCGACACCAACCTAAAATCACATATCTAAATACAATTGTTTGATCCACCATTACTTGGCCACCGTATGACCACCACAACTTGAAACCGCCACAACCTGAACAAATTTTTCTAAAATGAACCACCACAACATTTTCACAACAAACCTAAATTCAAAGCTTGAATCATCCTAACCGATGACCGGATATGAAAACAGATCCACCAACTAAACGACCTAATTTGAAATACTAACCACAAAATTCCCACATAAAACCCACAATACATGACCTTTATCGGTAAAAATCGACGTGAAACAGATGCATAGATGCAAAAGAGAACTAAATAACGTGAAGTGAGATGGAGCCTTCGGCCTTCAGCCTAAGCTGACGACTAATGTGAAGCGGTGGAAGTTGAAAGGCTAGGGTATATTAAATGATAGGCTAGGGTTTGTTGGCGTCTTTGCCTTATTCTATATGTTAATACAAATAAACGTTATTTTTTTAATGATTTCTCTACGTTTTGTTAATGACCAATATAAAAACATATAAAGTAAAAGTTCAAGTAAACAAGTTTTAGACTTAAGTTTTCACTTGACGAGAATCACTTAATGTATGAACATAGATCCCCAAAACTTGTATAATGATCAAAGAAGGTTTTCGCATACATAATGCATTGAACACTTGCATAATTTTTAAATATTGCATGTTTTTATAAATTTTCACAAAAGTTTACTTACACTTTATTTTAAACATTACTTTTATTAAAAGAAAATATTTTAATTATCATTTGACTCACAAGTCAAGTATCTTCATCATGCATGAATTTAAGTATTTACCATTTTGGTAATAATATAAAATTAACCATCTAGAAGGTATCTGTGGAAAACTAGAAGGGGGGTTGAATAGTTTTTCCAATTAAAACTTCCTTTTAAACTATTTAGATCGACTTATGTCAATCTATTTGGATGTGTGTTGGATGTTGATAAACAATCATATAGAAGTATGTAATGAAAAGATAAGAGTAAGAAGCACAAAACCACAATGCGAGTATTTATAGTGGTTCGGCTACAAGGACACCTTCCTTGCCCTACTCCACTCCCCGAGTCACCTACTCGAGAGTTTGTAATCACTACACGACACTGACTCCTTATGGTGGAGAAACCTTCACAACGTTGCCTACTCTTTTTCCGGTACTAGGCTAACCACCGGGTTCTTTCACACCAAGGTGAACCACACCTACCACAACGTCGCCTACCCTTTATCCGATACTAGGCTAGATACCGAGTTCCATTACAATGGAGGAACTACTACCCAACACTACATCAACGACTAATCCCAAAGGAGACCAACTCCTTATTACAACAACATCAAGGATATCAATATCTTTGGATCCAATACTAATCTATCTTGTACATCGAAACACACCATATCGAATGTACATCTAAGGCACCTTTCACTAATGCCTTTAACTAGATTTTCAAGACACCCTTCACTAATGTTTTGTGACTTGACTTCTAGGCACCCTTCACTAATGCCTACAATACGGACGATCGACACCTTTCACTAATGTCTTCTTCTTGACACTTGAGACATCTTTCACTAATGTATTCAACACTACACTTTTTAGAAGAAAGAAAAGAACCATCAACAAGAGGACTTCAGTAGTCTTGATGATGAGGAAGCATAGCAACTCATGGACTTGAGCTTTCTTGACTTCAAAAGTGGTGATCTCGCCTTTAAGATGAACCTAGAGAATCACACAAAAACAAAACTACAAACATAGATCACTAGGATCTGGGGTTAGAGAGTTTTAAACTCAAGGAGAAAGTATGTGAGAAAGGGCTGAGAAACAATGAAGAAATGGCTCACTATTTATAGAGAGAAAATGCTTACTGTTCCCGGATCCCACGGATCCCTCCCACAAGGGATCCGTCTAGCGTAAAGCTAGGGATCCGTGGGACGCTCCTCTTTGCCCATGGGTATTTTGGTTATGGGTCATGGGTTATGGGTTATGGGTTGATCCATGGGTTTCTTACTAGATACAATGTATCTTATGAGTGCAATGCACCTAGTCAAATGGGTATGGGTCAATACCATGGGTTATGGATATTATCCATATATGATATAAGCATGATGTCATGCAATGGGTTATGGGTCAAGCTCCATGGATATGAGTCATGGAATTTGGGTTGTACCCAACTACATTCAATGTATTTGGTCAATGGGTTATGATACTTAAGTTTCTACCCATTTAAATTACCCAATATACTACATACTAGCTATGTGTATATTTTACCCAAATATGTAAACACTAGCTGTTGTACATATGTAATACTAAATCATAAAATCACTTATACTTGTTTTATTGTTTTATGTGAGAACATAAGTATGTTAGAAACTATTAGTTCAAACCATTTAAGTATTTTATTTGTTTCGTTAAAATGATTTTACGTTTGTTATCGACAAAACATTAGAAGATCATAAAATATAAATAAACGTTTTTACGGCTTATTTGTATTAACAATCTCCCCCTTTTTGTTGATGACAAAACATAAAATTATTTTAAGAAAAAGCTAAAATTCGTAAATGTTTGAATTTATAGTTTTTACTTTCTTCTCCCCCTTTTTGTCGAAACAAAAAGAGCTTCGAAAGGAAACTAACACATTGTTTTTAGAAAAACATGTGAAAAATTAGAAAAGAAAGAGAAAGGTAGAGAGCAAGTAACGGGATAGGATCTCGTCTTAACTCCCCCTTGACAAGTCCATCCTTATGTGAGGGCGTCAAGAAAAATAGTACTAAGCTAGTTCATTTGCAGCTAATTTTGCAAAAGATTTCGTCTATGTGACGAATGTGCTCCCCCTTGATGATTGCAACTTTGAAAAGGGATGTCATGAAATGTAATCCTAATATTGCAAGTAATTTTGCAATGTATTGCTTTGACACAAAGCTCCCCCTAGCTTTAGGGTGTCAAAGTCTTCATGTGTAAATTGAATAACTACAAAACAAATGTTAGAAAACAAGTAAAATGCATGATTTCCTTCAAATATGACTCAAGTTAGTAGAAAAATACTTTTCTGTCTCACGGATCCCACGGTTCCCTCCTTGTAGGGATCCGTCTAGGCAAGTTTAAGGGATCCGTCTGGCTGATGATTAGTTTCAGCAATGGTGATATAACAAATAATGTTAATATCAAAGTGAGATATGTATTATACAACATAATCATATACTCAGAAATATAGCAAGTAGCATGTATTTTCATTTAATAAAACTAGAGATATGATATACATGACTCTAAAAACTAAGAAAATGATTGATACATGACTTGGAATTACTAGACTTATCTAAGTAACGCTTGATACTAGGACACCACTAAAAATCCGCTCAAGTTTGTTTAGGTTTAATCTCGTCGAAACGTTCGAGGAGGTGATAGAACATGAAAGCGCTGATCTTCAGTTTACTTCATGTATCAAACTTTCAACATGTTGACAATGATAACAATCTTTGTCATGGCTAGCTAGTGGTGGTGGAAGAAATGAAATTACTTGATGCGAAGGATCAAGTGAAGCGGGTTGGGTAGCCTCAAACGACGGAGGGATTGGTGGAGGCACATTTGAAGATGGCTCGACCAAGAATGACGGTGATGGTAGGGAAGTGTCAACTTCCATATGGTCGGGTGGTTGACTTTGATAATTTCTCATAATCTAAATGGGATTATATGATAGTGACGGCGAAACGGAAGCCGGAGCTAGTGTTGACTCAACACCTTGATTATGTACCATTATTCCTCCTAATGAGGAGAATGTTGCCGGTGGAGGAGGATGAGACGGCCTAGGAGGCAAATCCTCTAAATTGTAGAGGTGTGGTGATGATAGTGGAGTTGTGAATGAAATAGCTCTAGGAACCAATGGTGATGGTTTAGTGGAGATGGGATTGTTTGGCCTAGGAGGTATGGTGGTGTTTGACATAGGTAGTTTTGTGGGTACTATCCTTTTAGGGATTGGTTTGATTGGAGGAGCCTTGCATTTGTGGACTTGACCAGATATGATTATGTTGAAGATATTTCGTGTACAACACGAGCAATTTTCTTGGGTGGTTCTTTGGTTGATGAGTTACCACTTGGAGTTTTCCTCATGATGAGATGATTTCAAGAAGTTTGTAAAGATTTCTAAGTGCTGAAAGTTAGAATGAAGATGGTGACTTTAGGAGTCCTAACAATGTGGTTTATAAAGCAAGGGATTCGCCAAGTGCATTCCAGACTTAGGCCACTAAAATTCATTGGAATGTGATGATTAACATGCACAAGAGTCAACTTCATAGTTGTACTAATGTAGGAACTCATTTAAGATGAGATGGAGTGTTCAAGTTAGCACGATGAGCTTGAAATGATTGTTTTGGCTAGAATTGACATAAATCTGTCATACGGATCCCACGGTTCCCTCCTTTGAGGGATCCGCCTAGGCTAATCCTAGGGATCCGTCTATTAGCAGCTAAGAAAAGATAGCAATGATGTTTGTAAGGTCTAATTCCTATTTCTTCTTGAGGGTTTCAGTTTATCAAAGTGTCTTAAATGAAGTGGTGCTCAAATACTTAAGGGTAATGAGTGATGTAGCTAATGATTGCCTTTTATGGAAGAAATTGGAACTTTTTTGAGTACCAATGAATGAACAAAGATGACACTATAGATTTTGAGAGTGTCAAGTGGAGTTAAATGATCCTAGAGATCAGATAGTGACTTAGGATAATGTTTTGGAGAATATCCTAAAGGTTTAAGATGGAAAAAACTATAATTTGATCAATTTCGACCAATTTTGAGGTAAGGATGATTATGATCAATTTTGTCATAATCGAAAGATTTCGAAAGTTAGATATGAGGGATTATGTGAGAAATGATGTGTGATCTTGAGAGCGGAAGAGTAATGGGTTTAAGTGAAACGATAGATCTACAAGCGTCTTAATTGTGATCTAGGTGAGTTATGTATGAGTAGGAAGGATCTACTTAACTTGATAAGGACTTAATTTTCCTTAAGACACCATGTCTAGTTTAGTGTGAGGTGTTCTAAGGATATGTTTGAAATACAATGTTTGCAATTGCATTTTCTGTTTGCCGGATCCCACGGTTCCCTAAGAGTCGGGATCCGTCTAGCACAACCTTTGGGATCCGTCTATCTGCTAAGCAGAACCTTTACTAAAGGTATGCAATGATTTTGACAATGCATTATATTTCAAGGTTAGTTAAGGAGGTTCTAATACTAAGATATCAAATTTAAGATGTTTTATTTCATGAAGGAAATTGGATTACATTGATAAAGCATGAGTACAAAAGGATTGATCCTATTTGAAAGACTACTAAGTTCCTTGAGCGTTTTCGCTAGAAGGATCATCAAATGGTTGATGAGTGTTGGTGGAATCAAGAATGAAGAAAGTCTTCATGAGAGATGTGTTTAGTGGTTCCATCATCTTGTTTACAAGTACGTTCAACGGACTTTGAAATTGAGGATGAAAATGCATGACGTTATGATAGAGGCGCGTCAAGAACATTCCATAAGGGATGAGTTTATTCTTGGAGCCTTGAAGATTTACAATTCGCCTTGCGAAGAAGTAGGCGAGATTGTATGGTTGTTGTGTTAGCAAACAATACATTATGTGAGCACAACAAGCGGGAAGGATTTCTCGATTTCCCCTAAGACTCCAAACATTTTCACGTAGAAAGAGTACAAGAGGTTTGTACTCTTCTCGAATGTCCCGTGTAAAGATAATGTTTGGATCGGAGTAATATGGTCGAGGTTTGCATATTATGCGATTCAAATCCTCCGGGGAGGGGTGAAAGCACATTGTCCATGATTTGGAATTCGGAGAATTTGAGATTATTGCCCAAGGGTTAAAACAAACTTTTGATTTTTGATCCAAAACCAAAGAGATAGAGAACGATCCTCGTTACGAACGAGTTCGACTTGACGGAAGAATTCCAATACAAACCTTGGACATACTTTCTCGTTAATTTCGAGAAGACATTCCAATCCTATGGTTCGGAAGGAGTTATTGATACCTTCTTCAATTGTAGAAGGTGTCTACAATACGTCCTTCGTGGAAGTGACGGTTTTCGAGATTATTGAACACACGTACATGATTGCCAGGTGTGTTGGGCTCAAGGGAGATGTTAGGAGTGTAGACGCTAGTGAGTGAAAAATCAAACTCATATTCATGCGACATAGCGAAACCTATAGGAAAGACAAGTTAATAGGATGTGACGTATTATGGGTAAAACAATGATTACCTAACGTTTTTACAAGATGTTTATTAACAATGACATTTAACTAACTTAATATTTGACATTCTAGTAAACCATTTTTTTTGGAAGAAAGTGGTTTTTATTTTGCATGAAAATTTGTTATCCAGAAGGACTATTCCCACGGTTCCCTTCTATAAGGGATCCGGCTAGTATACTTGTCGGGATCCGTGGGTCTGTAGTAGAAAATGTAAAACAGATTTGATAAAAACATATGTTTTACAATTTTATACCAAGATATGTGTTTTAGCCTACATTTTCTTTTAGCATGCATACATGGCTTCTAGTGTATCATGAAAGAATACGAAACATACAAATCAAAAGAAATGACAAACACATTATGATAATAATAACCTAGATAAACTAGACTATTAATAATATTTCATTTCAATGCTAAGAATGATACAAAGGATTGGGTATATGATCCCAATGTAGATTAACAACACAAAGTATATGTCTATGTTTGAGAACTTCATCATAGGGAACACAAGAGCGATGAGTGTTAAGGCGATGTGCACGAGGGCGATGTAAACCATGTTGATGACGAACCTTCTTGGTTTTGGTTTGAGATGAGATGAGAGGAAGATGAAGTTTTGAATGAGAGGTAATTTTTGAAAGTGGAAGATTTGAAAAAGTGAGGATTTGATAGAGTTGAACGACGGATGGTTTATTTATGGGGAAGGAGGAATTTTTGAGATTTGTGTTTTGTTTTATTATTAGAAGGATATGATTTTTGGATTAAATGAAATAAAACACAAGTTTTATAAACCACTACTTTAGACGAGAAAGTAACACGTATGTGAGAAACACTTCCTAATGAAGCTACATGTAATACATGTATATGCACAAAATATAATCATAAAAACCTAAGCGAGCATACTTAATTATCAAGCTAATGTCATTTCGAGATAAATAGAAAGTCATACCTCTAGTGCACTTAGGAATGTCTTTACAAATGACACAACAAATGTCAGTAGACAATTTCGGCTCCTTTGTGTTTAAGATACCTTCTTAGGGAAGGTATTCTTATTACCAAGTGATTCCTATAGCTTGGTAGATATGAGCTTTGACTAAGCAACATGACAAAGAGGATTAGTGCAATTAAATAAAAAATAAATAATAAGAAAAATGTTGTCATCTAATCAACATCCAAACAAAGAGTTTTAAAAGACATGGTGTTTGTTTTTATGAAAGACCTTCTTTGTAGTTTTCAATTAACCATGGATCGTATCAAGTTTTTAAAGTACAATATACTTCAAGAAACTTGGTAACGAAGCTCTGATGCCAATTGTAGAAAACTAGAAGGGGGGGTTGAATAGTTTTGCCAATTAAAACTTTCTTTTAAACTATTTAGATCGACTTATGTCAATCTATTTGGATGTGTGTTGGATGTTGATAAACAATCATATAGAAGTATGTAATGAAAATATAAGAGTAAGAAGCACAAAAGCACAACGCGAGTATTTATAGTGGTTCGGCTACAAGGACACCTTCCTTGCCCTACTCCACTCCCCGAGTCACCTACTCGAGAGTTTGTAATCACTACACGACACCGACTCTTTATGGTGGAGAAACCTTCACAACGTTGCCTACTCTTTTCCGGGTACTAGGCTAACCAGGGTTCTTTCACACCAAGGTGAACCACACCTACCACAACATCGCCTACCCTTTATCCGGTACTAGGCTAGATACCGAGTTCCATTACAATGGAGGAACTACTACCCAACACTACATCAACGACTAATCCCAAAGGATACTAACTCCTTATTACAACATCATCAAGGATATCAATATCCTTGGATCCAATACTAATCTATCTTGTACATCGAAACACATCATATCGAATGTACATCTAAGGCACCTTTCACTAATGCCTTTAACTAGATCTTCAAGACACCCTTCACTAATATCTTGTGACTTGACTTCTAGGCACCCTTCACTAATGCTTACACACCTACAATACGGACGATCGACACCTTTCACTAATGTCTTCGTCTTGACACTTGAGACATCTTTCACTAATGTCTTCAACACTACACTTCTTAGAAGAAAGAAAAGAACCATCAACAAGAGGACTTCAGTAGTCTTGATGATGAGGAAGCATAGCAACTCATGGACTTGAGCTTGCTTGACTTCAAAGGTGGTGATCTCGCCTTTAAGAGGAACCTAGAGAATCACACAAAAACAAAACTACAAACATAGATCACTTGGATCTGGGGTAAGAGAGTTTTAAACTCAAGGAGAAAGTATGTGAGAAAGGGGTGAGAAACAATGAAGAAATGGCTCACTATTTATAGAGAGAAAATGCTTACTGTTCCCCGGATCAAACGGATCCCTGCCACAAGAGATCCGTCTAGCGTAAAGCTAGGGATCTGTGGGACGCTCCTCGTTAAAATGATTTTACGTTTGTTATCGACAAAACATTAGAAGATCGCAAAATATAAATAAACGTTTTTACGGCTTATTTGTATTAACAGTATCTTCTCATTTGGTAAGTATCTCTAATGCAATCTTGCATTGATAAATGGATTAACCATTTTGATAATAATCCAATACTAAAGAAGAAAGCATCAAACTTGTTTTGCATGAAAACACAATTAGTCTATTTAGGGTGTTATGTGTCTTAAAAATCAAAGAAGAATATTAGCCCTTTATCCCTTTACTTTCTCATGCATCACAAGTAAGAATTTATTTCAAATAAGGCTTGAATGATCCCTAAAAAACGGATAGATTTTAGCAGTTTTATGAGGGATGGATCCCTCTTGGGGCTCGTGGGTCCATTGGGGTCTGGTCCAGCTCAAATGTTGTCTATGTAAGCAAGTCATATGCATACCATTTTACTCATCCCTTGCAATTATTTTTCTAGCATTCTTTCACACATTCATACACATACTTTTGTGATAATTATCTAGTTTTATATTCATTTAACGTGATCCACAACTAATGCATCTTTATAGCAAGTGAATAACACAAGAGGATTTTCATGTCTTATGTGCTATAGTTGTTAGCTTTTATATTTGCAATTGTGGTATTATATTTCACTAGCATACTTCAAAGTTCATAAACACCACCAAACACCAAAATAGAAAGTTTGGTTAGTATTTTATTCCTCAAAATACATAGAGTGAAAGGTTGAATTTACATCAGTTAGAACTCGGTATTTAACTTAGTATCGGTAAAAGTGTAAGCCACGTTGTACGGTTTTCTCTGCCAAGTTAGAGAGCTTGTTGACATAGTTAAGTAAACTCTTGAGTCAGAAACTCGGGAAGTGGAGTATGGCGAGAAATGAGCTTCATTACCGAACCACTATAAATTCTTGTATTGTGGTTTGATATTTTCATTACTTACTGATAGTCTTGCATTTACATTTACATATTATCATTGTTTGATTTCACAATAAGTTTTTAATATTATGATTTTAAAACGGTAAAACTATTACCCCTTCTATTTTTTTGCAGTATATACTTTAGCTAAAGTAAATTTTAAACGCTTAGCCTAAGATAATACATCAGAATAAACGCTAAAGTAAATTTTAAACGCTTAGCCCTCGTGCTCGTATCGTTCTCAAAAAGTGTTGCCACGTCAGCAAAACGCTCTATAACACCAGAAATCCTTTGGCACCACTTTTTTCTACCGTTACCTTTGGCACCGGAAATATGGTGTCGTTGGACAATTTTTTTTTTCATTTACATAATTTATTTAAATATATATAAAATTAAAACTAAAACACATTAAATTAATTATATAAAAAAAAACATTACATGAAAAAAAAAAGAAAAAAAAGAAAAAGAAAACGAGAAAGGCATTAAAGAAAAAGACATTAAAATTAAAAATACACAAAGTTAACTAGTTTTTGGTTGGATATTTTGCCATATTCGTGCTTTTTGGGCATTGATGATAGTCGCGTCGATCGAATCCATCTTGCTTGTGTCCATTTGTAGCACTCGCAAGTCCTCAGCTAGCTTTTGAGAACTGATTAAATCAACTCTTGCGAGTGACTCTCGTTCGAGAACATCCATCTTCATCTTGCGGTCTAACTCGTATTGTTGTTGCATCATTTCTTGAAGCATTGTCGGGTTTGAACCGGCACTAGCAGTCGAGTTTGACAAACGGTGACTCTTAGAAATTCAGTACCTGCCGTTTGGCCGTGGCAACTCGTCTGCTCCAAAATACTCGGGTTCCTCCTCCGTAACCCGAAGACGATTTTGCCTTGCCAATGTCGATTCAGGATTTTTCCACTTGTGTTTGTCTTTCAAAAATCCTCAAGCGTTCATGTGTTTAAAGTCTAAACCCATAATCGTTTTATACAATGTATGTACCCTCGGCATAAAATCTTTATCGTTCTCCCCACTAATAACACTTGTTTCATACACTAACGAATTCCATTTGGTAACCTATCGATTCATTGGAGTCCACGTTCCCGTCAACATGTTCTTGGTACGAATAGTCCAATTGTGTTTCTCGGCTTCGATATTGTATACGTCGAGAATTCGATACCAAAACGTTTCCTTTGATTGATTCACACCCCTTTTTGGATCCTCGAATATTTGAATCAAACACTCCGCCAAAAGAAACTCTTCATCTTGGGTCTAAAGGTTACGAGCCCGAGTATCATCTTGCAGTTTTTTGGTTTTTTTCGTCTTCGTCTTCCCCTTACTTTTCTTTTTGTTGTTTTTTTCGATGTCGGGGTCGGGGCCGCCTCTTCTTCATCTTCATCTTCGTCTCGTAAATGGAAGGATGCATGGTCGGAATTTGGTTGGGAAGTGGTGCTTTGGTTTTGTTGTTGTTGTTGTTGTTATTGAGAAAATTGAGTATATTGTTGTTGTTGTTGCAATTTCCGTTTACTAAGTAGCATCTGTTCTTGAGGAGTCATATATGGGTTTGGGAAGGTGGGAAAGTAAGGCGCTTGTGACTATGGATTCGAAGACGAGCCCGGACACCGTCATTTGATTCGAAGGGTCGGTTAGCATATTGTTAATCAATGATGAATTGGGATTCATTTTGTTTGGAAAAAAATGAGTGAAGTAGAGAATAGTATGTTATTAAGATTTTTAAGTGGTAAAATTTTAATTTTTTTGGAGGTTTTAATTGAGTCCAAACGGCTATATATCCATTGCCAAAACGTTTTAATTCTTTCCAACGTTCCAATTTTTCAAACAAGAAAGAAAAAAAAAACCGAATGATGTCGGCTGTTATCCACAACGCGAGCCGCGATACGTGAGCCAAATTTTTTTTCGACTGATGCTTTAGCGTGAGAGAACGGCGCATGCGTAGCCTACACTCTAAAGCGTATATGACGCATAAAGACATAATACCATACCTCATGCAAACATATAAAGAAAAAACTAAAAGGTTATTTGCATATAAGCCTAAAGGGAAACCAAGGCTAAAAGTATAAATATGATGATAGATATGAACGTGGGGTAAGGACACAAAATAAGTGAATATTCATGCAAACTTTAGATATGTCAACTCATAATTTCTTTTGTTTCAATGCTAGTCTCAGTTTTCATTTTTCTTATTTATTTATTTTTTCTTTTTTCTATAGGACCATAAAATAAGTGAATATTAAACTTTAGATATGTCAACTCATAATTTTATTTATTTTTATTATGAGACATAAATAAGTGAATATTAAACTTCAGATATGTCAACTCATAATTTCTTGTGTTTCACCATTAGTCCCATTTTTTTTTCTTTTTTTTTTTCTTTTTAAACGAACTTTAGATATGTCAACTTTTAAAAAGAACAAGAAATAGTTTAAAGTTAAGTTTGTGGTTATTTTTTCTTGTTGAAAACATAACATCTCAAAAGCTAGTTTGCTTTCTAAGGGGACTGGCAATGGGTTCGGGGTGGCTTTCGGTTTGGTTTATACCGATCGGTAACACCAATGTCACCAAATCGGTGTGGTGTGGGTGTATGGCAAATCGGGATAGTTCCCCGAATTGGTGTGGGAGAGGGACAAGAAAAAATAGCCGTTTAACTAAAAAACTAGATGAGGTATGGGTTAGGCATGGTTGCCACTAAAAAACTATGGTTATGTATGAGATATGTATGAGATGAGATGGAAGGATATTATTGGTGGGTAATTAGGTATGGTGGCATGACTGCCACCCCCCTAAGAGAACACGGTGAGGGAACGAGTCACATGTCAAATGCATAAAAATGAACCGATAACACATTATTATCATACCGGCCAACATGCCATTGGGTGTTTGAGCCATTGTTCTCAGTTTTTTTTTTTTTTTAGTGAGTAAGTATATTTGGTGGGGTATTTTGTGAGACTTATATGTATCAATAACATGTTATTGGTGTGTAATGGAAGAGAGATATTTTAGTTTTTGAATTGTTATTAAAAAAGAATGATGTGTCATTAAAGTGATGTAGTGATAACATATTATGATACCTCGCACTCTAATACGTTTAAATGTGGAAGTGTGGATGTTGTTATTTAAAGTTAAATACCTTACCATGATTATACACTTAAATTCGTTTACGTGATTTAATATTATGGAAAATGACAATTACATCAATAATGCAAATTAAATATCATATCCTGGTAGAATGGACCCAAAAGCATTTGTACTTCACAAAATTTTCTCGTAGGTTTCCATCAATACAAGTGACACCAGCATTCGCTTTCCAACTTGAATTTATCCATTCTTTTGAAAATTATTTAAGTTTGATTTAACAATTTTTAATCTCACTCTATCGACATCTTTTGTTTATCCATATTCATATTCCTTTATAGGATAGTTAAATGAAGAGATTTAAATAAAGATGCAACGTTGATAAAAAATCGTGATCTCTATGTATGTTCAATTCGTTAACAAGCAACTTTTCTTGTGCAAATTAACAGTATACGAGTAAACTACCAGATAATATCTCATGGACCGAATTCACAATAGACTAGCAATTAACCGTGTCTTTGTATTAGCTTCATAATGGTGTTTGTAAAATAAATATACGGAGTAGTATTCTGGTAATTTAATTACATGCAGAATCTACTGACATGCATGGGTGTTGTAGCCGTCCGGTCATATATTAAGACTCTTTATAAATATAAATAAATATAGTAAAAACACTATGTCAGGTAATCTTGATATTCAAAAAAGAAAAATAAGTTAAATTTAATACTCCGTACTATGTTAGAAGTAAATGTGATTTTTAAGGGTTTAAAAATAAAAAATTCCTATTAATTACGTAGTAGAACTTTGCACGTGAGTGGCATAATGCATACCATTGTCGCATCAGGTCCAAGATAGATTCAAAGCATAGAATTACCCGTAAAGCAAACATTTTGTGATAGAATTTTAGTGGAATACTTATATTTAACCTGGTTCATTTGGATGAGAACCTGGCACAAAGTAAGTTGAATAATTAATTTAATTTATAACTGTAACAAAAAGAGAAAGGCATTATTGGTTAAAAGAAAAAGCAAAGAAAATGATAAACTGTGGATGTATTGACTCACTAATTAACAAAATCATACGAATCAACCGAAGTAAAAAAAAACAATTTCATGAAATAACCATACTTTTTTGGCGTATATTGTATCTACATATTTAAGGTAAATGACTCATCACATAATACCAAATGAGCATCATCCTTTTATTAAACTATTATTCGACGTACCCAAACATTAGCTAGATTAAGATACTATATGAAACAACAAAACGTATTCAACTTTGCATTTGTTATTTTTATGGTCTTATGGGCCATCAGAGCGGTCGTATCAAATGTACAGTAATTACAAATTACCTAAGAGCTTAATTGGTTGTTTAATTTCGTGACCCGTTTTTTGATTCGTTAATTTCGTCACTTATTCGAAAGCCAAATAACAATGTACAAGCTCAAGTATGACGAGTCGACGATATAAACTGTTTCAAATGAAACCAAAATAATTAGTAGATGATCAAGAGTATAAGATAATTACAAGTTGACGGAAATCCATTAAGTCATTATGCCTAAAAGTATACATGCATTTATATCACGATTTATGACATAAGGGAGGGAGGAGTGGAACCCTACTACCCTAATACCCTGAGGGTGCCACATCACCTCTATTCAATAAAAACATTCCAACTCAAAACTACCCCAATACTACCCTAACACTACTTCCTACTATTAGGAGTGATAACCTAAGTACCAATTCAGTTTTTTTTTTTTTTTTTTTAATACATAAAATCACATACAATATTTATAATAAAACTATACCATTCATTAAAAATAAAAAACATTACATAATACTTTAAAAAAAACATAACATAATACTAAAAAAATAACTAGATTAAAATAAAAAAAGCCATTAATCATCGAGATGCGCAGTCTTCACGTCTACGTGCGCCGTGAGATCATATCGAAGACGGTCATGGAGAAATTCGTTCTAGTAACTCGATACCACATTGTCGTCGTTTACATGGCGGACCGGGCGGATCCATTATATGAACCGGTGAGATTGCCCTCCGCTCGCGTTTATAACCATATTGTGCAAAATAACACACGCATGAACCTGATTGGCAATCTTCACTTTGGTCATAGCTCTGAAGTGTCGATCAAGAATTTTCCATTTTCCTTTGAGAGCACCAAAGCTCGCTCGACATCCTTTCTCGCTCCCTCTTGTAACTTCGTAAATCTCTTTCCTTTGGGTCTTTGGATACGGGTATGCTTTAACAAGTGTGGACCTAGGATAGATTCCATCTGCAAATAGTAGCGCGTTTGTAAAAAAGCGTCATTCACGTGGAATGAACTACTCATCGCCGTCCATTTCGAAATGTAAAATACAAGTCGACCGATTCAATACGTTGATATCGTTGTTTGACCCGGTGGACCAAAAAAAGCATGCCAAATCCACATATCTTGTGACGCCGTGACTTCAAGCATAAATGGGAAACACCAAGTCATCTCAGATATTGCCCTCTCAAATGTCTAGGACAATTTTTCCACCTGACGTGTGTACAGTCGAGGCTACCAAGCATCCCTGGGGAGTGATGCTTCGCTCATGGGCCCTGGAAAATGCGGCAAGGTCGTGTGTGTCGGCCTACGTAGTACTCCCGACCGTACAAACTCAATGATGGCCTCACAAAAATGATCAAGACTTTCACGTGACGTTCTTTGAGACATGAATAAATATTCATCATACTCAACGGGCGGATTGTCCGGGTTGCGAGTTGCCTAACAAACGATGTGATTTTTGTTTCGCAGTGAAACTTTTTGAAATCGCTACCCATAGCATTCTTGAAAATATGGGTATCTCGCTTCAATGTCACCCACTATTTGCAAAAAACATGGTTTTCTCCATTCGATTTTTTTAAAGTAATTGTCGTTGTACTTTGGTGTTTCAACGAACCAATCATTCTCTAAAGTTTCAAGACCTATATCCCGATGACGATTTACGCTAGTTCGGCTAGAGCTTGCCGTGTCTTCATAATAATGAGCCGCTAGTTGAAGCATATTTTGCAACGAGCTACCCGGGATAGCTGTCGCACGTAAGAAGGAACAACGAATCTAAGAATCGGTAGACATTTTTTGGAGAGATTAGTGTGTGTTTTTAAATGTAAGGGTAATTATTTTTTTGAGAAATGAGTGTAGGTGTTAAATAGGAAGATTTTGGGCCAACGTTTAAATTTGCAACGTCACAAAACGCTCCCCAACATTTAAATTTTCAACGTTCGAATGCGGCTTCCCAACTCAAATTAGTAGCTCGATTGTGATACCCGCACTACACGGAATGGTGTAGCCGAGCGGGTTCAAGAGCTCGCCCATCAACCCGAGCTCCACTCCGTCACCTCTAAGTTGAACGCAAACAAACATACAGTTCAACCTATCATACTATCGTCATTCACCTATTAAATAACCTTTGATAATCATATCATACTATCATCATTTACCTATTAAATAGGGTAATCTTTTTTCTTTTGGTTCCCATACGACTTGAAACCTTACACGTTAACAATATTTAAATACTTGTCAATCAAAATTTTGTTATTAGTTAAGTAGAATGTAGTTATTGTCCATGCAAGTGGATAGATAGTTGTTAAGATAAAATAAAGAGACAAGTGACAACAATTATTTGGATAATATAGCCGGTACCCGCGTGTTGCGGCGACACATATATGTGTAACTAAATAATTTACAATAGCATATAATTGAAGCATCACAATTAGATTTATACATTATAGTAGTATATGCGGAATGCATCAAAACCAAAAGGGAAAAAACAACAATGGTGGTGTTTTGGTACACGGTAATGGAGATGACACGTCGTAGTTGGCGATAACGTGAAAACAAAAATAATATCAAATATTAATATTGCAAACAAGTCGTGATTGACTTCACCACATCAAGAACATCTCTTTTTTCATCATGCTAACAAATTGTACACATTCACTTTCTAAAGTGAATCTATCATCTCTTCATCATCTTTTTTATACTAAAACAAAGAACCTATAATTTAATGTGAATTTAAAATTATGTGACTGAAAGTTAATAATGGCTATTCACTTAATTGTAACTAAATCTTATATAATAGGCAAGCGTGTAATCTAAATTTTTTAGCCTTTTTATTATAACCAAGTTTCAAATGTGTTATAAAGTATTATAGATATTTGGAGGCGATCTAACTTTAGAGTTATTTTTAAGCAAGCCAATTATCATTTTAAAGGAAGACATGAATCCAGCTATATATTTGTTTTTACATCATTTTTGGACAAATGCACATCCAAAAATTATAAGATGAAAATCATTAACACAATTCTAACATACTAAAGTAATATGAATGAAAAGTAGATATCAAATATCAATTAAACTCTTAATTTAGATGTGGTTTTATGTTGTGTAAAGTGATTAAGAATGGCATAACTTTAACTTTACATCTAATTTTCTTTTCGCACATTTTTAAATATTATTATTATTAGGTTCATTCATGCCATTTCGTAATCATTCGTCTTAAAATTTGATCAAATTGTAAATCAAAACAAACATATAATTCGGTGACTTATAAATTTGTTTAATAAATGGGTATTATATAAAGAAAACTAAGAGGGGAGGGAGTGGCATCGGTTATGGCTTCGGGTATGGCTCGGGTATTGCGGGTACACCGTCCTCAGTCATTTGGGTACTTGAAATCAGGTATCAATTTGGCTTCACAAGCCGATCGTGAAATGTTCCCACTACTCTCTATTTTTTTTGTCTTTTTGTGAAAGGTAGTTTTGGGTAAGATTGGGTACCCCTCCCTCCAATTTGGGTAGTTTTTGGGTAGAATTTGGTAGTTTTGTGTTGGAGGGTTTTATGGATAGAGATTATGTGGCAATTTGGGTAGTGTTGGGTATTTATGTTCCACTCCCTCCCCCCCTAAAAGGTTAGAAACCGCCATCTACATTACCTTTTTTTCTTTTGATAATCGTGATTTTTTTTTTTTTTGCCAACTAATTTGCAAGTTTGAGCTCACCGTCAGATGAACACAAATTGGGTAAAGCTCTCCCCATTTGTAAAAAGATTGATATGATCACGTAATGATAGTTTGCTCTAAGGAATAGTTGAAATTGAGATCTCTTGTTTTTATTGATTATATTTTCAATATCTGAGAGGTTACAATCTAGTTGTTAATGATGTACCTTGTTAATAACAATACACAATTTCGCTGGACAATGTATCATGGAATATTTAGATTGTGTTTAGTTGGAGAGAAAAAATAATTTTTAATTTTTAGTTTTGTTAAAAAATAAAAGGGATTAATTGTTTCACAAGATGTAGAAAACGCGTTAATATGATATTGTTTTCTATTTTGAATAAAAGAATGAGAGGTACAAGAGAAACAAAGAAAAACAAAAAAGTTTTTCTTGTTAAGTTGAGAAATACATGTTATGTGTTTTGTAAAGAATGTGTTGTGAAAAGTTTGATTGAACGCAATCTTTATTTTTGTTTATTTTGTACAAAGTAATTTGTGAAAGTAAAAGTGTTTTCTTTCCGCTAAAAACACGTATGTTGTTTCATTAAAACACCGTGTTCAATTTTCAAATGTATCATAGTTGTGTTTCTTTTCTTTCCTCCCGAAATATTTCTAGACACTATAAAATATAGTTGTTAAGATCCCGATCATTATCTTATGATATTACAATTTTACGACACTACAAAGAAAAAACATCCGAATCTGAATCCTACGTTGGATCTTAGCAAGCTTAAGATTTTATAATATCACAATCTTAACCATTGGATCTTAAGATCTAATTCGATCCAATCTTAGGTGTCATTTGTTTTTTCAGAGTTTTTACCTCTTCATCTGCAAACCATGTCTGCAGAAGAAGAGGTACATTTAAGCACTTCATTTGCAAGAAGAAGACCGTTTGTTTTTTGTGCTATTGAAGTACTTCTTTTTCTTTTTTTTGAAAGAAGTGGAAAAAAGAAGTGATTGAAAGAAGTGGAAAAAAGAGAAAATTTATGTCTGCATAGTAGAAGAGGAAAGAAGTGATTTTACCCTCTTATGTCTGAAAAAAAACAAACAGTCTTCAAGGAAATGTCTGCGCGCCTGCAGACATAAGAGGCAAAAAAGAGCTTCTTTGAAAAAACAAACAAGGCCTTACTTTTCTCGAATTGAAAACTAAAAAACTATATAGTTATGGATTATGTTTTATAAAATAAAAAACCAACATGTTAATCTTCTTAAACATTTTATATAAATAATTTAAGATAATATTTCATTAAAACATTCATATAGTCTTTTATTTATTATATATAATAATTTGTAGATTTGAATAATATTACAAAAATTATTGAAAAAATGACGTTATAGTAGAATTTTAAGATCCTGATCTGATTTTACGAATTTGATTTTTCAAAAAAAAATAATCTTGAATAAAATCTCTATATTAAAAACCTTGCTATAAAAGTATAAAGTATAAACCAACCGAAAAAAAAGAAAAGAAAATAATAATAATAATAATAATAATAATAATATTTATATAAATATATATGGCACAAGCCACCTTATAACTATTATATTTTATTCATTATACTGCACAAGCCACATTATAACTATTATATTTTATTCATTCCACTTCCTTCTATTTTATCCACTTCCTTCTATTTTATTTCATGTATTATACACTGAGGATATGCCACGGCTTAAAACACGTGTACAGGACTCGGAAATCACACTCACCGCCTCTCTCTCTTGATCCAGAAACCCAGAAATCACACTCACACTCATCTCATCTATTAACCCATCATCATCAGCAAGAACCGATTAAAATATTATGGTTACTATGTCCCGTGCGCTATAGTATTCATATATAATGTCAGTCATCACCTTCTTCAGAAGGAACCGCTTCCTCTTCATTTTCTCTGAGGTTGGTGGCTTACAGTTTATGTCGGTCCTTCAGATCTTCTACGTTTCTTCTATGCATGTAACTTCACCGCGAATTTGATCGGTATAATTTTATTTTAATTTTATTTTCTGAAAAATTAGGGTTTTAATTAGATTGGGGCTTTTTAGTAATATTTCGGTTCTTAGTGACAACGTTAGGGTTTCAATGAAATTGGGCCTTTTGTTAATTTTTTTAAAAAAATGAGTGTTGTAGTGAGATTTAAAAGTTGTTAGTGTTGATATATATGTTGTGTTAATATTTTTTGGTCTTTTGGATTAGGTTATAGAGTGGTGCGGATTTGTGATTTGATCGGTTTGGAGCCGTGGCGGGGCAAATATTAATGTTTGCAGCCATGGGTTGTGATACACATCTGATCTCTTAGTGAGTTACTATCCGGTATTTAAACGGATTTTTTGGAGCCGTCTGATAACCTGCTTCTCTTGGTCCTTTTTTGGAACCCAGCCATGTTGGCAATGCACCAAACTAGGGTTGTGATTGTACCGTGCGGGGTGTTATATCCGATTGTTTACTTAATTGAGACTCATAGCAACAAAAATAAAAATTAAAAGTTCCGCACTCTCTTTCAAAAAAGAACTTATGTTTTCTGGAGCGTAGCTTTATTAACAATGAAATGTTGGCATGGAAACCGAACACATGTTGTGGTTGCAGCCATGGAGTGTGTTTTGTTCATACATTATAATTCTGTACATGATTTGTTTTAGACAATGACAAGAAAGAGAAAAGTAGAATTGAGATTATCCGCATTTTGGCAGGGCAAGTTACTAACTTTGCAGCCATGGCGGCTTAGTCCACTTTCTCGATTGTTTATAAATCTGAGCCTTTGATAATGCTTTTGAGATTGTTATTGTCTTTTCTGCTAAAAGTTAAGATTGACGATCTAGGGTTGCTTATACTTTCTGCGAAACATGTTAGATATACGTGGAATGTGGTTGATTAAACGTAGCTCGCCATTCAAATGAGGCTATGTTGATTGTTTCATGACAAATGTAGATAATTGAGATAGTCCGCATCTTGGCACGGCAAGTTACTAACTTTGCAGCCATGGCGGTTTAGTCCACTTTCTCCATTGTTTATAAATCTGAGCCTTTGACAATGAGGCTGTGATGATTGTTTCATGAAAAATGTAGATAATTGAGATTGTCCGCATCTTGGCAGGGCAAGTTACTAACTTTGCAGCCATGGCGGTTTAGTCCACTTTCTCCATTGTTTATAAATCTGAGCCTTTGACTATAGCGCGCTGGACATTGAAACCATTATATTTTATTCAGTGTAAAAAAAATTAATATCTGCAGGCTACAACGTATCTTGGCATGGTAACTACGTCTACAATGTGGATGCAGCCATGTCGGCTGTTTCTTGACGGTCCCTTGCTTGAAAATCTGAGCCTCGGTTTTCATTATAGTTACTATTGTTTCCTGTCTCAGTAAACATCGTTGCATCACATTTTATGATTCGTTTAGTTAGTTAACAACTGTTATGGAAATGTATCTGACTAACGTACCTTGACGAGGTGACCACATAAAAAAATGGTCGCAGCCATGCTGGATGGTATGTGTCAAATCATCCCAGGTAAGTTTTTATGTTTCTCTAACTTAGAAGCACAAATAACATTTCGGCAACGAATTTGTTGGTTTTGAGTTTAATTGTGTTTATTTTTCCGGGTTTCGAGGTTCAGGACATTTGGTATTGAACAACAGCGGGAAAAAGTTGATGAAGGCCAACGTCGAAGTAAATGGAAATCTTCAACCACATGTAAGTTTTCGCACTACTGCATATCTGTTAACTAAATCTTTACTTACTATATCTTATGATATGCTAAAGTTTCGTCTTTCATATCTACAGCCAACTTAAGAACGAAAGCCACAAGGCCGTTCCAACATATGATACACGAGGTCAGTTATTTTCATAAGAAGGGCTAAAATGAGACATAGGAAGCGATGAGGTAACTACAACTTTTATGTCAGTGATCTCTTCATTTCGTTAATTTAAATTGGGACTTTGTTTGTTTTTAAGGCAACTAAAAAGTACTGGTAGACGCAAAAGACACAAAGCATCCACTTAGACAAGCTATTAGGAAACGCACAACCCAGTTGAATTGTGAGGCTTAAAGAAGACGACATTCTAAGAACGGCTTGAGTTGCATTTCCTGCAGAAAATTCTGTTATTTCAACAGTTCAAGAGCTGTTTTCGGGTGAACCATCCATGACCCTTAATTTCTGCATATACATTTACCATGTATCTTTAACTCTCTTATGTAGGTAATTTCATGTTACACATCATGAAACTTGGTAGTTAATAATTACAAGTTATCAATAACAATTGTTACATATGAGATAAATCCTTGGAATATCACTTTACTGATTTAGTATAATCATGTCTACTTTTTTATTAAACCACTTTATTTCTTATGTGAGGATAGTTCATAAATGTGATATTTTGGAATCCAAAATTTGTTCTCAGAATTGATTGACATGTAACATTACAAAAATGAAAATTCATCTATACATGTTATTCACTTTATTAGTTTACAGGAGTTTAATTTCTAAACTATACTACCTTTATCGGGTTCAAGGTTACAGGAAACTATATTCTTTTACTTCTCAAGTAATTCCTTTTATTCTTATAAGAAACATTAACTTATATATCTCGCCTAGGCAATTTACGCCAAACATGTTTCGATTTCCTTTGCAAATTTAGAGTCGAGTTGCTATCTCAGGTAACCATTTATTATAATAAAAAACTGTGACAAATTGCAATGTTTTCTTCAAAGATATGTTGCCAATATACACAAAACCTATTGTAATAGAGATCGTTTAGATATATAATACAACATACTTACCAAACTTGATCAAAGGCATGAAATGGTACTTGATATGTTACCTATTCTTATGGTTTACTTCCAAGCTTCTGATAGGGACTCTTATGAAATTTTGTCATGCATATATGGAGAAAGTGAGTTTGGTGTATTCTTTAGACCTGCATAACCGGCCCTTTCGCGACCAACTTCCAATGTTTTAAAAATTGATCGAATAGATATTTAGGATGAATAACAAACAACGGTCAACCTTGCGATGGAGATTTGCTTGCATCACAAGGGATTTGTATAATCCATTGACGGGTACCCATTTATCCTTTTTTTCCAGCTTACGAGATTATCTGGCTTTGAGTTTCTACCTTTAGGTATTCTGAAACTTTGCTCCACTATATGTCATATAAACAACCTTGGATTGCCATCCACTTAGCGAAGGATTGTGGCCCAATTTTGCAGGTGACTGAATTCTGGAGCTCGGATATGGTGCCTGCCGTTACTGAAGCGGCGGTTACGGATTGGTAGCTGGCGGTTGCGGCTTTGCAGTCTGTCATTGATGCGGTGCTGATCAGAAACATATCTGCTCTCATAATCTGTTTCAGCTTATTATATTATTTGTTCAAAAACTACAGAGCAATGAGTGGGTCAACCCTTTTGAAAAGGCATTGGTCGCGAGCCTCGATCTCTACAAACCTTCATTGGCGCGCGTCCAGGAATTTCTAAAAAAGAGGCTCGAAAGGTATTTTAACTTGATATATAAAATTGTTTAGGGAACAAAATGACCTGAAATATTTTGTGCTTACATGTTCTTTATAATTGGTAGGCTTTCTCATGGAATAAATGATGTGGTCGAGAGGCTATAACTGTCAAACGAACAAAGGCAGCTTCCTTAAGAACGATACAAATAGGAATGAAGACTTTGTCTTTAGGTCCATGGCCGGTTAGGTTGTAGGTTGCCATCAGTTGTATTCAACTAACATAGACCAAAGGTTAACGTCAACTGCCCATCATACAGAAATGATTGAAATGTATGCAAATATATTCTTGATTTGAAGCTCAGTTAAATATAGTTTATGTTTCGTATAATTTTGTATTTACAGTCATATGAATCAAAAAACCCCGCCGCATCGCGGCGGGTTCAAATTACTTGTTATTATTATTACTAGGCATTCTCTTTTGTTGGATTTGGCTATTTTCGAAAGGGCAGAGGTTACTCTTAAGCGTATGGGTTTGTAGTTGTGTGGTGGTTGTTTCAAAACGCATACTTTCCGGACTAAGTGTCGTCATGGTGCGGGATCTGATTTTGTGTCTCCTCCTGATTGTGATGATGGTATTGTTCGGTTCGTGTTATATGATCTCACCAAACCACAGGTTCTTTCCCATGTAGCCCTTGTTGAGGATTTGGTTTTGGACGAGCTTGGTGGTTTCGATTTACCTCTTCTTGATACTTTATTCTGGCGGGTTGCGGACTATCAAATCCATCCCTCCAAAATGTCGTTTGGAGTTCTCTCATGTTTTGAAAAGAGCTCTTGATAAGGTGATTTGCACGCCTGATGACATTTCTTGTTGGGTTGGTTTGTTAGTCTTGCCTCTTTGTCTCCTTAAAACTTTTTTCCCGAGGAGCAATCAAGATTGTAGGTCGGCTACTAAGCGTCAACGCCAGGAAGAATATATTGTTAATGCTATGCATGCATGGGTCACCCCTGGTGGTAGTTTGCAGGTTGTGCGTGAGGTTTTAGCCGAACCAGCCCCATTATGGTCTAATATTGATGAGGATAGTTTGGATTTGGGTGACCGCAATGTCAAGCAATGTAAGAGGAAGATTTGTGATGGTCATTATACTGCCGCGGTCGAGTCCTTTCGTTCTTTCGGGTATTGCACCTTATGATGTTTCTACTCTTGAGGACTTAAAAGCTAAGCACCCTTTCCAATATGCTCTTTTACCCGATATACCTATTGATCATCATCACCTTACCGCATCCCTCGCTAGGTTCTTTGACATGATCAAGAGTTTTCCCGTGGCACGCCATGTGGACAGATGGGTGCTCAGGCTGGAAAACCGTAAGCTACTCCACAAGCCGGCCACTTGTGAATGGGCCGTAATCGTAAAGAAGCTTAAAACCGCTTTAAAACACAAATGCAATGAAGTCCGTGAGAATATAATGAATTCCCGGGTCGTAAGTCCACGGAGACTCAATGGTGTGAAAACACTTGATCAGACGATAGAATGATCACTTAGGATAGTGATCGAAAGGATTTGGATGAATATTACACTGAAAAGTTTATAAATAAAAGCCTACTTAAATATAAATTAAGAAAATTAAAAGATAAAAGATATTAAATAAACGCTATCACTATATTTAAAGTGATGAACGCTTAAAACCTAAAACGTACGTTTAAATTAAAAACTACGTAACGTACAAAATAAAACGTGATATTAAAGAGATAAAAGACCTACAAATATGAAAAATACATTTTTACAATACTAATTATATAAGAAAATTATTTAGAAAAAGAAAATTATTTTTAAAACTATTTAATTAATTATTACTAATTAAAAACTATTTTTAATTAATAAATAATAGCTTATAATACAAGAAAATATGAAATTAAGCTAGAAAAATAAAATTAAGACTTAGAAAAATCTAAAATATGATAAAACTTATTTTAAAACTGAAAATATATTTTTTAGACTTTTTATATATTTATTATTAATTTAAAACTATTTAAAACTAATTAAAATGCTAGAAAATACTATTTAAACTAAGAAAATTATGGAAATATATTTTTTATGACTTTTATATATATCTTAACTTAAGAAAAATGAAAACTTATTTTTTTGAACCTTTTCTTAATTTTTTTGTATTTAAAGCTAATTAAAAAGGCCTAAAAACTAATTTAAATTAAGAAAAATAGCAAACAAGCTTGGAAAAATATGAAAATTTCAGGAAAACTCTAAAATAATATATGGAAGCGAGGAAAAATAGAAAAACAAGGGCTTGTTTGGAGGAATTAGAAACTGATGAGCCAAGTGCTTATGAAATAAGCACTTGGATAAGCTAAAGGAACACAACAAGCACCAAACTGATATGGAAGCTACAATAAGCTAAAAGAGCTAAAATGCAACAAGAAACAACAAGCTATACCCTCTGGATTGGCAGATTGCACAGACTTGAAGATTTGAACTAATAAGCTAAAACAGATTTGGGTAGGCAACTTGCAGCCTATCAATAAGTACTCAAATAAGCTGGAAACTAGAAAGCAATTATTGGAACCTCAAGATAACTGGCTAAGACATGTAAACCAAAAATAAGACCTAGGATGGCTCAGATGAGCTCTGTGCAAAAAGCTACAAAAGTCTGCACCAAGCCTGTGCACAGTGGCACTATTCAGAAAGAAGGGTAGCCAAAATAAGCTAACAAATAAGCACTTTACAAGCTAATTGAAACTGGAACCAAGATTTTTCTAATTTTGTTGAGCAGCTAAATTTTAATTTCCCAAAAGCACAAATCCTAGTTCCTAACAGTAAGATCACAATGAAATTCTAAGTTTTATTCAAAAACTGGTACTTAGAAATTTTGACTTTTAAATTTATACTATAAGTTTGACTAATATGAACTTGAGATTGATTTTTATGACTGATTATGTTATAATAAGCTATACTAAGGTGAAATTAAGCTACTATATCAAGTTGCAAACAAATTTGATGAGTTTTGCAATGCAAAACTTTAACAGTGAACCATTATGGGTAAGATTAAGATGATTTTGACTATAGGTGGTTGCAGACTCAATTTGATGACTCAAATGAGTTCAACTGAGTTACACAAGCATGAACAAACAGGAACCAACCACTGCACCAACCTTAAAGACAGATAGATTAGCATATCCAAACACCACTTATATATAAACGTTTGAGCTTTAAATGAAACTAAACACTATACTAGCTAAGATTATGGATCAACTGAGATTATATGACTATAATTCAACTATGTTAACAGGTTAAAACTAGTAAAGATCACAGATACACCTATAACCATAAAATGCAAAACTGACTTGAAACTTGAAAATGAAACAGTACTCACAACCTGCACCTGCGCAAGCAGCTTAAAACCAAACCCAGCCCTACTCTAACCTATCTATTCAAACCCCATCCAAGGCTCTCAAAACACCCCAAACTCCAAAACCAAGCCTAGTTCACCCAGCTTTGACTTTGTTGACCTGCACAATATTGCTTGAATTTGATGCAAAGACTTAAAAAACTTTGATAAGCTTAAATAAGCTGATTTGAGTGAGAAAATAAGGTACTAAAAGTTTGAATATGAGAATTCAAATTGAGATTTTTCAACAAATAACACAAAACACAAATTTTAGCTAAACTTGAAAATTGATTCTTAAAAACCGATTACAAAGATGAAATGACTTAAATGTAATACAAGGAAAGTGAAATTACAACATTTTACTTAAACTAAAACATTAATTTAGAAAGACGACATTAGGAAAAACTTTAAAACTAACTAACTACTCTTTGTTGCTTCTCATTGCTCCTTATATATACCAAACATCTTCCCACATGTCTCTGACTTGATCCCACCATCATTTTGGTCCATTGGATGTCTTAAAGTCGATATGGCCGCTTTGATCATTTTGGCGCCAAAATTGGTTTAACAACTGAGAGGTTGAGTGAGGGGAGGGGGTTACATTTAATGTTTTTGTAGTTGTGGAGTGGAGGGACAAGGAGTAATATGTTGAGGAGGGGGATGGTTGTGTGGAGTGATGCAGAGAAGAAAGTGAGCAAGTGGAAGGGAAGAAAAATGGCCAAGCGGCCAAGTTTAACCGGGGTATATATCGGGGGGTCCAAATGGGTTAATGACGGGGTCACTTGGGTTTGTGATAGGGTCCAAAGGTTTAAAAGGGTTTAAATCAACAAGGACTCTTTTTGTAATTTCTAAAAACTCAAGGACCTAGTCGCCAATTCTAAAAGTTGTTCCAGGCTAAAAGTGACAATCTCAAAAGTAAAAGGACCAAACTTATTTTCCCAATTCCAGGGCCATTTTGCCAAATTTCAAACTCAAGGACCAAACTTGTAATTTTCTCAAACTTTGACATTTTTCCAAAGGACTAAATTTGACAAGTTATGATTTTAAAAGGGCCTTTGGTGACTTTTCTTAAGAAATTTTGACTCAGGGACTATTTTTGACAATTTTAGAAACTGGACCGGAACTGCCAATTATGCAAACTTTGCTCATTTTCATCCTGTTTTAAACATTTTGCATCTAAACATATAAAATGCAATTTTGGAATATTTTCGTGTTTTGATGCATTTCGAGCATTTTAGACGCTTTCGCTCAGATAGACCCAAAATGATGAGTATTTATTAACACTCATCAGCGTGCTTCAACACCTTTGGATTCTTTAAATGGTGCAAATTGTATATTTCGATGAGTTTGTCGCTTCTATCACCCAGTGGTGAACCTTTTTCTTGCCGGGTGTGCCTGCGCGTAGCAGTATACATTGCTAGTGCTCTCACACCCCTTGTCAAACAGTGAGGGGTATCCGTCCTATTGCTGTTGGGACTGTTTGGAGGCGGTTAGTTTCCAAGGTTTGTGCATCCATGATTGGCCATTCTTCAGATGGTTATTTAGATGATTTACAATTTGTGGGGTATCGGGAGGAGGGGGCTATTCTTCATGCCGTGAATCGTTTGATTGAGGACCGCGGGGTGATGTTGGTCTTTCTATGTTGATGGTTGACTTTAAAAACGCTTTCAACATGGTGGATCGGGCTGTTATGTTGCGTGAGGTTCGGCTTCATTTCTCGGCTATTTCCACGGGTGGAATTTCATACTCCACCTCGCCAGATTATATATATGAGCATACTCTTTGGTCTCATCAAGGTGTGCAACAAGGTGATCCACTTGGGCCTCTTCTCTTTGCTTTAGTGTTACATCCTCTGGCACGTAAGATTAGAGACTCTTTTGACCTTTCTTTTCAAGCATGGTATCTGGACGATGGCACTATTATTGGCGATACTTTGGTTGTGGGTAAGGTTTTGGAGTTGATTATGATGGATGGACCTTGTCCGGCTTACACCTCAATGTTGATAAAATGAAGTTTTTGGCCAAAGGAAGATCCCTGAAGGTGTATGCGGGTGTTTTTCCCCAATATTTTCGCCCCTACACGGTGTTAAATTATTGGGTGGACCCGTTAGTGTTGATTTTGAGTTCGTAGTAAGCTTGTTCTGAAAAGGGTGGCTAAAACTATTGAACTTATGGATGCTGTTGCCAAACTTAATGACCCTCAATGCGAGCTGTTGTTACTCGCCTGCATGTGGTGGTATTTCCAAGTTGTGTTTTTCTATGCGACATGTTCCCCGGGTCTTTGAATGCTCTCAGTTTCTTTTGATGCGCTCTTCGTTCTGGAGCAGGTATTGTCACCGCTCGGCCTGGTTTTAACGATTGGCAATGGAGACTTGATACCTTACCCTTTGCTTTTGGGGGGCTTGGTGTATATTCCGCGGTGATGTCTTGAACTATGCTTTCCTGCTTCTAGAGTTCAATCGCTAGCCTACGACTGCTTCTCCATAGTTCGGTATTGTTACCGCTGCCCCTCTTTTGATGATGCTTTACTTACTTTTAATGTGAATATGGATATTGACCTTTGAGTAACCCCGTCGAGGTCACGCCCCAAACTTATGAAGAAATTGGCAGATATATATTTCGATCGGGTTACCCAAACTGTTGAATCTACTTTCCATCTATCTCCTCGACAGATGGCGTTATGGAGCTCTCTAAAGGAGGATCATACTTCGATTGGCTTAGGTCTCCGATATTCTGACCGGGACAAACGATGAATGCCGACTTATCGTTGTGTGTTGTGCTATCGGTTGTGTGTTCTCTTTCACCGCTCGTGCACTGTTCAAGATGTTCTGGGTTTTCTTGGAGATATTTATGGGACCATGCCGCTTCGTGGCGGGTATTGTTGGCATTAAACATCGCATAACATTGTGCGTGATGTTTTGTTGATATTTGTTCTCGGTCCGAATTTCACTCGTAAGGAGGTGGATATTGGGCTTCGTGGAGATAGAGACAGATCCTTACGACCACCGATATATTACTTTATTCTTGGGATGGTGGACGTGATGTATGTTGTTGATCTTACGGTCGCCGCCTTGACGCAATGGATGATTGATTTGCGCCGTATGCGGCGGTTATTGATGCCGCACAACGTAAACGCGCCAAGTATGATGCTAAATGTGTGGAAATGGATATGGGTTCTCCTTCTCATTCTCTTCGCTTTGGAGAACTTGAGAAGGATCGCAAGAACCCTACTAAAGCGATTCGACGATTTTCATGACTCAAGACATCGCTAGCTAGCATTCATATTTTTAATAGGATTGGTTGCTTATAGCTAGAGTGCCAGTACCAATGGTTTTACCCCACCAATTCTAGAATCCTATGAGCTTTTAATAAAATGAATGTATAAAAAATAAAAAATAAAATAATAATAATAATAATAATAATAATAATAATAATAATAATAATAATAATAATAATAATAATAAAGTAAAGAAAAAATTACACGTTTGGTCCCTCTGGTTGACTCTGATTTCAAGTTTAATCCCTAAGTCGTTTTAATTACACCAGAGATACCTATTTTTGAAACCTGACACTCATTTAGTCCCTATTTTGGATGGGCCATAGTTTCTCCGCTAAGTTTTTGCACCTAGTCCATCCGTTAATAATTTTGCACCGTTAGTCCTATTTTTCAAATAATGGTTTTCGCCAGCAGTTTTCGTTAATAATAGTTTCGCCCGCTTTTTTACGTTTTTGTCCGTTTTATCCGCTTTCGTTCGCTTTTATCCGTTTCTCCCCTTTTTACTTTCGTCCGCTTACGCTTTATCCGTCTTCGTCTGCTTTTATATGTTTTCGCCCGCTTTTTACGCTTTTTTTTCCGCTTTAATCCGCTTCGCTCTGGCTTTTATCCGCTTTTGACCGTTTTTACATTTTTGTTCGTTTTTATCCGTTTTTGTTCGGTTTTTATCCGTTTTTGCCTATTATTTGTCCGTTTTTATTCGTTTTCATTCGTTTTTTATCCGTTTTCGCACGTTTTCAATTTTCACATGTATCATAGTTGTATTTCTTTCCTTTCCTCCCGAAGTATTTATAGACACTATAAAACTTAGTTGTTAAGATCCTAATCTTAATCTTAGGATCTTACGATACTACGAACCAAAAATAATCCGGATCCTACCTAGGATTTTAGCAAGCTTAATATCTTATAAGATCACGATCTTGACCATATGATATTAAGATCCAATTCAATCAAATTTTACTTTTTTCAAACCGAAAAATAAAAAACTATATAGTTATGGTTTATGTTTTATAGAATTAAAAAGCAACATTTTAATCAAAAAACAACATGTTAAACTTATTAAACATTTTAGATTTATAATTTAGGACAATATTTTAATGAAATATTCATATAGTTTTTTGTTTATTATATATAATAATTTGTAGATTTGAATAATACTATAAAAACTATTGAGAAAAGGAAATTATAGTAAGATTTTAAGATCCCGATCCGATCTTACTTCGATCTTGCAAAAACGAAAATAATACCGAAAATTCTGGTATTAAAAACCTTGATATAAAAGTATAAAAAGTATACACCACCCTTAAAAAAATAACATTAATAAAGTAAAAATAAAATAAAATAAAATAAAAACTATAAGAAGGGTATTTACGTCTTTAAACATAACTACTTAAAAGCTCTAAAAATAGCCAGAAAAATCCGATCACTTTGTGTTTCAAAGCGGCAACTTCTTTATTCCCATATCCCTCCACATCCACTCGCAACACACGCGCGTCTACACCACCATCCTCAATCTTCAACACCCAAAGTCCCAAACACACAACTAACAAACACTGTCGCACATGGCGCGTATCAAACCAAAACACACAAAAAACCAAGTAATTTATGAGATTATAGGTTAAAGCATCCAAGAACACAACCGTAAATAAATAAACAAATATATTTCACATGCATTTTTTCATTATTTTATTATTATAATCCTTTTTGCATGAACAAGTTACAAGGTGCAAAACAAAATGAGACGCTTGGCATGGTGGCACAACAATTTTTCACCAAATGTTAATATATTTCTAGTGAGAGAAAACCTATACATACAAAAAAGCATGTATCTATATATTTATACAACCTTCTAGCTTTTTTATGAGAGAAAATTAATCTTTTAGCAAGGTATCATATTCCATAGTTTCATATCATAATCTCTCATATATTTTTCTCTGTAGTAATACCAACTTCACTATTTCATTAGTATGAGAGCAAATTTATATTTTTTAGCAAGGTATCATATTCCATAATTCTCATAAATAGTGACACGTACATAGTGTTTTTAGTGATACCATCTTTTTATTCATTTCTATAAGAAACCCTCAAATGGGTATCTTAAGAAATACAAGAAAACCATCAAGAAAGTTGATATGGTTGATTATATCTTTAATGGTAGGAGTTATGGTGGTTATAGGAGTAAAAAAGTCATTTTGGGGTGATGGGTCGAGAAATAATTACTATCCATGGGTATGGAGCTCAGTGATTAATACTTATGCTGATTCTGTGGTGAAAGATGACGTGGCAGAGGTGGCTGAGGGTCCGGTGGTTGACGGTGGTGGTGTGGTGGCTGAAGGGCCGTCGGAGAATTATTATGGTAATAATAGTTTGAGTTATCCACCGTTGGCTATGGAAGATGAAATGGATGTTCAGTTGCCGGTAAGTTCGTTCACCTTTAAATACAAGTATTTATTTTATTTTTTTGAAAAATTTGTCATCATTGTGTCAAAATTTAAATGAGTAATTAGTTTAGCAATTTTAAGGTTTAATTTACTGGTTAAAGATTGACATAGGTGTTATATGTTTTTGATTAAAATTAAATCAAAGTTACTAACAACTTATCTAAAGTTCTAAGCAAAGAATATTTGTCATAATTTTGACAAAAAAAGATTTTCTTATGTGGTGCATGTGATCATACATTAAGAAATTTATATTAGCATGCATTAAGATGATTTTACTAATTTTTGCTTTACCTCTTTCAGTTTGATTAGAATAGAGAAATGGAAACTAATACTTCATGGTCAAAAATCACCTCCCAGAGTTAACCAAGGATGAGTTATTTAGAAAAGTCAGAGTAAATAAACTAATTTGTATTTCTCCTTCGAAAAAAAAAGTGAAATTTGTATTTTTAGCTAGTTGTTATTTTTGGAACTTTAAGATAGGATCATGGTCAATTCTTTTGTTTCGATTGTATATGGAGGTAATGAATTGACCGTTAATCTATTACAATTGTTAATTAAGTAAATGACTGTTTAGATAAAATAGGCGGATCAAAATTTGTTAATGAATGAAATAGGTGGTTTTGGGTAATTGGATTAGACCGTTTATATTATTCTTATGAATAGTTATTGTTTATATTTGTAAATTCAAGTTTTGAATTAATCATGTAAATACATATTAAGTTTAATTAGCTATTTATAATGTCAGTGTTAGCGCGAGTTCTTACATTATTATCGAACAAAAACAAGCAAATAAGTATCACGTCTGTAAATAATTAAAATTATTGTTATTCTTTTTGCTTGATTATGCTCTTTTTGTATTAAAAGTTATGATTTTTTTTCTTCTATATTATCTTTTGGAATTTGATGAGGTATTTGGAGATGAAAATGCATGTTTCAGGACCAGCCATCACAATATATTCTTTTCACGCAAGCATTTGTCTATTTCAACCCTTTAATTTTCTGTTAATTGGAATCTTTTGCTTATGTTTTTCGACTTTAATCTTACTAGTAATATCACAAAAGTTTAACCATTTTTATGAAAAAAGAACTATGTCAACACTCTTCCATTTCAATCCAATTTCTGTTTTTGGCCCTATTTAATGATACTAAAAAGACCGCGCCTCTCACAGCAATGGCTTTCAAGATCGATAATTAATGATTGTATTATCATGAGGAGTGTTTTATGTAGCATTAAAAATAACTAACCGATTTAAAATGCGAATTTAAAATTGTACTATACGATAACTAAAGTGTAGACAAACTTCTTAACATCTATTAAACAACATATAAAACATTTAATGAAAATGAAAGTAAATATTGCATAAGTTATGAGATAAAAACTAACAACACACGTTACTTGTCGCGTAAAAACTAACAAGGATGAGATTAATGGTGTCGTTAAGAAGAAAGCAAGTACCAAAATTAGTATGAATGTGATTAGCCCAAAATAAAAAATGGGCTAATTTTGGCTATTTTGTAAAAGATTTGGGAACATTTAGCCCAATCTTTTGAAACGGGCGATCTAATTTATTGAAAGTTAAATGTGCACTACGACACATATTTTCTCTTAATTGTAAAACATTATAATCGTTTTTGAAGAAAACTTATATATACAATATATTTATATAAATGACGTGATCGCATGTTAAAAAATTTATGGGTTCTAAACTAAAAAATAATAAAAGTTTGAAGATTCGGGATTAAACATAATGTTTTGAAACTTGGTTAGACCCGGTGGTTAAACCGTTGAACCGCTCCGTCGGTAAAAACGGTCGATTTAAACCAAGTCAACCCGACAAGTTGGGTCAAATTAAACAGAGTGAACCCACCGAGTTTGAAGCGTCCCGGGTCAACCCGGTTTTCGATATGTATTAATAGTGTCAACTTTCCACTTTTTACTTTTTGGTTTTTCCTCTATAGTTCGTTTTCGGATGGTTGTTATTGGTTAGCCGAACCGGTGGCGACACAGGTTCCCGGTTGAACCCGTTGGTCCGATCCGATTTTCAAAACTATATGTACCATCAACTTGTTAGCTTGTATGCAGCTTTGCGTGTTTTATTAATTTGTATAATGTGTATAATAACATTTACTTTTCATTTTAGGGTGTTTTAAAAATAACATTAATTAGTGTGTTTAATTATTTTATATTTAGGATTATGTTATAGCTTGTTTAAAATGTATATTGTGAAAATGTTATTGTACTTTTTAGTAAGGGGTGTTTTAATTGATTGTTTTTAATTTGGTAGAGATGCTTTTAATTGGTTGTACAATGTGAATAAATTATTGTACTTTTAAGTAATGAGGTGTTTTAATAAGAGTATTAGGGGCTGTTTGACAAAACTACATGATTTAGCGCTGAATGATTTAAAGACTCTGAATGATTTAAAGCCTCTGAACCAAACTGTTTCTGAATGAAAACTTGTTGTTTGACAAGTGTTCTCAATACATATTGTGTAAAACTAATTCTTGAAAATTTAAACATTTTGATTAACGTCAGATATTGTTATTTTGTTGTGTTACTATAATATTTTTGCACATATTAGTTTATGTGTTTATATCTAATGTTACAACATCTCGTAACCTTGTTATGATTATATAATGAGCAAAAGATATAAACTCACAACAGTGGTCGTCCCCCAGATAATCTACCAAATTTTGAAAGGCCCGTATCTAAATTATATAATGCAGATTTGCCAAGCAATATTATATATAAAAGCCCACCGCTTATAAGATATATGCAATTATTTATCTAAACGCTCTAAAGATATTACTCATTTAAAATATTTTCTCATCTAAATACTTTTTCCTACGTAAAAAATATGTTTACACATGCATATAATATTACCGGGATAGATATTGAGGCTCTAAAATTTAAAGTTCGAAAGCGACAAGTCACCTTATACACCCTCAAAGACGACCCTGACTCACAAAACTTAAGATGATGAACCAAAAAAAAGGTAACGAATTAAAGAAAATGTAATAAAATACGTATGTTAAAAAAGACTTAACTTATTATATATAAAATGTTCCCTAAATGAGTTGAATTCAAATTATATAAATATAGGCCTTCTTGGATGCGCTGGACCATTTTGCATCTCTTGAAAGCTGAGCCACTAGATGCTTAGTTGAATAACTAAGCGGCAAAAGGAAAACTATCAAACAATAAACTTCCCTGACCGAATAAGTGACAAGCTTATTAAGAGGTTATCAAACACCCCCTTAGTTACAAAATGCATTTCTCTCACCTTTGACTTTCAACTTTTCACTTTTTAAAGTTTGATCGTTTTTCTATTATATGTAGTATAGATGATATATGCATCCCAAAAGTTGACAAAGAAAGAGACTTTTTTTGTTTTGAAGATGTTCATTTCATTACAAATTTCTCGTTTAAATTGTTGTCGATGTTGCAATCATAATGTAAAGCTTCCTTTAGAGCCCAAGTACAACTCGTTATTGTAAAGTCGGACTAAGTTATGGCTCTTTGTTAGGATATTGCCAAGGAAGATGACTTGAACGCAACATTAAGTGGACCCGACCTTTTCCTGTCCACAAATCAAACCATTGGAATTCCTGTCGACACACGAATCAACAAAACGTACACTAGTTTGGATAGACTCGAAGCCCGTCTTTCGCAGGTTCGAGCTGCAATCAAAGAAGCCAATTCTGGAAACAGTACTCATGATCCGGAATATGTACCCTATGGGCCTATGTACTGGAACGCAGCCGCCTTTCACAGGTAACGACTTGTACATTACATTAGCATGATAGGTGATAGCATCTGTGACTAGAAAGTTGACTTTTTGTTTGACTTGTGTAGGAGCTATCTGGAAATGGAAAAGCAATTTAAGGTGTTTGTGTATGAAGAAGGTGAACCCCCAATATTTCATAATGGTCCTTGTAAAAACATATATTCAATGGAAGGTAATTTTATCTACCATATGGAAACCACTAAGTTTCGAACAAAAAACCCCGAAAAAGCACACACGTTTTTCCTCCCAATGAGCGCTGCTATGATGGTACGGTTTATCTTTGAAAGGAATCCTAAAGTGGACCATTGGCGTCCTATGAAGCAAACAATTAAGGATTATATTGATCTTGTCGGTGGTAAGTACCCTTTTTGGAACCGAAGTCGAGGTGCTGATCATTTCACACTCGCTTGTCATGATTGGGTGAGTAAAACCTTCTGTAACCTTGAGTTGTTTATTAAGGGTAAGGGAAATCCATCAAAATGGTCATGTTACAGTGTTTAACATAATCCCAATGATCTAGTAGTAATGAAATTTTGGAAGAAGAAGCAACTTATTTCGCAATAGAAGTCTGAGAAATTGTTGATCATTTTGGTATAAGCACGAATTGTTTTGTAGAACTATACCAATTGTAACATGGCTGAATTCATGAAGCACCTTTTTTTTTTACCTGGGTTCCCTTTCTTGAATCTATTTTAATTTGTATGCCGTTACTAATGGTAACGCGTTTTGTTATATATACAGGGGCCCGAGTTATCAAAAGCTCATCCGTACCTTTTCAAGAACTCTATCCGAGCATTATGTAATGCTAACACCTCAGAAGGGTTTAATCCCTCAAAAGACGTCTCAATCCCAGAAATCTTACTACCTGACGGAACGACACGCGGAATACTTAACGGGCCATCCCCGAGGTACCGACCCGTTTTGGCGTTCTTTGCTGGCGGAGTGCATGGGCCTATTAGGCCCATACTTTTAGAGCATTGGCAGGACAAGGACCCTGATATCCAAGTCCACCAGTACCTTCCGAAGGGTGTATCATACATGGCTATGTTGAGACAAAGTAAATATTGCATTTCTCCTAGCGGGTATGAGGTGGCGAGCCCAAGAATGGTTGAAGCAATTTACACGGGGTGTGTTCCGGTACTCATCAAGGATCATTATGTGGCCCCGTTTAGTGATGTCTTAAATTGGAAATCTTTTGCGGTCATACTTGCGGTTGAAGATATCCCGAACATTAAAAACATCTTAAATGGAATATCAACTAGACAGTATCTAAGAATGCAAAGAAGAGGGAAACAAGTTCGACGACATTTTGAAGTTAATTTTCCTCCAAAGAGGTATGATGTCTTTCATATGATACTGCATTCGGTTTGGCTTCGGAGGTTAAATATCCAAATACAAAGTGTTGCTGATTCTTGACGGCTCGATAAATATGATCCACCTAGAGTTGGTTTTTGTTTAATTTTTTTCTCGGTTAAGCCAAATGGTGCATAGTAGGATTTAGAGGGGGTTGTTTGTAAATTCTCAC
>OU343217.1:232330070-232421493 GCA_910596185.1 Chrysanthemum makinoi | reverse complement strand
ATAAAACGATCGATTCAATGTTTAACATTACGAAATACATGAATTGAAAGTAAATAAAAAATAAAATGCTAATGTTATAAGTGAGTGTTTTTTAGAGATGGCTCAGTGTAACCCCTAAGATGCGCACAACCCAGCCTCCGTTCTTTGAATTGGTGTGTGAAGTGGATGATTGAAATGATGGACTTTGGGTGGTATTTATAGGCGGATCTTATTCACCGGCATAACTTAAGTTGAGAGTTACGTCGTAACATCCATTTCTTAAATAATTGCTGCGGAAAAGTTGCTGGCGTAACATCATGAATGAGTTACGGTATCTTAAATAAATAGATGGATTCGCCGTAATTGTGAATTAGTTACATAAAGTAACTACTTGTGTGTGGAACCTCATTTGACCTAATTAGTTCTGGCGTAATCCCTAGGAGAGGAGTTACGCCATAATCTTCGTTTAGTTGGTTTTGACTACCGCCACATTACGGCGTAATGAGAGGAGTTCTGGCCAATAACATCTTCAAAATGAGCATACTATCATATATCTTTAATAAACTCTCCAAATCCGTGTCTCTTTAGCTCCATGCCGTAATTTTCACGAAAGGTGAAATATAGAGGAAAACAAGCGTAAATCCATATAAATGATATAAAATACCGTATCGGGAAATTGGCACTTAATATTGGGACTATTTGATGTTATCAAATATCTTTGAACTCTACGCGTAGACCTTATTAGATAGATTCCTAAAAGATATCTCCCATTACTTGGAAAATATAAGTTACAATCCCCATGCTAGAATAAAACAAAGTGAACACCTCGCGAAATGGGAACAAAACACTCCAAATCTCAACTATTCTAAGTGTCAATTTCGGTGATCATTCAGCGATACCAGTCATAGCATGTATTCTATCATAAGCTCGGCGGTTAAACAAATCTCCACCACTAGAGTTAAGGACTAAACAATTTTCAAAGAAATATGGGTGAACACGACAAAGGTTAAGGGTGAGTCGTCATTACTAACATATCACGTGAAGTGGACAAAATCAATGATACATGACCAAATCCATGGCCAAGACACCATTTGATCACTATACATTCATGACTAAAGGGTAGGAGACGGATAAAATTGTGTGTAAAAGTAATAATCATCAAATCTATAACCAAGTCATCTCCACTTACCGTTCATCCAAAGTTTAAGTTTCAAAGTCTAGAAACCGGATCATGATAAAACCAGATAGATGTGCCATTAGAGGACGTCATGATGGGCACATTAACTCCATTCTTCAAATGTGACCGAGGTGGCCTCCTCGATACTAAATATATAATAAGCTCATAACATAGTGCTTATAACTTCGCACTTTACAATCAAATAAATAACCATAACTATTTTTTTTCAACAAAACATAACAACTAAACATAACATCCCCCCACTTGAGATGAACAATGAGAATTCGGGGGCCTTCAATGATCTTTAAGAATATGTGTAAATTGAGTAAGCTTCGGAACACTTCCCTTGAACCTTGGACTTAGGCAAACAATGACTTCCTAATTACAAATAAGACTACGGTGAGGCTAAGGTGTAAGGGTGTAACGAAACAATATGTTGGTGACAAAATGAAAGGAATGGCTTAGATGGGTGTATCTAGGGGTATCTTGCACTAAAGGAGAGTGCAACAAAAAGGGTTTAACATAGAGGTGAGAAGTGGTGACTAATCGATGAACTTTACAATGATGGGCTATTTGGGTGATAATCCTAAATCTTGCCTTAAAGGTCCAAATCTCTATGAACTAACTCAACATACCCCGTCCTATGGTCACCGAAATGATGCAAAGGCCAAGTTCTAAAGTTCAAGCTAAAACACACTCATAATTTGGTGGATTTGGGGTAAAATTTAAAAATGGATAAGGCTAATCTCACCATATAATATCAAGGGTTATAATGTGCTCGACTAAGGTCTAATCTAGTTAGGTTAAGAAAAACATGTCAAAATTTTAAAATGGCATAATTTTTTCAAAATAAACTAAAAAGCGAGAACAAAAATAAAAGTTCAGAGAATTCTACTCCCGAAATGTAAAAGTCCCACTTTGTACTAAAGCGTTAAATAAAGTGAAGAAATGTAGAATTAGAGCGAACTTCCTGAAATTTGCTCCAAAAGAAAGAAGACCCGAAAAGAAGTGCTTATACGCATCAAAGAAAGCATCGATCAAATTCAATCCCTAAAATCATACTCTGAATAAACATATTCCAAAAAGAAGAAGGAATCCGCAGTTTACATTTAAGCGTTAATGCAACAAGCCTTTAAACCACTTGGTGTCCCAAGTGGACGAAGTGTAGTCTCGTGGGGCTTCTGAGTAACATACCCATGAAGTTCATTTAAAAACTAATACAAGGTTATTGTGTTTTAAAAGAATGAGTGTTCAGAGGGATAGTTAGGTAAATGGCTCTTATAAGGAGTTCTGAAGTAATTAGTCAAAACACGTGACATTCAGGTGTGTACTGGTAACCATTGAATGGGATTACAGCGTGGTGAAGTAACTCCGAGAAAATTTGCAAAAGTATGTTGCGTAACCATAAGAATGAGTTATGCCGTAACTATGGACGAGGTCAGTCTATCATCAAGTTTTCTCTCGAAATCTGCAAATATGATTAAAACACAAAACCAATGAAAATGGAAATAAAACAAATGAAAGGGATAATTTGGGTTGTCTCCAGAAAAGCACTTTTCTTTATTCTGAGTCTTTAAGTTAGACTAAAAGCCTCGGGACTTGGCCAACTTCCTCCTTAGCTGTTTTTTTGTTTGAGGATTTGGTGAACCGCAAGGGAAAATAATCCGAGTCAAGGGTATCGATTTTCTTGCAAAAATTAGCTTTAGCCATTCTTGCGAAATTTAGCCTCGACTTCCCATTTAGCTTGACAACTCCAAATTTCACTTTTGTTTTCAATAGAGATTCCTTGTATCCGACTTTCATTCTTCTTTCCTCCTCAAAGCGCCCCATTCTTTCGCGTTTGAGCAGTTAAAGGAAATTATCCTCCACATCGCCAAATTTTGGGTTGGGGTGTACGTGAGCCATGCTCACGGTGAATTCATGGACATCATAGCGGATTCGAAAAATGAAGAGTCCAATCTACCTCGATTGAACCAATAGTTCATAATATTGATGTTTATTTTCTTCTTCGACACCACAACCTGGCGCCTTTTTTTATCCTTGAATGAAATTGTCCTCCCATTGTCTTTTTTGAAGCAGAGAGAAACAGGTAATGTCACTTTGAACCCTCGATCAAAGAAATCTTAGGAGCACAGAGTGAAGTTTCCATTAACAACAATCTCAGTGCGGAAGGTCAGGACATCATCATCTTCTTTTCCATTGGTCATCATCATAGACTTCGGTCCACAGTAAATGGCCAAAATATGAGAGGAAACCTATCCAGGACAATCCATGAACCTCCTTTGGATCCTTTGTCCTATTATTTGTCCATTTTAAATTCTACTCATCACTATAGTGTCCCAATAAGTCAGAGCAATTTACCAAGAATTAAAATTTCCTAAATATTTTCTCCATGGCGATAACCACAAATTGAGGCTGAAACAAACCTATCGGCCTTAACACAAATACCACACAGCCGGGGGTAGCCATATTACCGATACATATATCCGTTTTCCAAGATGGATTAATATGAGTTTTAAGAATATGGAAAGTGGCATGATGTTTTATGATAGACCAAAATCCACCAACCCCAAAGATATCATGACTCCTAGAACATGGAATAAAAAAACACGTGCTAAAATCTTAAGCTGAAAATAACCCGATTTCGACCTCTTTCGCCTACGATTCTTGGAGTTCTGTAGTAGCTTCGGGAAATAGTTACGGCCGCCGCGCGATTGTCGGTCGCATCTTTTAAATTTTCGATTGGAGAATGGCAATCTTAAATTACTTCACGTGAATTATCATCGGCAAAAGCGGCATTACATACTTGGTGTAGAACCCGCTTGGAGTGTCATTCATCTCTATCCTGCACTAAGCTTTTCCACCATGGCTTCAAGGTTTTTAGGGATGTGTCGTGTCACGGAGGATTTTTTTTTTGTGTTTTCCTAGAAATCACGAGACTTTATCTTGTTCTTTTGCTTTTATTTGAGCTTTCCGGGGAATGGTTAATGAGTCTCCTGATGTGGACCTTCTTTCTCCATATGGCCGCGGTTATAATTCCACCGATTATTATTCTATTATACCCATAAAGCGATGATTTTCTCCATATTTAGCTTCCGATTGTGCTATTTTGTTAGTGTGGGGATATTTGTTGGTGAGATGTCCTCTAGCGGCTCTGCGCATCTTACTTGGATGGCATGAACAGTTACTCTGATATATAGCATGTCCCGACCAAGATTTTCTAGCTTGTTAGTGATGGCGGCAATTCCATCAAGACTTCCGCCAGGCTTCTTTACCTCCATACGTGCCATTTTGGGAATGATCGATACATTTTTGGGCCGACTTCCCGAGGTAGGAATTAAGTACGAAAGTGGTCCTTGGTAGTCCGGCATCATCTTGAAGTTAAGTTGAGCCTTGTAAAAGATGTTGACCTGCGGTTGTTTAGATCATGTGTAGGACATTGTAGATGAGATCGTTGTCAATATGATAGAATTCTCCATGAGCTGATTAGATATCTTTGACGGAGGACAATATCTTTGGATGAAGTTGTACGCGCATGACGAAGATCTGGTGTAATCAATATGCATCGCCAAAGTAATGGATTGTTTCACTGAAATTTACGGAGAATTAAAGACTGGAAAATTCTAAAATTTATAAGTAGCGAAAAAGTGTCGATTATTTTTGCTCCTTCTGACAGCGAATTGATTGTGATCTGGCGCGTCCGGTATCTGGCTGCGATTTTTGGAAAAATTACGGAAAATTTACATCTTTAAATTTGGAAAAATTTCACCAAATTCAGCATTTGACTTCAAGAACAAACACATATATATCTTTTAATTAATTAAAATTTTCATGTTCTTTTGAAATTGTAGCTAATCCTCTACTCCATATATTAAAATACCTTTATATGTAATTAAGACGAGGTTAAAGACAAAATAAAGCATTTTACAAATTTAAACATGAGAATAAACAATCAATAAAAGATACGCGACACAAACAAACAATTAAGCATGGTTGCCTCTTTATTTATGAGTCTTGTAGCTAGAACTTCGAGTAGGTCTTCGTGGTCTCGTTTTTCATTCTCAATGAGAATTCTATCATATTGACAAAATTTTCATTGACTCTATACCTAGGCCTAGGGTCAGCAAATCCTATAATAAAGTCTCCTTTTCTCCCGCATGAAATTCAAACCTTTTTCAACCGCCTTTGCTTTTTTCCTCAAAATAAATGTTGTCTCGTTCAGGGATAAAGGGCCATATCAGCGTCTTCCAAGAGGCATCTATAAGTGATCTCCTCCTTCCCTTCCTTAAACCTGCAGTTCCCAAACTTGTTATGGCTCATTTTAGACTTTTCAACAAGCGGTTTTCTAGGACTACTTGGGATAAGCTATAATCAATGACATCCGAGTCTTCTAGGACCACAAAATCAACTTTGGTAGGTGAAATTCCTATAAAGATGTACATCCTTTACTCTTCCACATAAAGTTACTGAAACCCACGGATACTTAGGGTCTCTCTAATCTTAAGTCTCTAATTCATAATGTCATTGTAAGCGGTGATGACATCACATTAATGGGAGATTCCGTATCTATGTAAGCATGTTCGACATTCCTATATCCAATCATACAAGGAATTTTGAGGTTCCAAGGATTTCCTCTCCTAATCTTTGGACATATCCTAATGATTGGTGAAGTTATCGATTATGTATGATGATGGCTAACCCTCTTCCTAGTGGGGTAAATATTGAAATAAGCATTATCCTCCTCATTCACGTTTCTATTTACTAAGCCATTTTAAATTATGTCGATCATGGAACCCGACTACAAAGTGGACCTTTTCTCATGAAGCATCCCCGTTTGTCGAATATCTTTGCAAATCTTGAAGGTCGGTGTTTCTACTCATATACGGTTTCGGTGGTTGTGTTGGTCATTGGGTTGGTTTGATTGAAAGTGGTTTATTCGGTTGGTGGGTTGTTGGTTGATGATCAATCCTTCCATGATGAGCGATGGGATACAACAAAGTCACGAAGAGGGGATAGATTACGAGGAAGCTAAAAAGGGAAAAATGCTGCCTTGTAGGAATCAAGCAAGGAAACCTAAGCGAGGTGGACTCTACCTATTCTATTCCCACGGCGTACGGCAAAACTTGATAACGGCTACCGCGGCGTGGATTGAGTCAAAAGGAACTTCCTTTGACCGAGCAAGTTTTTACGACACCTAGGCGCTGAACCTAATCGTTGTAGTGTAGTATTAGGGTAAGCCACGGAATTGATATCGTTCTACAGGGAATAGGAATGCTAGTGAAGTTACTACGTAAGGTTGGGGTTGGGAAGATTATTTTTTATCTTTTTATGTTTTTAGGAAATGGAAAGAATTATGGGTTTGGATTTGGGGTTGGTACTTTCGCTTACTCTCTTATCTAATTATCTAATCTAGTGGTGTATGTGGTCTATGTCTAATTATAGTGTGCTCATTATGATGATTTAAAGATGTGTTTACTTAGGTTTTATTACTCCTTAGTTATCTTCTATTGATGGTTGAATTGTCCGCGTCCTTATTCTTAATGGCGTTGTGTGTCTGAATTGGTAGGGTATCGTTATCCCCTAACTCATTTAAACTTCCCACAAAATCTCTAAGGATTTATAAACTTAACGCTAAGGTCTCTCGGATGGTTTAGCCTACAATGGCTCTAGGTACTATAAGCTAAGGTTCAACAAAAGATTAATCGCATTAACTACACAACGGATGATCTATCGCAATACTAGGTCATTAACAATTAAGATAAGAGACAACCAATCAATATTCAATAATTAATCATATTCCCTAAGCAACACGTAAATTAGCCGAGACATGGAAAACATGCAAAACATACACAAGTAATTGAAGACATAATTGAATTAATGAAGTAAAACACTTATCTTGATGTAAGATGGGGTTTGGAACCCTAAAATACTATACAGAGACCTTGGTTCGGTTTAGGTTTTTGCTTTGAAAACTAAAAAATTCGGATTCTATATATAGATTACAAATGGCCGTCAGTGCATCGTCGATAGGGTTTTAGGTGGCAGCGTTAGTCTTGTAATGACGTCACCTTATGCTTGGCGAGTCCCCGATCTCGGCGTCGTCTCGGATCAAATCTAGGCGTCGGAGTTGCGGCATACTCTTTTAAAACAGAAACCGTCACTTGTAAATGAGCAATTTGGCCGCGTAGTCAAAAAGTTGTCGGCCGGCGTCCTTTGTTTTTGCCATGCGTCTTCACCGGCGGTGATACCGATTCTTCTTGACTTTGGCCATTTTCATGGAAGTATTTAGGCCTTTTAGGTCGAAATAAGTGTCATTCGACATTTTGCCTTCAAGATACCTAAAAAGTAAAAGGAGCGATATTAAGTAATAGCGGATACAAAAGTGATCAAATAAGGGCTTGCGACCTCTCAAAGGTGCATTTTAAAACCTTATCAATAGTACAATACCATAATTTAAATTTAAAGAAATAATGTAACATTACAACAAGGTTCTAGCGACCTTGAAACATAAAGTTTGACCGGATGACACTTTAATACATAGCGACCGGTTGACTGATGACTCCCTTTATTTAAATTCATGCTAATCAACGATCACACAGAAATGCATGAGAAGCAGGTCAACTATGAAAATAGTTGGTGAGTACCGCGAGTTTTATTAAAACCATTTTAGAAAGATGCAGCGGCAAATGGCACGCCAACTTACTATGTTACAAATCCCCCACATGCAAGACTTGTAACATATAAGCTCGCATACACTTCCATATTTCAAGTCTAATAACCAATGCACATATGGTCGCCAATACGCCTCATATATAATAAAGTATCAGCCAAGCTAAAAATAAATAATATCGTTCAGGGAAGCAGAGAGTTGGCCGAACCTATAATAGTGCTTATTCATACTACCTATTGCTCCGCGCAAGGAACCGTCTGAGAGCGATACGTATAATTGGAGTCGCGAGCGGCAAACAATAGGGGACTAACAATGCGAATGTCGCGAGAGCGATTATCATAACAACTATTATATACTATCAATTAATGGGCGCTCTCGAACATGGAGACCGTACTTTCCGAGCGAGACTTTAGGTCAGGAGCATGCGGTCCATCGGGGTTCAAACAAGTCATAAATTTATAATTGCAGTCTAGGGTTCAAAATACAAATAGTTCAAAGACAATTTAAGTTTATAATCTTGCATTTCACCCCAAATAAGTAAAGCGGTAAGAGGGCTATGAATACCTTAATGGCAATCTAAAAGCGGCGATCCAATTAAAATGATTTGATAGCACCGACGACCTAGGTAGTATGGCAAATTTAGTCTTTATTCATGATTATGACTACGACAAAGGTTTAATAAAGGTTTGTTGTTGCTTGTGTGGCAATGATTAATGTTTAATATAATTTTTTGTAGATTTTGGCTCTTGGAAGTGCATAAGTACATAATAAGAAAATATCGATGACGAAAGAATCTTGGGTTCGATGGCAACGAAAAGAGCGATGTGGAAAATAATTACTATAAATATTAGACGTGGTAGGAATATAAGACATTTACGTTACAGTATATATATAACTAAGTGTATTTATTAGTACTTAAAATATTAGTTACTAATATAAATAGAAGTATGTAAATAATTATTTTTAAGTAATGGCTTTGTTAAAAGAGCTTGTATTAAAAAAAATACACTTATATGTTATGAGTGTAAATTTTTTAGAAAATTTGGTCATAGCCCATGTATAAAGTATTGGTGTCTAATAAACCGTTGTTATATTATATTTCAAATGTTAAAAGTTTCATTTCAGGATAATAAATCATTGTATTAACTAATAATTTGAAAATAGGTTATAAGTGGTCATGGTTTTAATTATGTGAAAATCAAGTTTTACTTACTAGTTATAATTTAAAATCCGTTTATAGAACAAGTTAGTAGATTATAGTATGTCGTGAAAACATGTCAAGATCGAGTAAGTCGAGTGAGTGGCGTGGACGAGTAAAAATAAGTCGAGGAAATCATTGTGACTCGATTAGTAACACAATCCGAATTTGAATTTACGCTTTACCACTTGACTCACACTTGTATATTTTAAACTAACATTTGTATCTATAAGTAAAATGGTTAGAAGAAAATGTGTTTTTCATATATTGTACTCAATGCCCTCTTATGGCCTCTTGAGCTTGACACGACACAAACCCAATAATAAAACTAACTTGTGCAAGCCCAAAAGACAGATTCAGTTAAAAAAAACGTTTAGTAATAATTGATGGGTGCCGCTTACTGTACGGATAAAAGAAATAAATGTTGCATTGGTATACTGATGTTATATAAAAAAAAAGATACAATTATTTGAAGACCAACTCGGCCACACCGAGGCTCGAACCTGAGACCTCTCGGTGTGGAGCATCGAGAAGGGGGAGCTAAAAAAACAAGAAATCGACAAGAGTCACAAACCAATGTTTAAATAAGTACTTTTCATGACGAATTCAGCAACGAAAATCAAAGCAAGACGTTATAGCTAGTACCAATTTTAACACTGCCAAGGGGATTTAATCCCACGCAAAACTAAGTGAGCAAAGATCAGTATCAAGTACTTCCTCAGCCAAATCCAAATGTTTTTAACAGTATGCCACACAAATTTTATTTTAACCACCACCCACATGACATGTTTTAGTCTAATAACTTAAGTTAATGAATTTAATTCTAAATTATCAAAAGCCAAGTTTATTTTTTTCCCTTTTTCTTGTGTTTCGGCAGTACCACAACAACAACAACATCAACCAATATCAATTTCATCCCGAAAATTTCATTCGACATAACCATATTTAAATTGACAAAATATGTGTATATTTAGCTAACTAATTAAATCAGAACTCAACAATAACAAATGTTATCCTTACAAGAATAATTAGTGGGTCGAGAGCTGAGAAGAACCGAACAAGAAATGCTTCGATTAAGGAGACTTGAGATGAATTGAGACGAATTGTTACTTGAGCAAGCTTTCTCACCCCTTTAATTACAAAACCCCCATGGAAATTTCGAAAAGCCCTTTGATTTACTCAACCCTAATTTTCGGATTTTTGAAGGATGATGAAGACACTGTGATAAATTCAATCTATCTATAGATGAATTTAAGGAATGAAACACTAGTTTTACCCTTGACCTTGATTGCTATTCTTGGCTAATAACACCTCTTTGTTTGCCACGTTCAAGCCTCCTTGTGATGTCTAGGATGGTAGAGTACACATTTAGGGGTGGTGATATAGATAGAATGAAGGTTGACTTTTGAGAGGAGGGGGAAAGCACCCATTTTTGTGATTGTCTTCCTGTGTTTGTCGACAAGGAGAGAAGAAGAGAGGTTCAAAGAAGAAGGGAGGGCTGGATAAGAGGGTAGGTTTATTTTTATTATTGTATTATATGTACCCCGTACTGTATAATTTGTTCCGTACAGAATAACGTTTATTTATGTAGAATATTATTCGGGTAGCCGTATTTTATAAATTTTATATTTTTGGAAACGTCTTGACGAGTGAAATATTATGGTATTATTATTATCTTGACATTAGAAAATAAATTTCGTACCAATTTTATTATGGTGTCGGTACGCGTGTGGTGCCGGGACTTTGGAAAACACGAGATAACTTCTCGTTTTAGAGTTATAATGATCAGGAAAATAAATAACTCGCATATTCTGATATAAATAATAGCCGGGAAATTGACGGATTGTCACATAAGTGCTTTTTTAGTATAGCTCATGTATCAACTGCCCCGGCCGGCAATCTTTCGATCCTTCTTCTATCTCCCCAAGTAAGAGTCATGGGGAACACTCTTAGCATAACAGCGTCATGAGACACACCCGGAATGTTGAAAAGGCTTGCGATGTACAAGACATTCTCAACGTGCTCATACTCATCTTCGCCCCTATTTCGCAAAAGCTCCCCATAAATTGATCTTTAATCTCGAAACGGACATTAGCTCCAATCGCCGGTCTTACGAGCCCTAACTTGACCCTTGTCTTGTCAACGCCAAATATTCCTCAAGAGTGAGGTCATCAATGTTAACAACTTCCATGGTACCTGAAACTTGAAAAAAGATCGTGAGAAATTGAGAAAATTGAAAACAAAACAGAAATGAAAGACTTAATGAAAATCCTAATATAACTCCCCGGCAATGGCGCCAAAAACTTGATGCAGGTTTTACTGACCAGGTTTTAATATTTATATTGTCCCGTTATACCTATGGTCTACCCTAATGCACTAACGGGCAGTGTACCCGTCGTGTAGTGGTAGTATTTGGTAAAACCGAGTCCAAAGAGCTATGTGAGTGACGGATTTTAACTAAGTCTAGGTGTCGCTGATTTTAAAGTTGAAATGATTAATTAATAGCTAAAGACAAGAAAATAAAGATAGTAAAATGAAGGTTGTGATCAATAGAGGAGAAGTGTGCTAACCTAGTTAGTTATCTTATCATGTTAAGTTCACGTTTAATTACTTCCAATTGCTTCAGTGGGGTAAAGGAATTCGCTAGGGAAAACATTTGGTCAGTTCGTCCTAACCTATCAGCAAAGGTTTCCACCGGAGATCGCAGGTGATCCGTTGAAAGTCCAGTTGTTTTTAGTCCCCTAAGCCAAGTCATTAAGTACCGCTATATGCAAGATTTGTAACAATGAGTGCCCGGGCGCTAACATCTTAAACACGCATCCCTAACTTCTTAAGTTCATCCAAACGGTAGGTGATCAGTTGGTCAAATCGCACAAGCGAAGAAGGGTTGTCAGTTGGTCAATTCTTACCCTTCCCTCTCAGTCTAACTACTTAGGGTCGGTTGGTCATATATCCTAAGTAACTAGCCACTACCGCCATTCAAAACTACCAAAACGAGGGTAGCTACCAACAAACTACGCATGCATACATTAGAAACAATTATACGGAAGCAATATAAACATAAACATAACAATTAAGGAATCATGACTAGGCTAGCACCAGAGGTGCTTAGCCGCTCATATTAACTAAAACGATCGATTCAATGTTTAACATTACGAAATACATGAATTGAAAGTAAAGAAATGATAAAATGCTAATGCTTATCGTAGGGGAGTGATTTCTCCCTTGGAGATGGCTCCGTATGCTACCTAAGATCTGCCTTCAACCTTCTACGCACGTTCTCTGAATTGGTGTGTGAAGTAGATGATTAGAAATGATAGAATTTGGGCAGTATTTATAGGCCAGATCTTGTTACGGCGTTACTTAAGTTGAGAGTTACGCCGTAACATCTATTTCTTCGTAATTTGCTTTGGAAAAGCTGGTTACGGGCGTAACATCGTGGAATGAGTTACGCCCAGATCTTCAATAAATCATGGTTACGCCGTAATTGTGGAATTAGTTCGTCGTAGTTTGTATTGCAGCCGCGTGAACCTCATTTGACCTAATTAGTTACGGCGTAATCCTAGGAGGAGTACTACAGCTCGTAATCTTCCGCTTAGTTGGTTTTTCAGCAGCCAACATTGCAGTAATGTGAGAGGAGTTCGCCGTAACATCTTCAAAATGAGCATACTATCATATATCTTCAATAAACTCTCCAAATCAGCGTCTCTTTAGCTCCAATGCTCGTAATTTACCTGAAAGTGAAATATAGAGGAAAACAAGTGTAAATCCATATAAATGATATAAAATACGAGCATTATCGGGGGAAATTGACACTTAATATTCAGGACTATTTGATGTTATCAGGAGGCTTGGCAAACCTTCTTGTTTCAAACAAATCAATAACCACAAATCCCTTGGGACGATCTCGACTTACCCACCTTTACTATCACGGACGAGTATACTTGCTCGTATGTGTTAAGTATAATTGTCCGGTAAATCGTGTTTATAAATTTTAAAACTTGTACACGGTATAGCACATCAAGTTTTTGGCATCGCTGCCGGGGATTTGATTTGTTATTTTTCTGTATTTTAATATTGTTTGAAGTCTTAGTATAATTGTTTGCTTAAAAATAATCTAAAAAAAAGTTGGTTTTTAGGTCCAACCGATTCGGCTGCGAAAGCAACCGATCGGTTGGAGCCCTCGTAATTTTTTTTTTAGTTTTTCTTTTTCAATCTTTTGGTTAATTAGTGTTTTGTGTTTATGTGTTTAGGTTTATTTTGCTGTATTTCCAGTTTTCTTGATAATTAGAGTATTTGTTTTGATTATTTCATGTTATTCTTATTTTGTTTATTTTTAGTTAAATTAAGGTCTTAATAAATTATGTTTTAATATTTTTAATGCTTTAGCTAATTTTCAGTTCTAATAATTAAAATGATTAGATGTAATAATTAGTTATTAAATAAATTTATGTTTATTAAAGTTTTAATTAAGGTTTAATTAAATGGAGTTAAAGTTTTTTTTATTTATTATGATGGTTAATGAATAGTTGCATTAATTAGAATTTAAGTTTGAATTAATTGTCTTTTAATATTAAAAATAAAATAATAATAATAAAAATTAATTAACGGAGCCGATCGGCTGCAACCCGCAACCGATCCGGCTGGTTTATTTTGGTCAGAAAGTTTTGCACCAACCGATTCGATTGGGAGTCCAACCGATCGATTGCAAGACTCGTTAAATGTTTTTAGTTTTTCTTAATTTCAGGTTTTAGCTTGTGTGTTTAGTTTTAATAAGTGTCTTAAGCTGTTTTGATTTTATTTTTAGTTTGTTTTGATTATAACTAACCCTTAACACTAATGATTTGGTTGTTTATGTTTTTGTTGGTTTTGTTATATAGATAAGCAATTTTGTTAAGCATGGATAGTTTGAGCGGAATTCCGGAATACCTAAGGAATTTGGACGAAATGTTCAAGGATACGGGGAATTCTTTGGAGAAGATAGGGAACATATTAGAGAAAAGTAAAATGGAGTTGAAAGAAGGAATGGAGTTGACAGAAGGAATGGGGGAAAACAAAGTTCGAGTACCTAAGGAGAATAAGGTCGTGGTTTTCAATCAAGCCCCTCTCACGGGGTACGATTCTCCCTTTATGCGGTTTGCTACGCCGTGTAGTATCGAGGGCGTTAGTGCTTGGGATGCTCAACTAAATATGGCTTATGGTGATAATTATATTGTCGATACGGTGCTTGATAAGCTTGGCCACATAAGGCTAGATTATGAAGGTTATGGAACGAAGATAGTAAAGAACTTACGCATTAACATTCATGGGCATATCTTTGAAGTTGATTTTGTTGTGCTAGAAGGAGGAAACGCGGATGAGCCCGATGTTTACTTTGGGAGAGATTTTCTTGTGATTACCAAGTGTAGTTTGGATTTCGCGCTTGGGGAAATGAGAATTAACATCACGGAGTTGGAAGAGGCAAAGGGTGTGGATGAAATGTTGGCGGAACTATGTGGGAACATGGAGCAATTAAAGGAAGAGAACGTGGAGGTCATTAAAATGGGTATGGCTAACCGGAAGAAAATCACTAAACAAACTTACCCGTACCACCACCACCAAAAATAGAGATTCGTCATCATCACCACCAAACTTTACCCCATTGACACAAGAACAAAAAGAGGCCATCTTGGAGAACTTGGAGCAAAAGTTTAATGAATTAACGGCAAAAGAAGCACGTTATTGAGGTGTTGCAAGACTATGTGATTTACCGTAAAAAGCTTGTTCTTAAGTAATGCTAGCAAGGGCTCGGTTAGAAGATAAAAACTTGAGTGAAGAGGAAAGGGATAGGATTTTGGAAAAGAGGTGATGCGCGCGGAAGGCGCGTTCGGGGTCAAAGGAAACTTCCTTTTCTACGAGCAAGTTTTTCAATCCTCTAGGAAGTGAACCTAATCGTTGTAGTGTAGTATGGGGTAAGCCTCGGGGATTGATATCGTTCTCTAAGGGAATAGGAATGCTAGTAAGAAATATATGACGAGAAGGTGGGGTTGAGGATGATTCTTTTTTTTTAATATTTTTTATGGTTTTTTAGAAAGCTAAGGTAAAATCTTAGGGCAATTGGTTTGGGGGTGGTACTTCTACCGATTACTCTACTTCTACTAATTATCTAATTACTACTGGTAGCTATGTCTAATTGAGGTGTGCTCGTATGATGATTAATGATGTGTTCACCTAGATACTATTACTCCCTAGTTATCTTTTATTGGTCGGTTGAGTTGTCACGTCCGTTATCTTAACGCGTTGTATTCCTAAAGGTCGTAAGGTATGTGTGGTCCCTAGTTCTTTGAGGTTATCTCTCGTATATGATCTACGGAGTCGGCAAGCCTAAGCTATTTCATCCATAAACCATATCATCATAAAGCATACTCAAGCATTAAATACAACGAAGATGCCTAGTTGCACTCCTAAGCCAATTTCAATTAAGACAAGAAACAACCTAACAATAATCAATAACTAGGTTTTATAGATCTAAGCAAACACACAAGTAATTTAGCTAGACATGATAGACAAGCAAGCATACACACAATCAATCGAATATGGGATAGACATAATGATAATTTGGATTAATAAACTTATCTTGATGTGTAGAATAGGGTATGGGACCCTAAAATACTGTCCAAGTTGGACTACAAACGAATTAGGGTTTTTTCTCCAAAAGTCTACCTCCTTAAATACAGAAAAATCGAATTCCATATATAGATTTACAATCGCGACGGCGTCACCTTTTGCATGGGACGCCGTCAGCTCGCCGTCATTAGTGTTTCGTTTGGGCCAAGTCATCGATGGGACGGCGTCACCTTAGAGTTGTGACGCCGTCGGTCTTTAGTTGAGACGCCATCTTGATTCTAGATCTGGGCTGTCTGGGTGAAAACTGTGAGTGACGCCCTCCATAAGTAAAGCGTGACGCCGTCAGGTTGTAAGACTAGAATTTTCACTGAGCCGTCGCGTGCATGTTTTGATCAAGTCTTCATAGAGGGACGACGTCGCCCTTTGGATGGGACGCCGTCAGGTACTGTTGATCAGTCTTGAGTGGCTTCGATCTTGACTTTGCCATTTTCTTCATGTATTTGCTCCTTTTCGTCCAGATATGCTTCATTCCAGCATTTTGCTTCCAAATGACCTAAAAAGTAAAAAGGAACGAAATTAAGCAGTAACGGATATAAAATGTGTCGAAATAGGGCTTAAATGACCCCCTAAAAGCGTACGTTTTAAATCCTTATCAAATATCCCTACACTTGGTATTTGCTTGTCCTCAAGCAAATGTTCTTTTGACCAATCAATTTATAAGTTAGGGGGCATGAAGCATTGGTTTAAAATAGTTCATAACAGGTAAAAGCGCCACAATAGTCATAACAAGCACGGAAATTATATATTAGCACCTCACAAGTGGTGTTTGGATTCTCTCATCTTTCGGGTTTATATGAAATATAATACGAATGGAAGTGGAAGATAAACACTCATTACCTGGCATAGTATATAGATTACCATAAGCTTGAGAATAGATCAAACCTTCACCGCTTTGGTGTAAGCACCTAGGAACAACTATCTTAGAGATCTTTAAAAGAGTTGTAACGTTAGGCTTAGGGTAGGGAAACAAAGGGTTTTGTTGGATGGGGGATTTTTAGTGGTGGCAAGTCAAAAATCTTATGTTACAAGCATGTAAAGCGTGGCGTTGCTAAGCCAAGACTCGACTCACTAGACTAGATAACTTGAAAGAAAACAAACATAAATTTAAAAACATAAACATAAAGATAGATGTAGGATGGAAACCCGTATGTTTTTTCTTCATTTTTTTTGAACACTCTCTTTTTTTTCGATTTTTTTTTCATACCTTTTTACTCTACCATCCTCTATGATAACATCAAAATATAAGGGATTTATAGGAGCATCCATACACTTGAGTTTTTATTTCTCTAATACTAATTGACCCGATATGAAAAGATCAAAATACTTGGAGTATTTAATTACGTAGACAAAGGGAATTTGAATTTATCGTTCTTTCCCGTTACTCCATAAAATATTACTTTTTACCCATGAGTCCCAATCGTCCCAAAACTATGTACAAAAGATATGACTCGACTTAGCAACCATGCAAGTAACTAGATATTTGAACTAAGGCTTTAGTAATGATAACAATAATGCACTAAAGGTGAGTGCATACAAGGTGGGCTAAGGCGATTTGGGTGTACATTTGGGGGTGGATTGTAAACAATGTTCTTCATTGATATTCCGGAAAACCGAAACATCACAAGAACCGCCAAAAGGATAGGCTCTGAGGGGTTAACTAGGGGTATCGTGTACTAAAGATGAGTACATCGCAAAGGTGCGGGGTAATTACTCAATCGACGTGGAAGATATAATTATAATACAGGTTTCAAACAAGGGTTATCCTAATGCCTCTTTTCACTAAGTTACTCCTAACTACATAAGTGTAGTCTCACTAGCGATCTCGGAATGCATCACAAAACAAGTTCTAGAATCTATTATACTATCGTCTACCGGTACACTCTCTAAGCATTAAAGATTAATGCTTTTATTCCTAAAGATCTAGGGGCGAATCTCACATTTTTTGGGTGGAATTTGAGTGGTAAACGGTTTTTTGTGCTATTCATATAATTCCTATCCATGAGACGCTTTATTAAGACTAAATTTTAGCTCGTAAATGTCATAAAAAATTTTAAATTTGGTGCTAAAATTGCCCTAACGAATATTTCTCATAGTTTATTACACAAATTACCAAGGACAAAACAAATGATCAAGTGAGTGAATAGTTTCTAAGTTCCCGTTTTATTCTCCCTCCCTACACTTAAACTGAACATTGTCCCCAATGTTCCCCGAAAGTATCAAAGTTATGATAAATGAAGGTAAGTAAGGAAAAAAAACTAGTACTCCCCTGATTAGCCCGGTAGGATACGTGTGAAGTTTCGGTTAAATTCTTTTCCAAAAAGAATGCATGAGTAATGAGCTTCATCCAATGAGTGTTTCTTCTTCTTGCCAAATATAACCTGCACACTTATAAGAAAACAAAAGAAACCTTCGCGTAAAATCGACAGTAAAACTATATATGACACACAACTACACTAGAAAGCAAGTAAGATATAATGCTTGTGGAATAGATGTTTGCAGTTTTTTTAGAAAATTAAGACCTTGGAATTTCCAAAATTTTTTGAGTTGCACAGAAAACGAAAACTGATTAATCTGTTTCTACATATCCTGACATCGTCAGGTTGTCCTGACAGAAAGTGGTCTGCTGCGTTTTTCTGGAAAAATTACATCTTTAAAACCTGGAAAAATTCCTACAAAACATCCATTATGACTCGATACAAGAATTTGACTCTAACAAACACACAAATATATCAATTTCACTAATTGCAATTCTCATGTTCATGTTCTTCAAAAACGTATGTGATCTTCCTTACATTTATCTTTTTGTAAAATACCTTTATATGTAATTAAGACGAGGTTAAAGACAAAATAAAGCATTTTCACAAAATCTAACATGAGAATAAACAACAATGAAAAAGATATAAGACACCCAAAAATTGAAAAACAAAGCAAGCAAACAATTAAGCATGGGTTGCCTCCCACGAAGTGCTTTTCTTTATTTATGAGTCTTGTAGCTAGACTCGAAGTCGTGCTCTTATTTTCCGTATATCTTAGATGTCCATTCGAATGCCTTGACTCTTCCTTCATCATGAATGTATTTGGGGCCTAACTCTAGACAAGCAGTGTAGTGAACATTATCCTTACAATCAACCTCAAAATCCGAAATATTGTCCACATCTAGCTCATCAATACCTTTAAACCTTTCATTTTTGTAGGGCATTAAATATTTAACACATTCGGTCCCATTTGAGAACTTGGCTATTCCTTCCTTTTGATCATAAATCATCACGGATTCCTCAATAAATGGTCTTCCAAGTATCACATCTCCTAAGAATCCATCAATGATGACCTTAACATCTTCCAAGATCATGAAATCACACTTATATGTGAAATTACCTACAAAGACATGCAATCCTCTAGCTCTCCCAACATAGTTACTTACTTTCCTAGGATAAAAGAGATCTCTCCTAGGTCCTAGCTTTTCGCTCATGATCCAATTGTAATAGAGCCTAGACATTATGTTCATGGGTGCCTTATAGTCTATGTAAGTGTGATCACTATACAAGTACCCAATCATGCATGGTATCTTAATGTTTCTAGGTCACCCTTTTATGCATGGAAGGTGGTGGGTGGGTAGTTAACTTACGTTATAGTGATAGGCGATTTACTTTCCATTAGGGTATGACTTGAAATACTCATTAAGTTCCTCTTCCTCACTACCCTCCATAATTTCTAATACTTTATAATCTTCTTCCCCAATTTCATCATCCGAATCATCACTCGTGGTTGAATTGCTATCTAAAGTACTAGTTGTTTCTTTAAAGTGCACTTTCAATTATCCTATTCAATTTATTAAGTTCTCCAATTTCACTAACAATACAAGCGCGAAGTTGGTTGGCAAAAGTCGGATCAAGTGGTGGGTTTTGTGGCGGATGGTTGTCTGGTGGGGAATTGTCACCCATGGTGATAAGTGACAAGGTTACGAACAAAAACACGAAGAAGGGGAATAGACTACAAGGAAGCTAATGAAAATGAGAAAAAATATTACTTGATAGGAATCAAGCAAGGGAACCTAAATGAGATAGAGATCTAACTAGCTATTCTATTCCCCGGCAGCGACACCAAAAAGTTGATGCACGCGGAAGGCGCGTTCGGGGTCAAAGGAAACTTCCTTTTCTTCGAACAAGTTTTTCAACCTCCTAGGCAGTGAACCTAATCGTTGTAGTGTAGTATGGGGTAAGCCTCGGGGATTGATATCGTTCTCTAGGGAATAGGAATGCTAGTAAGAAATATATGACGAGAAGGTGGGGTTGAGGATGATTCTTTTTTTTTTTTTTTTATATCTATTTTATGGTTTTTTAGAAAGCTAAGGTAAAATATCGGGGCAATTGGTTTGGGGGTGGTACTTCTACCGATTACTCTACTTCTACTAATTATCTAATTACTACGGGTAGCTATGTCTAATTGAGGTGTGCTCGTATGATGATTAAAGATGTATTCACCTAGATACTATTACTCCCTAGTTATCTTTTATTGGTCAGTTGAGTTGTCACGTCCTTTATCTTAACGCGTTGTATTCCTAAAGGTTGTAGGGTATGCGTGGTCCCTAGTTCTTTGAGGTTATCTATCGTATATGATCTACGGAGTCGGCAAGCCTAAGCTATTTCATCCATAAACCATATCATCATAAAGCATACTCAAGCATTAAATACAACGAAGATGCCTAGTTTCTCTCCTAAGCCAATTTCAATTAAGACAAGAAACAACCTAACAATAATCAATAACTAGGTTTCATAGATCTAAGCAAACACACAAGTAATTTAGCTAGACATGATAGACAAGCAAGCATACACACAATTAATCGAATATGGGATAGACATAATGATAATTTGGATTAATAAACTTATCTCGATGTGTAAAATAGGGTATGGGACCCTAAAATACTGTCCAATTCGGACTACAAACGAATTAGGGTTTTTTCTCCAAAAGTCTACCTCCTTAAATACAGAAAAATCGAATTCTATATATAGATTTACAATCGCGACGGCGTCACCTTTTGCATGGGACGTCGTCAGCTCGCCGTCATTAGGGTTTCGTCTGGGCCAAGTCATCGATGGGATGGCTTCACCTTAGAGTTGTGGACGCCATCGGTCTTTAGTTGAGGCGTTGTCTTGATTCTAGATTTGGGCGTCTGAGATGAAAACTGTGAGTGACGCCCTCCAAAATTAAAGCGTGACGCAGTCAGGTTATAAGACCAGAATTTTCACTGAGCCGTTGCGTGCATGTTTTGATCAAGTCTTCATAGAGGGACGGCGTCGCCCTTTGGATGGGACGCCGTCAGGTACTGTTGATTAGTCTTGAGTGGCTTCGATCTTGACTTTGCCATTTTCTTCATGTATTTGCTCCTTTTCTTCCAAATGTGCTTCATTCTAACATTTTGCTTCCAAAAGACCTAAAAAGTAAAAAGGAACGAAATTAAGCAGTAACGGATATAAAATGTGTCGAAATAGGGCTTAATGACCCCCTAAAAGCGTACGTTTTAAATCCTTATCAAGGGGTTGCCAAAGAAAGAGAGAGATCCCGGGAATTTTGTACTACCCATCAAGGTGAATGGCACCACGCCAATTAATGCATTAGTGGATACGGGGTCTAGTGTTAATGTTATGCCGTATCCGCTCTATATAAATCTAGGGCTTAGTAACCCTCATCCGAATCAAGAAAAGTTGACTATGGCCGACAATTCTCACGCCAAGGCCATGGGAGAAGTAAAGAATGTGAGAGTCCAAATCGGTTACCAAGCTTACCTAGCCGATTTTCTTGTGTTGGACATTCTTGTGGATAAGAGTTTGCCTCTTTTATTACTGTGTCAATCTGGCACTTAGAAGCCGGATCCCTTTGGGATAACCTGTCGGATCCCTTTTACAAAGGATCTGGAGGAACCGGCCAAATAGATCTGTATTTTATACCTTTATACATCTTTCCCACCTTCCAGATCTTATTATATTAGCTACCTATGTCCTATTAGTCTCAATTAAGCTATCCTTAATCTTAGTAGTTCTCCTGTTCTCTTATGGATGACTTAGGATCCTTCTAAAGATATTTATGATTTATCATTTCTCCAATACTAAACATTTTTTCACTCTGATGCTTACATCTTCTTTCTCTCATCTTAATCCAGTTATTTTCATAATAAATATATTTTTCATAAATTTATTTTTAACCGTTTTACCCTCAAAATACTCCAAAATAAAATTTTCATTTCTCATAATTTTTAAGAAAGTTTCTAATTTTCTTCTTGACCACTCTCTGATTCATATCTTCATTAACCACTTCCTAAGCCAACTAGTTTCCTCCTTGATCATTTATTAGCATTCTTTTGCTCCCATTTCTCCATAAAACACATGATTAAGTCACTTCTCATCATTAGTTTAAGTTCTCAGAACTTCTTCCATTTAAGCAACCTCCTTTCAATCATAACACCAACCTACATAGGCTAGAACTCTTAAATTCCTAACCATTCCTTCTCTTCTCTGTCTCAGTTAGCCGAATCCCTTGGCTAGAGCTAGCCGGATCCATTTTGAAAGGGATCCGGTGGATCCGGGCAAATAGAGACAGATGAAAATACTTCTTGTCACTCAAAACTCACCCTTATTCATTCCAACACTTCATATTGTCTTTAATAACTCTCCTAGAAGATTTTATCTTAGTAGTTGATCTTTGTGTATGAAAATGATTAAAATTTGAAGGATTTTAGTAGTTTAAGCTTTAATTTCCTTATATGATCTTCCACTATATAAACCACTTGTGTTTGTGCTTCAATCCCACACCTCAACATCACCTTCTCAGTTGTAAATTCAAATTCTAAACACTTCTCACAATGACTAAGGTAACAAATGCTCACTTGTCGACTAGAAGCCCTCTTAGAAAAATTGCCCGCATTGTCCATGAAATATCATCAACCGAATCCTTACCTATCAAGAAACCCTCACCTAACTACATACAAACTCCACCTTTCATTGAACCCATACTACCATAACTTGCTCTATCAAACCATCACCATCACTTGCTTCCATTAAGATAACACCATCACTTACACCTCTTGAACCAAACTCTTAACCATTTGGTAAACAAACAACTCAAAACACTCCCGTCTCTACACAGCCAACAAGAGTTTCTCCTCTTGAACCAAGACAACTCTCCTTTACTACACCTCATTATTCGCCACATCTCTACAATACTTTGGAGGACTTGCATCCTGAATCTTCCAATCTTCCACCATTACCTACATCCTCTTCAGTTGAAAAAATGACTACACAACAACTACATTCACCTAACATAGGGGTGGACATTAATGTGTCACCACCAATAGCACACGTATCTTCTTCTCCATCACCTTCTTTTGGTCCATTTTGGGAAAGCGCCCAGGCACCCGGATTTATCATAATCAGCCTATTTAATTAGTTTGGTCAAAGATCGCTTAAAAATCTATCAAAAAACCAATTAATCGGACAAAATCGAACCAAATCAATCTAATAAAAAAAAATCACTTAAAAATCAGTCAATAAAATCGCTTAAAAATCGGATAAAATTGCTTAAAATCGGTCAACAAAATGATTAATCGGACAAAATTGGTCAAAGATCGCTTAGAAATGGTCAAAAAACCGAGTAATATCTATGTTTGACATTGAACTTTGAAGAATTATGTATTATATTTATATTTGAACACTTAAAATAGTTGAACTTTAATGCACTATGTTTATCTCATACATATACATCTAAAATTACAATTTTGTGCATAAAAATTCCAATCTGATTAATCCCCGCCTAACCGATTAAACGCTAGGACCTACCCTACCGCCTCACTAGTGCCTAGCGATTTTTAAAACCTTCATTTTACTTTAAACTGCTGCTAACAATTGCAGGTAGTTGGATCCTTTGTTTTATACCCGACAGATCCATTCTGAAATGGATCCAGCGGATCCGAGCGCTCTCTGAACCAAAATTGAGCCTTACTTCAGTGTATTTTCTGCAAAAATATACTATATTCTTACATTCTAACATTTGTTTTGTAGATTTTCAAAACTCACTTGGAGTACTTGACGCCCTTAATAAGGGGGAGCTTTCGTCAAAGCAAAATCATTGCACATTTTGCAATGCTCTCGTCTTAGCCCTCCTAAAAACTTGACGCCCTCACTAAGGGGGAGCATTCGTCAAGGGGGAGCAAATATGCATGTATTTAGTTTCTTTATTAAATCTTCTTCGTTTATCTCTTTCTCAATTCTTGCATTCGGGTTAGTTTCTTTTCGACACTCTTTTGTTTCGACAAAAAAGGGGAGAAAAGAGTAAAAACTTAACTAAACAATTTATGGATTTTACTGTTTACTTAAAATAATTTTATGTTTTGTCATCAACAAAAAGGAGGAGATTGTTAATACAAATAATCGTAAAAACGTTTATTTATATTTTACGATCTTTTTATGTTTTGTCGATAACAATCGTAAAATCATTTTAACGAAATAAATAATATACATAAAGTTTTGAGCCAATAATTTACTAACTCATTTCACTAAATAAATAAACCATTAAACATGTTTAGTTAAATAGTTTACGTAAAAGCAAAACTATTTTTATAAAACACTTATAAGTAACTTAGGTTACTTACATTTTTATAAAATATATGCTAAGCCAAATATAACTTGTAAAAGCTTGAAATATCCATAACCCAAAACTCATGACCCATGGACCTTGACCCAAAACCCATGGACCATAAGAATGACATCATGTATGACATCAAAATGGTTAAATCCATGACCCATGACCCAAAACCTGGAATTGTAACCCAAAATCCGAAGTGGTATTACCAGATAGCCGGTTCCCTTAGATAACACTTGTCGGATCCATTTGGGAAAGGATATGGTGGATACGGGTGAGTAGAGGATTGTTTTCCTATAAATAGTTGGCCATTTCCTCATTTTTTCTCACCACTTTTAGATATATCTTCTCTCTATATTCTTACTTCTCTAACCTCAGATCCAAGGATCATCTATGTAGCTCTTTTATTATTGATTCTCTAGGTTCCTCTTAAAGGTGAGATCACGACGTTTAGCGTAGAAGACTTGCAAGCTAGAAGACATGAGTTTCTAGACTTCATCATCATCGCAAGATCACAAAAGTGTCTCTTGTTGTTGATTACTCTCAAACATGTCATAGGTGTGTTGTGTTAACTAGTGGTGCTTGGATTAGTTCCTCCATTGAAAAGGAACTCGGTATCTAGCCTTGTACCGGATAAAGTGTAGGCAACCAAGGTTTGGTTCTACATTGTGTGAAGAGCCCGGTATCTAGCCTTGTACCAGATAAAGTATAGGCGACGAAGGTTTGGTTCTACCTTGTGTGAAGAACTCGATATTTAGCTTTGTACCGGAAAAAGTGTTAGCAACGTCGTGAAGGCTTCTTCGCCAAAAAAAGGAGTTTGTGTGTGTAGTGATTACAAACTCTCGAGTTGGGTACTAGGGGAGTGGAGTGGGGCAAGGTAGGTGACTTGTAGCCGAACTCTTATAAATACTTGTGTTATGGTTGTGTCTTTCTTTCTCTATCTCTTAATATAGTTTAGGGCAAATGATTGAAAAAAGTATCATACTTGTCACCATTTCTTTTTATGGGTAGCGAACAAATTTTTTTGCTTTTGTGGGTACTTTTCTTTCAAATTTATCATTTTTAGCGTATTTTGCGAAATTTTTGGACATTTTTGCCCCTCTTAGCTAAAAGAATATTTTTTCTCCGAAGGACAAAAATGTCACATAGTACCATAAAAAGGATGAATTTGAAAGAAAAGTACCCACAAAAGCAAAAAATTTTGTTCGCTACCCACAAAAGTAAATGATGGCAAGTAGGATACTTTTTTCAATCATTTGCCCTATAGTTTAATCACATTTAACTATCAATATCTAATATACTAAAATAGATTGACATAAGTCGATCAAAAAGTTTTAAAATGAAGTTTTAATTGGTAAATCTATTCAACCCCCCCTTTATAGTTTTCTACAATGCGGTTTAATCTTATTGTTTTATTATTATCTTTTCCTTTTTCTTTTTTGAAATATAACTTAAAATTAACCAAAAATAAAAACAATACATATCACTCTTCGATAGTGAGGTGAGTTCAGAAGAAACGAAACATCCCACAAAATACATTGATTCGAAAAAAATGCTACTTGAGAAGTCCAATGAGCATCTTGATTGTTTACTCGACTAGTAAAAAAAAATTAAGTTCCAGGTTCTTCGACCATGTACGAATATTGTCCATAAGAGCACCTAAGGGTGGCAATTCAGGTCGGGTTCATGTTGACGAGTTCGGGTTGCCAGGTTGGCGGGTAAGAAAACCTCAACCCGAACCTGACCCATCAATGGGTCAGCTATGTCAACCCTAACCTGTTTACATATAACCTGAATCTGACCCATCTAACCCGTATATATACTTGGGTTGACAGGTTAAATATGTTACACGGGTTGAACCATTTGATCAATTTTATATAACAAAGTTGGCACATTACACGAGTTAAACAGGTTAAACGGGTTTGCGGGTCAACTCGCTTAACCCATTTAACCCGTATAATAAAATATAAATAATTTTTAATTTAAGAAAAAAATCTTAAACGGGTTGGTGGGTTGACCCGTTTAATTTATTCCCAACCCGAACCTGACCTGTTTTATAAACGGGTTAGATGGGTCGACCCAAACCTGACTCAAAATCTATTTAGACTCAACTCGAACCTATTAATTTTTGTGTCGGTTTTAGGTCAGGTTTCGTGTCGGGTCAGAAATTGCCACCCCTAAAGCACCAAGGTGGGATAGTTCTAAAGATGACGAAGATATCACCATTTGAGAGTAAGATTCCACAATAGCATCGAGGGAAGCGTGATTATACGCTAGACGACATGCATAATGTATTGCGGTAACTTCAGCATGTAATGGAGATATGTCAAAGCATGAATTACAATGTACTTGAAGGAGAAGCCAGTAGAATCTCGGATAACAATACCAAAAGCGATGTTATGGTCCTTGTAAGCAGCATCACAATTTATCTTCATCAACGATTCGTGGGGGGGTATCCACTGCGGAGAAGGATGTGATGTTGGATTAGGAGCACTTGTTAGAGAACCAGTGAGCCGTGTTTTTTTACACGAAACCAACTTATCAAACTCGGTAAGTTGAGCATATATGGAAGCTAAGTGTTAGTCGGAGAAAGGGTTATATTATTATAGATGAAATTGTTTCTAGATCTCCAAATAGACCAATAGATTGTCGCTACCACTAATAGAACTCGGATAGCTACCTGATTGGAGAAATTATCATCAATAAAGCTTTAAAGACGATGTCAGATGTTAGTGCCAGATTCATGAAACCTGGATGTTAACGGGGAACCAAACTAGATTGGGCGTGTCCGAGCACATTCGAACAATAGATGTAAAACTTGCCCCAGTATGAAGTTATGCTATTTTAGGATGTAACTCGTGTAAAACGGTGTAACCGTTTTAATACATAGTTTAGCGCAAAACGACTACAAGTTGTGCTTCAATTACACGGTTAAAACTTTATCTTCCTCTTTAATGAGTGTAAGTAACATGATTATAATTTCAAGTTAGCACACAAGTCATAGTTCAAGCTTAGGGATTACGTATGTGGCATAATGTATTGTAAACGTTCAAAGTTGAGATCGTCGTTTCAAGTTGTAATTACCTGATGAAGGAGCCCAAGACACTTTAATCAGTAATTACACTTTGATTGTGGCATATAAGGCATTACGACAAATTAAATGCAAAGCGTCTCTCCTTTGCAAAATACAGTGACATAATATTGGTGTTAATACGAGGAATTTTCATTTGCTTACTATTATTCTAGTGTTTACTAATGGACTAATCTCCACCATCCATTTAGTTTGATCTAATGGTGGGGATTAACTTAAGATTTAATAGATAAACCTAAGTCCATGTTTTTTTCTTGTCTTTTTGTTTTTCTTTTTTATTTCTATTTTTTTTGTTTTTTTCAATTCACGTTATTCACGTTTTTTTTCTTCGTTTTCATACGTTTTCGTCCGTTTTCAAACATTTTCGTTCGGTTTCATACGTTTTCGTCCGGTTTCTTACGTTTTCGTCCATTATTCATACGTTTTCGTCCGTTTTCATACGTTTTTGTCCGTTTTCATATGTGTTTTTACGCTTTCATATGTTTTCGTCCGTTTTCATACATATTCGTCCGTTTTCCAACGTTTTTGTCCGTTTTCATACATTTTCAACCGTTTTTAAATGTTTTCGGCCGTTTTCAAATGTTTCAGAATATCACAAGTGATATTCTGAATATCACAAGTGATATTCTGTAATATTGATATTCAGAATATCACAAGTGATTTTCTGAATATCACAAGTGATTTTCAACTAATGTTTTGTAACATGAAATCACAAGTGATATTCAGAATATCACAAAGTGATATCTAGAAAATCACAAGTGATACTCATAATATCACAAAGTGATATTCAAAAAATCACAAGTGATATTCAGAAAATCATAAAGTGATATTCAGAAAATCACCAAGTGATATTCTTAATATCACCAAGTGATATTCAGAAAATCACAAGTGATATTCTTAATATCACAGATATCACTTGTGATAGTCACTAACGTATGAAAACGAACGAAAACAAACCAAAACGTAAGAAAACAGACGAATACGTATGAAAACGTATCAAAGCGTAAAAACACGTCTGAAAACGGACGAAAACATATGAAAAATGGACGAAAACGAAAGAAAACGGATGAAAACATATGAAAACGAATGAAAACGAACAAAAACGTATGAAAACGAACGAAAACATATGAAAACGGGCGAAAACTTGTGAAAACGAACGAAAACAGACGAAAACGTATGAAAGCGAAGAAAAAAAACACGAATTAAAAAAAAAAAAACATGATTTTAAAAAAAAAGACAAAAAATATAATAAAAAAAAAGATAAAAAGACAAGAAAAAAAACATGGACTTAGGTTTATATATTAAATCTAATCCTCACCATTAGATCAAACTAGATTGATGGTGGAGATTTATCCTTTGGTAAGCATGAATTTGTGGGTAAGCAAAATAATGTGACTCGTCTTAATACATATAAAAAAACATAATATTATCTGGATTCCAAATGAAACAGGTTTCCAACTATACCAATAGCATTATGAAAATAAGTAAATAACCCATGATCCAAAATATGCAACATAGTTTACTTAAATTGAACCAAATAACTTATGTCTGCATTGATAAACTATGCATATTCTGTCATTAATCCTTGGTCTGCTATGTATTCATCCACCTCATGAAATAGCACTAGATCACTTCGCCTTCAGCTTTCAGTGATTCAAGAAACTGGTTACCCTTTTGCGATTTGCCTAGCTTCATACCCGTCCCTTTACTTGGAGCACTAACAGCTGCACTTGGACAAATTCAGATACAAATGTTACTCACTTGTTTCATTTATTCAATTCTGATACAATATAATAGAAAAAATACAGATAGGCCATTGTTTGTCATTGTATCTTCAAAGTGTAGAGTGTTAATTATTTAAAGATTTAGATGTAGAATAAAAAAATAATAAAAAAATATTAAGATTATCCAGAATACTAGCTACTATAAGACTATTTTGCAAAAACTGATTATTTGACAATTAAATTATTTCTTTTATCAGTTTCTATATAGCCATACACTAGAAAGTGTATTTCTGAGACTTAATAGAGCCATAAACAAGATCAATTTGAATATGTACAATGCCTTTCGGGAGTATAAATTAAAGAAAGTGCTAACCTGTAGACTTGTCTGAATATGTGTGGACATCAGAGCTTAATCCAATCCCAGAACCACGTCCATAGTTATTATCACTGGGTATCACCATATCATTACCAAAACCACCATCCATTAGTGGTAAAGGTGAATAGCCACCTTTGACCATTTTACCCCTGTCAAGCTGCTGCAGAGTTAACACAAATATTTGTTACATCAGCAATTGGATATGCAACTCCCTTTGAACCTAAATTAGCTTTACCTTATTTTTCTCGATCTCAAGAGCTTTAAGCTGCATAGCTTTTCTGGTATCTTCAATTTTTCTCTGTAATTCCGCTTTGTGCAATCTTTCCTCATGACTCTCCATTTCACAGTATTGTTTCACCTGGGCAACAGTTACGTCCTCCTTGTGCCCATTGGAAATGACTTCATCAAATGCAAATATCAGCTCAAAAGCAAACATGCAAATGCCTTCTTCATCTTGTGAGGTAGAAAACTCAGCTACCTATACATTGTTAAGGAGTTAAACTGTAGGTTTTCATCACTATGGTAACGACTAGGATTTGTAAAAACTACAAAAGAGAAATTACACATAAAGAAATTAATTTCTATGTATATAATTCTCATTGATCTATACGAGGCTCTAAAATTTCTGTGAACCTATATGCAAGTTTGTTGAACCAAAAAGTGTTATGTAGAAAAGATATACCACTTTAGAGAGAAGCCTTAGGGTATCGAGATCGTCAAGAATATTGCTTTGCTTGTTAGTCACGAGTAAGAGGTATAAGCCCTCAATTGGCTGGTACACATAGCGCACATTCTCAGTCTCAACATAGGTATGTTGTTTCCCACTTGCAACCAACTTAGGAAAAGCTGCTAGAAGCCCCTCGATCCTAACTCGAGACATGTCAACAAACTGCCTCGAAACAAGTGCTGCAAAGAAGTATACGACGACTAATAGTTAACTACAGCATAACTGAGAGTATTAATGAGCTAGCAATTATTTTATCTAAATTTAAATGTGTAAAAACAAATGAAACACACTGATTAAAGCCTATTAACAATCTATGTTTGGTGATAGTCTTCAACAGAGTGAATGTAGACATGTAGTAGATGGCTTATACATTGCTGTAAGCAACATGTATACGCTCAAACTAAAATGAGGTGCTAAATTGGACCGTTGCTTAGGGCTAGACAACACTCACCGACCACCCTAGTAGAAACTAGAAAGCAATAACTTGTAGACTTGAGCTCAACACACAAGGGAGCTGATTTTCGGATTAATGCATTATAAAGAACAAACCTTATGGTGGTTTTGATATATAGCCTCCTTAAGGGCCATTTTTGCGCGTATAACATTTTTATTCTAGCTGACACTAATAGTTAATATCTCCGCGTCACCTCTAGACTCTAGAGGCTAAGATTACCTTAAGGCAGGGTGACCTTACCTCGGATAACTAAGTGGATCATATACAAAATAAGATCACAAAACCAAATTATACGAAATACGAAAGATTTGTGTATCCATCTATCCAATTCAATGATCTAAACTAAATTATCACGTGTATTAAACTACTTCAAAAATTCTTCACACATTCATAATATGTGTCATCTATTGATCTCAGTTTCATTCTTCTTTTTCTAATAATATAATCTCGTTCACGATATCAACCTAATTAGGTTCTACAATTCATCACTCATTCGATCAAGTAACATACATGCAAAAACATTAATACTATTCTCGGTTGATTCACAATTTATTTCAAACGCCAGGCTCATAAACCAAAATATATACTACAAAATGCATACAGATTATTCCAATCACGTATCCAAACTTAAACATTACAAAACGAAACAACTCACCTTTGCCAGATTTGCTGATAATCGACGCCGCTAGAACAACCTACAAATTACACAATAAATCAATATTAGCATTGAACCAGATCTAAATTAAATCACCAAAAACCCTAATATTATAAGGAAACCAACATATTTTACACATAATAAAAAAAGTAACAACGAATGAGCCTGATTACCATTTTGAATATTATTGAAGATCAATGTCTGACTATATGATGTTTTTGACGTTGAGATGCGGTGGTTTTTGCATGATTGTTTCCTTCGATCTTATTATATATAGCGTAAATTCCGTAAAATATGTTACCTAGTAATCATATCCATAGAATGTTTGACATGTGGCAAAGGTAAAATGTTTCAGTTTACACCCCTCGTATCACTTAAGGATGAAGTTTTCTCTTGAAAGAAAGATATGATAGCCAATGTAAAAAGATGTACTGATTGACTTACCAAATCAGTAAAAACCACAACACGTAGGCTAGGTTTGACGCAGAGTTTTTTGGAGTTTTATAGGGCAATGAGCGGTGAACAACAAGCTTTTTGATTTTTAGTGTTCGTTTGATAAAAGAGCGATGAACTTTGCTACAGTATTTTTTATAAAAGCTCATTTTTTCAATGCTTCTTTAAGAGGCAGTGACTACTGCTCACAACTCATTGCTACTACTCACAGCTACTGCTCACAACTACTTTTAACAAACACACCGTATAGTAGTCCTGTGGACCACTGGTGAGAGGTATAATTTGAAGCGGAAATCAAGGGTTGAAATCTTGTCCATGCGTCTTTTTAATCATAAATTACGTGATTTATCTCTTTCATGAGATTGGTCTTTAAAGGAGCCGCTAGATCAGCCGGTAACGGGCCACTAATGAATCGTTATACCATTTTTTAAGTGTATTAAAGTAAGTCAAGTACCATATAATTTAGAACGGGCCGATGGGCTTGGATTACCTTGGATCTTATGGACCAAAACTTTCTCTATTTAGCTCCCCTTTAACTCACAATTTGGTGGGTGCTTGATAGGGGCGTTAAGGGTTTGGGTAATACCCAAATAAACCGCAAATCGAAACTGAATCAAATTAAAAATAATCGAACTGAACTTGTAACCGAATCGTTTGTCAAAATCGAATCTAATCGAATTAAATATTCAGTTCTCGGTTCGGTTATGGTTCTAGGCTATTGCTGCAGTATTAGATCCACGGGTGAAGAGGTCCACCTTCTAATGGCTATTGCTGCAGTATTAGATCCACGGGTGAAGATGTGGTCACTTGAGTTTTGCTTTCCCAAAATATACAAACCGGAAGATGCAAAGGCTCTTGTAGACATGGTGGAAAAGACTTTAAGAAGTTTACATTCTGAGTATGTGACTATTTATAATCAATCTACCAATCAGTCAAGTGAGCAAAATGGTTCTTTTATGTCGGAATCTTCAAAGGCACAATCAAAAACTTCTTCAGGATCTGGATTCCAAGAACTTCAAAATTTTGTTAGACAAAATGAAGCCGCTCCAATGCAAAAGAGTGATCTTGATTTATACTTTGAAGATGGGTGTCATATGTGTGCACCAGAGGATAACAAGCCTTTTAACATATTGGATTGGTGGAAGAGCCATGAGTCAAAGTATCGTATATTGTCTAAGTTAGCGCGTGACATTTTAGCAATCCCCATTACTACAGTAGCATCCGAAGCCACATTTAGTGCAGGAAGTAGAGTAATCGACAAACATCGAGCATCACTAGGAGTTGAGACCGTGCAAGCGTTACTTTGTGGAGGAAACTGGATCAGGAACATTCACGGCATTAAGAAGAAAAACCAAGTAAGTTATTAATCTTTTGAATATTTATATAATAGTAATTATGAATTTACTATTTATGTAATGGACTACTGATTGCATTTTTTTAAGGGAACAAAAGTGCCAACTGTGATCAATCCTAACTGATAACTTGCGTGGACTCAAGATCTGTGATTCTGTGAACGTTATTAAGCCGAGATATGTTTTGTTGGTGTATTTTTGAATTTAGAAATTTGAACATTAATTAGTACTTTGGCTTATGTTTCTTTTGAATGTTGGATTTTGGGACAACAGATTGCTGTGTTTGTTACAGCATATTGATGTGTTTGGGACAGCAGGTTGCTGTGTTTGGGATACCTCTATTTTGTGTTTTTTGAATTTGTACATTGGTCTTTAGATGTGGGATTGCAGATTGAATTTGTACATCAGTCAAGTGAGATAACAGGTCAGGTTCATATATGGCTAGGGCTTGTTTGTTTACTTTTTTTCATTAAGTCATGTTAATTAATAAATGACTTAATGTGGAGGACTTCACTTTTATCACTTATTATTTTAAGTCATTTATTTTCATTAAGTGAAAAACAAACAACTTTTTATATGACTTAATAAATTAAGTTTTTTCATATTAAGTCAATTAAGTTGCATTCAAACACCACCTAAATGTATCTAATGAAAATGGCTCTAAAATGACAAGTAAAATGACGTGTAAAATGGCTTTAAAATGACATGTAAAATGGCTCTAAAATTACATGTAAAAACATTCACGGCATATGTATGAGGTTCATATATTTTTATATGGTTAAAAAGTTGTGTTTTAGTTGAATACAATATTTTTATATGATTTAAGTTTGTTTTATTTTATACATATATTTATTGACGAGTTTGGCTATTCGATACAATATTTTTATATACATTCAAGCTTTTCAAGCCAAGCTCAAGCTTTAATAAAAATTTTCAAGCCAAGCTCAAGCTTAGATGATTAAAGCTCATCAAGCTATCAAGCCAATCTCAAGCCTAACTTATAAATTACAAGCCAAGCTCAAGCCCTGTTAAGCTCGAGCTCGGCTCGACTCGATTACACCCCTAGTTCTAGCAATCTAAACCAAAAACCGAATTCAAATAAATATAAATATTTTTTGGGATTATGTATTCAAAGGCCGCCCAACTATTATATATTTTAATTTTAGGCCACCCACTTTCTAAAACAAACTTATAGGCCACCCAAGTATGTGTTTGTTTTTCTTTATACCAATCTCGTTCTAATTCTTGCCAGATATTCATACAATTACAAGAATAAAGCTAATTATAACATATCATCACACTAAAATTAACAATTTAAACGTAAAACATTAGTTAAATTATCTCAATTCACTTTCAACTAACTAAAGTTGCACTTAAATAATGGCTAAAACTGATATTTTACATTTTAATACTCGTTTGTGTTGTTTTAATATGTTATATTTAGCTTTATTTGTTTTAAAGATTTTCGAGATAAAATTATCCGAAATTGGTATAAACAAAAGCAAACCCATAAATGGGCGGCCTATAAGTTAGTTTTTATAAATGGGTGGCCTAAAAGTAAAAAGTTTAATAGTTGGACGACCTCTCAATACATAATCCCATATTTTTTTTTATATATTTATATATAAAAAAAGATATTAAAACTCTTTCATACTATAAATATAACATTTTTTAAACTTAATTTTTTTTTATCAAAAAATCTATATAAATAAATGAATAAATAATAAAATTTATGTAATTCGGGTTATTCGGTTCGGTTTTCGGTTATGAGAGTTCGATTTTCAGTTCGGTTTAATCAATTATAATTCGGTTCGGTTCTCGGTTATACCTAGAAATGTTTTTTAACCAAACTAACCGAACCGAATAAACAGAACAACCCGATAACCGAATCGATGAACACCCCCTAGTGCTTGACAAAGTTGTATCTTATAGACTTGGAGTTGTAACTTATGGTCGGGTTGAAATTGAGTTGGAATGTTAGTTTAACATGTAAAACTTAACACTTTTTATACTCCCTTCAACGTTTTAGAATATTTGTCTTTTAACAAAAAAAAAAAATACACAATTTTACATTTAGATAATTAATTAAATTAATTAATTAATGTATTCTTTAAAATGTATAATAATAATAATTTCAATAAAGGGGTATTAAGTAAATTGATAGAAAACATGGTTATAATTTATAATTATTTAACAATTAACTAGATAATCAGTATTACAGTGAAAGCATAAATCTATAAAAACCTTTTTCATTCAAGTGATCCGCTTACATGCTTATGACTAATCAAAATACATCATATGTGTACTTTGTGATTTGGAGAGGAGATCAATCACGAACACAAAGATCAACAATATGATCTTTTCCACGGCTAGTCCACACTAAAACTCCAACAATGATAAGTAACTCCAGAACAATGATCAGAATCAAGATTTATCAAACACAAGTGTGTGTTTGTGTGTGCTTGGGGTTCAGCCGAAAACAATAAGAGAGGCAGGGGAGGGTTTTCGAAACCCTAGATGGAGCTATCCAATAATATACTTGTCTTTTTCTATAAGTAATAGGCCAGACCCAAAGTCCGTACATACCCCATACGGTTGGACGAACAGAATGGACCAGATGGACCCCATCTGGTTCTTTGGTTTAAGTACATTACTTGTTTATCAATCCAACATACTACCACTTGGGCATGTATATAACTTTAAGGTAATTAATACCTACAAGTAGCTGTATAGCAAGTCATTCTACTTGTCTCCCAAAAATGCATGAGTTGTCCGTCCGTCCAAAGAACCAAAACAACAATCATTAACGGTTAATGACTTTCTAATTTGAACTTTATTAGTCTTCCCTTTTGTTTCCAAGTACATGTTAATTTAAGACAAGGATAAGCCATCTCAAATCGCTAATCTCTGTATCTCGATCTAGAATTTAGGATATCACTAAAGTAAGTTACAACAACATTTTAACTTCCACGTCAGACATGACCGTGTTAATATCAATTAATGCATCGACTGGCCTAGAACAGTTTCATGCTTTTATCATAAGAGGAACAAAATCCTTGTGCCTATATCCACCTTATATATATAATTCGTAATACCCAAAACAACCATGTATGCCCCGAGTTACCAAGACATTGGAGTTGAATCAAAGCAAAACTCGTCATGTATTATAAATATGCTATATATCAAAAGTCTAAATACATACAAGAACACGAATCATAAACGTGTCTCACTAATTTACAATCATCCATGTAGTAACATCTCGTATGGGCCTTCTAATATTCATCCCTATGAATAAACATGAACTTTGGCCCCAAAAATTATATTATTTGTATAAAAAAATAAACAGCAAAATTCACATTAGTCTTAATTCATATTGTGCCCAAACAATATTATCAGCTATGGTGTTTTGAACAATCATATTCACGGGTGAAACGTTCAAATATAGAACACAATAACATAAATGAAGAAATACATAACCATTATATATTAATCATAATTAAAACTTTTTTTCCAAGTATTCGAGTACACAAAATAAAATTCAGACAGTTCTTCTAAATAATGAAGCCCAATTCCATTAGCATATTGATCATGCTTATCACGTTGTAAAGCTGTCGTTTGTGGATCAACAATATCATCAATATGAACCTTAATAACTGTTAGGATTTGTTATCTAATAACCTACTATAAACTTATAATAATCACGAGTACGCAGTGAAAAATAAACACGTATGATGAACATAATTAACATAAATAATAAACGAGAAAATGCGTACCTTTTAGCAAATAAGCTATCGATTAACGAAACAAGTGAACACGCAAATGTGATCTTATTGAGCCCATGAAACCCAACAAGTTACTAAAGTAAGTAACCTCTACGTGTATCCACACTACACATCAAACAATACTACCCAGATGCTAGTCGCCAACGATGCGCGAACCAACCCGTGTTCTCACTTCGCACTCAAGAGAAAGACCAAAAATTGAAAACCCTTACATGGGGATCTCTATTTTCGTCTAGGAGAGAGTAAATATGAGAGCGAGATGATCAAATGAAGAGAAAAGGTTTTGCTTTTATAGTGTTTAGGATTAGGGCATCCTAAACACTTAGCTTAAGGCCTAAGCTAAGCAAAAGCCCATATTATCCATCCTAAACCCATCCTGGCTGCCCCCTCCCCCCATGTAAAAAAACCCCCATGTGGACTTTTTGACTTAGTATAATTATTATGTATATTCGATAATAATTAAGGGGCTTAAAGTTAATTATTCGTCTAACGAACTAACTAACGAGCGTTAAGTATTTATCGTTGGAATTAATATATTTAATAAATATACAATATATTATTAAACACAGTAATACACTAATAAAGTAATATATATGTGTATACGCGGGTGACCCCATAGACTCAAATATTTCTAGTCGTATGACATGAACACATCCCAATAGCTCCCACTTGTGAAATTCATGATCATATAATATAACATACTAACGTTGGTAAGTGTCTAGCAACACACCAATGCTTCCAGAAATACTTGAGTGTAGTTTTGTTAAACATCTTAGTTTTAATGGTTTATTCTTATTCATAATTTGGCTACAAATACGGTGTTAAATATGGATATAGATCAAAGTCATTCCATAATTTAACGATTCTGTTTCTCGTTGCTGAAATTGAACTGGATTACCAAATGTAACGAGAATCATCTTGACTACACTTTGGGCACGGCCATGCAAACATCTGATCAACTCAACGATGGGCCTAGTATGTATCTAAGTCCCAAACACGTGGAGGAACAAATTCTATTTTGACTACAAGTATCTTTTCACATGCTTCACAATACTTCTGAAAATAGTTTTTATAACTACCTTATTTAGGATATCGTTTAACTAGAATCAAGAAATGCTATCCACACATGCAAGACATGCTTGCATCTCAAGTCTGAGGATGAGCAAAAACTTTACCATATGTGGAATTCACTTAATGGCGCTGATCCATATAGTAGGTTCACACAGGTTGGGGTGTCAAATATTCAACCACATTGAATAACACATGAGTTTGGTAGACACATCTTTAAATATAAAATAGAATATAACCAATCGCTCACATTGTCTTATCTCAACAATACTCTCGCATTGTTGACTGACAATGGACAAGTTTATAATAAATAAATTTATTCAAGGATTTAATCATGTAAATATATAACACAGTAGTATAAATGAAAATGATTATACCACGTATTATCAATTCATTATTTACTACAACTGCTTACAGTTCCATTATCAAAATACTAAATAAGATCAATGCATGATGATCCTAGTAGAATACTAATGTCTTAGTAACTACAATCACAATTATTGATAAGGCATAGGTTTCATGAACAAATTAACTAAGTTGTGATCTTGTGGAACTTTGAGATTACTTATTTCAGTAAGTGAAATATTTAAATAATATGATGATTGTCATTTTGTATGCGTGCACTCAAGTACAAATATCACTTGTATGATTATTGATACACTTACAATCCATAAGGTGTATGACATCAGCAAAACACTTATTGGAGACAGTCATCTCAACATCTTTTCAAACTGTAAATTATTCTTATTCTTTAATGATATAATACGACTATGCTTTTAAACCAAGCATGTGTAGTCAGCAATGTTATCATTCATGATGAAAACCTATCAAGAATAGGATAAAGTATCATCTCAATAAAACAAGCACTAGTTTATATAACAACACTATGCTTAAACCCGCAAACTGTGAACACTTCTTTGTTAATGTTTGGATCTCACTCAAACATAAGGTTTGTTGACTATTACTATGATTATCATAGTGTATATCCATAGTATTTTCATTTCTAAATCTAGCAATTAATTCCTAATCCAACCAAATACCTCATAATGTTCCTTTGAATAGTTATCTAACGACTTTCACTTAGATACCAATGTTTTGTCAAATTATATTGCACTCATGCAAATGATACAACTAGCCTCACATGCAATATAATGTACATAAATGAATCCTTTAGTTATACTTAAGGTTTTTATTCATGTGTCCAATCTCATCAAGTGAGATAGATCATTCTAGTTTCACTCAATGATATTTTATATTGTATGCAGATTTAATTCACCACATATGCTTATCCTATCAAGCATATAATTCAAGGTTACATGCTGCTTCTTAAGTCTTTCATAGAAAAACATTTACCAAGCCAGAATTTTACATCTTGTAGCATTGGAATGTTATTACCCATGATCAACATATAAAACTATGATTGCAACATTAACTCCCACTAGCTCTCTTGAGCTATCTTAATTATAATTAAAAAACCAAATCTAGGTCATAATAGATCTTAGGTTTGACCATAGGATTATTATTACATTGGATTGCAATTCACCTAGGACTTTCCAAGAGTAAAACAAATCCAAAAAAGTTATTGACTTAACAATTATATTTAAGATTCTACTCTTTAGATGCGTGATTTAATCCACACTTGGATTCTTGCACTATTGTATAACATGTAAAGATTATATTAGATTCATCAAACCTCTTTAGATTACACATCGTCCTAAGCAAGGTAATCATACAATAAAGAGTTTTGATATCACATTATCATATCTTATATTCATGAACATAAGTATGATAATATAATAATCTTTATATATTTAATGCTCTTAATGAAGAAGTTTCAATTATAGCTAATTTCTTAATTATGAGCAACGATTCATTTCATTAGATGTGCAATAAATGTGTATACAGTATGGTCCTTATGAGTCTTCTTTACAAAGTAACTCATTCAAACCTCACAGTCTAACCGATTGGTGAAAGATTAATCAAATATCAAATTATGATTATCTTTTACGTACAACATCTTAACATTCATAGATTGAGTCATTCATCAGGTTCAAGATCTGATAATGCATCTCTTATGATTAGTAGGTTCACCATGATCCTCTAACTCATATTTCTCAGCATTGATATAAAAACATATCACTCAGGTGCTCGAGTTATGAATGTGAGTTACATCATTCTTCGGTTTAATATTTTCATGTTTAGCCTTAGTATTACATTCACTAGTGCATTCAAAAGGTTTATGTATTTTGTTATTGTATCTTCATAAGATCTACAAATGCTCCCACTTGATTTTGTAAGAAAAAACTATTCTCCAAATACTTAGCATTTTGAGCAAAAATAAATTGTTCTCATTTGGGACATACACAATACATTGACAGTTCTTAGATTTTGTAAATAATAATCTCCAAGAGTTTTTAACAACTCCAAAACTCTAATTAAGACACAATGGGATTCATCCCATATAGTATAATGTCTTAATAACCTTCTAGGTAGCAGTCTTATTGAGTATATTCATGACATACTAAAATTACTAACCTTGATTATCTTAAGGAGTAAATAAGTTAAAGTCATCATGAATCAAAACAATTTAAATATAGTTTGATTCCCCTTGTTAGACATGTGGAAAACTAGAAGGGGGGGTTGAATAATTTTGCCAATTAAAACTTCCTTTTAAACTATTTAGATCGACTTATGTCAATCTATTTGGATGTGTGTGTTGGATGTTGATAAACAAGCATATAGAGGTAAGTAATGAAAAGATAAGAGTAAGAAGCACAAAACCACAACACGAATATTTATAGTGGTTCAGCTACAAGGACACCTTCCTTGCCCTACTCCACTCCCCGAGTCACCTACTCGAGAGTTCGTAATCACTACACCGATCTCCTTATGGCGGAGAAGCCTTCACAACGTCGCCTACCCTTTTTCCGGTGCTAGGCTAACCACCGGGTTCTTTCACTCCAAGGTGAACCACACCTACACAACGTCGCCTACCCTTTATAAGGTACTAGGCTAAGTACCTAGTTCTTTCACTCCAAGGTGAACTACACCTACACAACGTCGCCTACCCTTTATAAGGTACTAGGCTAAGTACCTAGTTCTTTCACTCCAAGGTGAACTACACCTTCAAAACGTCGCCTACCCTTTATTAGGTACTAGGCTAAGCACCTAGTTCCATTGCAATGGAGGAACTACTACCACACTACACCAACGACTAATCCCAAAGGAGATCTATTCCTTTACAAAATCATCAAGGATATCAATATCCTTGGATCTAATTCTAGTCTATCTTGTACATCGAAACACACCATATCGAATGTACATCTAAGGCACCTTTCACTAATGCCTTTGACTAGATCTACAAGACACCTTTCACTAATGTCTTGTGTCTTTACTTCTAAGCACCTTTCACTAATGCTTCTTTTTCTTGACTTCTAAGCACCTACCACAAGTGCTTATCCTATAGACGATAGATATCCTTCACTAATATCTTCGTCTTGATACTTGAGACATCTTTCACTAATGTCTTCAACACTACACTTCTTTGAAGAAAGAAAGGGATCATCAACAAGAGGACTTCAGTAGCCTTGATGATGAGGAAGCATGGCGACTCATGGACTTGAGCTTGCTCGAATCCAAAGGTGGTGATCTTGCCTTTAAGAGGAACCTAAAAGATCACACAAAAACAAAACTACAAACATAGATCTCTTGGATCTAAGGTTAGTGAGATTTAACTCAGGGGAGAAAGTGTGTTAGAAAGGGGTGAGAAATAATAAAGAAATGGCTCACTATTTATAGAGGAAAAATCCTACTGTTCCACGGATCCCACGGATCCCTTCCACTTGGGATCCGGCTAGCACAAAGCTAGGGATCCGTGGAACGCTCCTCTTTGCCCATGGGTATTTTGGTTATGGGTCATGGGTCATGGGTTGAACCATGGATCTTTGGCAAGAAACAATGTATCTTTGAGTGCATTGCACTTAGTCACTTGGATATGGGTTGATCCATGGGTTATGGATATTATCCATGTATTATATAAGCATGATGTCATGCAATGGGTTATGGGTCATGATCCATGGGTTATGGGCTTTGGGTTGTACCCAACTACATTCAATGTATTTGCCCAATGGGTTGTGATACTTAAGTTTCTACCCATTTATATTACCCAATATACTACATGCTAGTTATGTGTATATTTTATCCAAATATGTAAACACTAGTTGTTGTACATATGTATTACTTAAATCATAAAATCACTTATACTTGTTTTAGTGTTTTATGTGAAAATGTGAATATGTTAAAAACTAGTAGTTCAAACCATTTACGTATTTTATTTGTTTCGTTAATATGATTTTATGTTTGTTATCGACAAAACATTAGAAGATCGTAAAATATAAATAAATGTTTTACGGCTTATTTGTATTAACAATCTCCCCCTTTTTGTTGATGACAAAACATAAAATTATTTTAAGGAAAAGCTAAAATTCGTAAAAGTTTGAATTTGTAGTTTTTACTTTCTTCTCCCCCCTTTTTTGTCGAAACAAAAAGTGTTTGAAGGAAAGCAACACATCGTTTTTAAGAAAAACATGTGAAAGAAGTAAAAGTAAAAAAGAAATAGAGAGCAAGTAACGGGAAAGGATCTAGTCTTTACTCCCCCTTGACGAGTCCATCCCTATGTAAGAGCGTCAAGAAAGTGATATTAATCTAGTTTGTTTGCAAGTAAGTTTGCAAAAGATTTCGTCTAAGTGACGAATTTACTCCCCCTTGATGATTGCAATTTTGTAAGGGGATGTCATGAAATGTAAACCTAGTATTGCAAGTAAGTTGCAATGTATTGCTTTGACATAAAGCTCCCCCTAGCTTTAGGATGTCAAAGTCTTCATGTGTAAATTGAATAACTACAAAACAAAGATTAGAAAACAAGTATAATTCACAATTTCCTACAAATGTGGTCCAAGTTAGTAGGAAAATAGTTTCTTGTCTCACGGATCCCGCGGTTCCCTCCTAGTAGGGATCCGTCTAGGCAATTCTGAGGGATCCGTCTGGCTGATGAATAAAATCAGCAAATGGTGGTATAACAAGAAATGTTAATACCAAAACGAAATATGGATTATATAAAATACTCATATACTCAGATATATAGCAAGTAGCATGTAATTTCATTTAATAAAACAAGAGTTATGATATGCATGACTCTAAAAACTAAGAAAATAAGAAAATACATGACTAGGAATTTCTAAACCAACTATCGCTTGATGCTAGGACACCACTAAAATCTTCTAGCTCAAGTTTTGTTTGGGTTTGATCTCGTCGAAACATTCGAGGAGATGATAGAACATGAAACGTTGGTCTTCTCGTACTTCATGTATCAAACTTTCAACATGTTGACAATGATAGCAATCTTTGTCATGGCTAGGTAGTGGTGGTGAAATAAAAGAAATAGCTTGATGCGAAGGATCAAGTGAAGCGACTTGTGGAGCTTCAAATGATGGAGGGATTGGTGGAGGTGCATTTGAGAATGACTCAACCAAGAATGATGGTGGTGGTAGAGAAGTGTCAACTTCCATATGGTCGGGTGGTTGACTTTGATGATTTCTCATAATCCAAATGGGATTATATGATGGAAACGGCGAAAAGGAAGCTGGAGCAAGTGTTGACTCAACACCTTGATTTTGAACCATTATTCCTCCTAATGAGGAGAATGTTGTCGACGGAAGCGGATGAGACGGCCTAGGGGGCAAGTCCTCTAAATTGTAGAGGTGTGGTGATGATAGTGGGGATGTAAATGAAATAGCTCTAGGAACCAATGGTGATGGTTTGGTGGAGATAATATTGTTTGGCCTAGGAGGTATGGTGGTGTTTGGCATAGGTAGTTTTGTAGGTACTATCCTTTTAGGAATTGTTTTGATTGGATGATGAAGAATTCTATCATTTGTTGGCTTGACGGGAGATGATTCGGTTGAAGAAATTTCGTGTATAACACGAGCCTTTTTCATGGGTGGTTCTTTGGTGGATAAGTTACTACTTGGGGTTTTCCTCATGATGAGATGATTTCAAGAGGTTGCAAGAGCTGAAAGTTATGATGAGAGTGATGACTATGGAGGTCCTAAGAAGGTGGTTTATAAGCTAAGAGATTTGGCAAGTGCATTTAAGCCTTAAGCCACTAGGATTCATTGGAATGTGATGATTGACATGCACAAGAGTCAACTTCAGAGGTTGCACTGATCAAGGAACTCATTTAAGATGAGATGGAGTGTTTGAGTTAGGAAGATGAGTTGAAATGATTGTTTTAGCAAGATTTGACATAAACTGTCATCCGGATCCCACGGTTCCTTCCTCAGAGGGATCCGTCTAGGCTAATCCTAGGGATCCGGCTTTCAGCAGTTATGAAAGAGGGGAAATGATGTTTCTAAGATCTAAGAATATCATCTTGAGTGTTTCAGTCCACCTAAGTGTTTTAAATGAAGGGGTGCTTAAGTACTTGAAGGTAATGAGTGATGTAGCTAATGATTTGTCTTTTATGGAAGGATTTGGAACTTTCAAGAGTACCAATGGATGAGCAAGGATGACACTAAAGATGGGAGTGTCAATTGAAGCTAAATGATCCAAGAGATCAGGTTGTGACTCAGGATAGTGTTTTGGAAAACATCCTAGAAGTTTTGAGATGGGAAAAACTAGAGTTTGATCAACTTTGATCAATTTTGAGGTAAGGATGATTTATGATCAATTATGCCATAATCGAAAGATTTCTAAGACTAAATGTGAGGGATTAAGTAAGAAATGAAGTGTAAGTTTGAGAGCGGAAGAGTAATGGATTAAAAATGAAACGGTAGATCTACAAGCGTCTTAGAGTGTGATCTAGGTGAGTTATGTATGAGTAGGAAAGATCAACCTATCTTGATAAGGACTTGATTTGCCTTAAGATCCTATGTTTAGCTTAGTGTGAGGTGTTCTAAGGATATGTTTGAAATATAATGCTTGCAATTGCATTTTCTGTTTGCCGGATCCCACGGTTCCCTAAGTGTAGGGATCCGTCTAGCACAATCTTTGGGATCCGCCTATCTGCACAGCAGGACCTTTACTAAAGGTATGCAATGATCTTGACAATACATTATATCTCAAGGATAGTCTAAAAAGAGTTCTAATACTAAGGTATCAAATGTAGGATGTTTTATTTCATGAAAGAAATTGGATTACATTGATAAAGCACGAGTACGAGAAAATTGATCCTATTTTGGAATACTACTAGGTTCCTTGAGTGTTTTCGCTAGAAGGATCATTATGTGATTGATGAGTGTTGGTGGAATCAAGAATGAAGAAAGTCTTCATGAGAGATATGTTTAGCGATTCCATCATCTTGTTCACAAGTACGTACAACGGACTTTGAAATTGAGGATGGAAATGCATAACATTATGATAGAGGCGTGTCAAGAACATTCCATAAGGGATGAGTTTATTCTTGGAGCCTTGAAGATTTGCAATTCGCCTTGCAAAGAAGTAGGCGAGATTGTATGGTTGTTGTGTTAGCAAACAGTACAACATGTGAGCACAACAAGCGGGAAGAATTTCTCGATTTCCCCTAAGGCTCCAAACATTTTCACGTAGGATGAGTGCAAGAGGCTTGTACTCTTCTCGGATATCCCTTGTAAAGATAATGTTTGGATCGAAGTAATATGGTCGAGGTTTGCATATTATGCGATTTAAATCTTCCGGAGAGGGTATGTGTGAACAATATGGACTATTTTCTTCACGAAAGTTGAAGAGAGAATCAAGAGACCAATCTTCGGTGAAGGCACATTGTCCATGATTTGGAATCCGGAGGATGTGAGCAAAATGCCCAAGGGTTAGAGTGAACTTTTGGTTTTTGATATAAAGCCAAAGAGATAGAGAGCGATCCTCGTTACGAACGAGTTCGACTTGACGGAAGAATTCCATTATGAACCTTGGACATATCTTCTCATTGATTTCAAGAAGACATTCTAGTCCTATGGCTCGGAAGGAGGTATTGATACCTTTTTCGAATTGTAGAGAGGTGTCTACAATACGTCCTTCGTGGAAGTGACGGTTTTCGAGATTATTGAACCCACGGACATGATTGCCAGGTGTGTTGGGTTCGAGAGAGATGTTCGGAGTGTAGACGCTAGTGAGTGAAAAATCAAACTCATATTCATGCGTCATAGTTGAACCTATAGAGATGATGAGTTAATAAAGGTGATGTTTGTGATCAACCTATGATTATCTAACGTTTTTATTAGATTTTTATTAACAATGGTTTTTAACAGGAAAGACACTTAACTCACTTATGGAGAATTACTTTTAGAAGAAAAGTGGTTTTTAAATTTGCATGAAAAACTGTTCTCCAGTAGGACGGATCCCACGGTTCCTTTTCAAAAGGGATCCGGCTAGTATATCTTCCAGGATCCGTGGATCTGTAGTAACAGAAACAGATTTGATAAAAACATAGGTTTTACAGTTTTTATACCACGAAATGTGTTTTATCCTACATTTTCTTTTAGCATGCATACATGACTTCTAATGTATCACGAAGGAATATGAAACATATAAATCACAAGAAAATAACAAATAATAAAGATAACTAGATTATTAGTAATATTGCATTTCAATGCTAAGGATGATACAAATGATTGGGTATATGATCCCAATGTAGATTAACAACACAAAGTAAATGTCTCCATATGTGAACTTCATCATAGGGAACACAAGTGCGATGAGTGTTAAGGCGATGAGCACGAGCGCGATGTAAACCATGTTGATGACGAATCTTCTTGGTTTCGGTTGAGATGGAATGAGGAGGAAGATGAAGTTTTTGAATGAGAGGAAATTTTTGAAATTGGAAGATTTGAAAAAGTGAGGGTTTGATAGAGTGGTCGACGGTGGGAGTATTTATGGGGAAGGAGGAATTTTGAGATTTGTGTTTTGTTTTATTATTAGAAGATATGATTTTTGGATTAAGTGAGACAAAACACAAGTTTTATAAACCATGATTTTTAGAAGGAGGAGTGACGCGTGTGTGAGAAAAAAGCTTCCTAATGAAGCTACATGTAAAACATGTGTAAACACGAAATCTACTCAAATAAATGCCTAACAAATAACACTTATTTATTAAACTAATATCATTTAGATATAAATGAAAGGTCATACCTCGAATGCACTTAGGAATGTCTTTACAAGTGACACAACAAATGTCACTTAGACGATTCCCGCTCCTTTGCGTTTAAGATACCTTCTTAAGAAAGGTATTCTTGTTACCAAGCGATTCCTACAGCTTGGTGGGTATGAGCTTTGACTAATCAACATGTCAAAGAAGATTAATGCAATTAAGTAAAAATAAATAAATAAGGAAAAATGTTGTTATCAGATCAACATCCAAACATATAGTTTTAAAAGACATGGTGTTTGTTTTTATGAAAAACCTTCTTTGTAGTTTTCAATTAACCATGGATCGTATCAAGTTTTTAAAGTACAATATACTTCAAGAAACTTGGTAACGAAGCTCTGATGCCAATTGTGGAAAACTAGAAGGGGGGTTGAATAGTTTTGCCAATTAAAAATTCCTTTTAAACTATTTAGATCGACTTATGTCAATCTATTTGGATGTGTGTGTTGGATGTTGATAAACAAGCATATAGAGGTAAGTAATGAAAAGATAAGAGTAAGAAGCACAAAACCACAACACGAGTATTTATAGTGGTTCGGCTACAAGGACACCTTCCTTGCCCTACTCCACTCCCCGAGTCACCTACTCGAGAGTTCGTAATCACTACACCGATCTCCTTATGGCGGAGAAGCCTTCACAACGTCACCTACCCTTTTTTCGGTGCTAGGCTAACCACCGGGTTCTTTCACTCCAAGGTGAACCACACCTACACAACGTCGCCTACCCTTTATAAGGTACTAGGCTAAGTACCTAGTTCTTTCACTCCAAGGTGAACTACACCTACACAACGTCGCCTACCCTTTGAAAAGGGACTAGGCTAAGTACCTAGTTCTTTTACTCCAAGGTGAACTACACCTTCACAACGTCGCCTACCCTTTATTAGGTACTAGGCTAAGCACCTAGTTCCATTGCAATGGAGGAACTACTACCACACTACACCAACGACTAATCCCAAAGGAGATCTATTCCTTTACAACATCATCAAGGATATCAATATCTTTGGATCTAATTCTAGTCTATCTTGTACATCGAAACACACCATATCGAATGTACATATAAGGCACCTTTCACTAATGCCTTTGACTAGATTTACAAGACACCTATCACTAATCCCTTGTGTCTTCACTTCTAAGCACCTTTCACTAATGCTTTTGTCTTGACTTCTAAGCACCTTTCACTAATGCTTATTTGTCTTGACTTCTAAGCACCTACCACAAGTGCTTATCCTATAGACGATAGATATCCTTCACTAATATCTTCGTCTTGATACTTGAGACATCTTTCACTAATGTCTTCAACACTACACTTCTTTGAAGAAAGAAAGGGATCATCAACAAGAGGACTTCAGTAGCCTTGATGATGAGGAAGCATGGCGACTCATGGACTTGAGCTTGCTAGACTCCAAAGGTGGTGATCTTGACTTTAAGAGGAACCTAAAAGATCACACAAAACAAAACTACAAACATAGATCTCTTGGATCTAAGGTTAGTGAGATTTAACTCAGGGGAGAAAGTGTGTTAGAAAGGGGTGAGAAATAATGAAGAAATGGCTCACTATTTATAGAGGAAAAATCCTACTGTTCCCCGGATCCCTTCCACTTGGGATCCGGCTAGCACAAAGCTAGGGATCCGTGGAACGCTCCTCTTTGCCCATGGGTATTTTGGTTATGGGTCATGGGTCATGGGTTGAACCATGGATCTTTGGCAAGATACAATGTATCTTTGAGTGCATTGCACTTAGTCACTTGGGTATGGGTTGATCCATGGGTTATGATACTATCCATGTATGATATAAGCATGATGTCATGCAATGGGTTATGGGTCATGATCCATGAGTTATGGGCTTTGGGTTGTACCCAACTACATTCAATGTATTTGCCCAATGGGTTGTGATACTTAAGTTTCTACCCATTTATATTACCCAATATACTACATGCTAGTTATGTGTATATTTTATCCAATATGTAAACACTAGTTGTTGTACATATGTATTACTTAAATAATAAAATCACTTATACTTGTTTTAGTGTTTTATGTGAAAATGTGAATATGTTAAAAACTATTAGTTCAAACCATTTACGTATTTTATTTGTTTCGTTAATATGATTTTATGTTTGTTATCGACAAAACATTAGAAGATCGTAAAATATAAATAAACGTTTTTACGGCTTATTTGTATTAACAAGACATACCATAAAAAACTTGGTATTCCAAGAAGATCGATATTTGTGAGACAATCCCACAATTCATTAGATGAACTTATACTTTATGGCTTTACCTATTTGCCAACTTAAGTCAATCACATAAGGGCGTCAATAGTATTACTAAGCCAATTGCATGTTTTGTATTATAAGTCTTTGATTAAGTCAACGACTTTATAAGTATGTTATATCACGTAGATATATACGTCCAATTCTTTACTATTCTTTATAAGTCTTTGATCTAGTCAATGACTTTATGTACATGTCTTAACTCGAAGACATAAGAAGCTAACTTCTTACTTCATGTTACAAGTCTTTTCATAAGTGGACTTAATGTACATGTCCTAAAAAGAAGACATAACAAGCTAACAGTTGTTTTCACAAGTGAAGGACTTAATATACATGTCTTAATCAAGAAGACATAACAATTATTAACTAAAGTAAATTTGAGAGCCAAATCATGGTCTCAATAGTAATTTCAAGTTAAATATCAAACTTCATATTTATGACTTTTCTAGAAAACCATAATCATGTAGTTTATCATTTTATCTTAAAATATGTTCTTAATAGGCAATATGTTCTTAATAGGGCAACATGTAAGACCCCGAAAAATTCCCATGTCATTACCAATGTAACTTCAAAATAAATACCAGATTTGGTACTATAATTTTTTTATTATGAATATCGATTTCCTAAACCCTCTATCAAACGTAAACACGAGCAATTTCGGAATTGGCAAGTGTGTCCCGAATCATTATGACACGACTAAGTTTACCACTTCTCATATAAAATTCATTTAATTTATTTAATTAATTTATTTTTTTTTCCTTGGGCTCGGTCTAACCCAACGCACCCTATAATTTTTTTTATGGGCTTGACCCGGTTCTTTTTGTCCAAACAAACCACCCTCCTATTTCCTTCCTTGGGCCAAGTTAGTCCATTAGTAACTAAATTATGGTGTAGTGTTGTTTTTGCTTGGATGATGAGCAAAACGCATCTTATGTGACATCAAAAAATACAAGACACATTACTCACAAATATATTTCTTTTTTTCCCCTTGCGTGTTGACAGACACCCAACACAAACACAACCCATGAGCCTAACCTATCATATGAATAGTGAATCAAACTTTGACTACCTCCAATCTCTTTTGACTTAAGAAACCTTTGGATAATATGCTCCCTCCAACACTACATGACTTGACCACACACTCTTGATACAATATAGGAAGGGTAGCATGCATGTGTTTTCTTTTCTCTTTTGTGCCCACTGTCACACGCATACAACAAAATCATTCCACATTTAACTTGCTTGACTTCCTTTCACTCAATAACCAATGAGCAATATGTCTCCCACCCAACATCTCTACATGAATACTCTTCTATCGCCCTCAATTGTAGCCGGTCATGCGTATGCCAAGCCTTTTTTTTTTGTGTTTGCTTCTTTCCCATGCACTATATACAATATCATATTACAAGTACAAGCCTTGTCTTTTTCATCTTTTCTTTCTTCTTTCTTTTGGCCATGTCAGTAAGTAATCCAAAATCATCCCTAGTCCCACGCTTGACTTGTTTGTCTTTCCCAAACCCTTGAACTTGTGTAAATAGCTAAAGAGCACAACACAAAAAGTCACATCATTCATTTCTATATATATACGACTATAATCACTCACTCTATCACATTTTCACTTCAAATATCTAAAAGTTCAAAAGTACACACCTTTGTCTCACTCACTCCCGTTAACAGTTTACAAGAAGGAAAAAGAGAAGAGTTATTGGGTTTAAAAACAAGTATTAAAGGGTACTTAGATTTATATTAGCAATGAGATACGTTTTGGAGGTTACGGGTTCCATCTTGGAAAGGCTAGTCGAGTCTTGGTTCTTTGGTTCGTTATTCATTCACTCGTATTCTCTCATTCGCATAAGCAAACCGTGGGATGGTTTTCAAATTCTGGAGTCCTTCTTGGTTTAGTACGTGACGGGTTTACTTGGCCATTGATCCACACGACACACTTGGCTATAAAAAGACCTTAACATTCGACCACTCTTCCTCACCACTCTCACACACATTTAACTTATTTCATACAAAGCATGCAAGCTTTCCAGTTAGGGTAAACAACGGGTTTTTGGGAAGTAAACTTAAAGGTTTTTGAAGTTAAAGGAAATCAGGGTACTCGTTTAGGAAGCTATTGGGTTAAGTTCCTGGAAAGCTAGTCCAATTCTTTGGATCCTTGGTCTTGTCTCTCACTCGAATAAGCTCCAAGCTTTGTAAGCAAACTCGAACTCACAACCTTCATACTTATTTATTTCGTTAAGCTGGTAATTTGCAAACATTATGTCGAATATACATACTCATTTAAAATGAAACAAACTTTTGGTTATCTCAACTATTATGAACAAGCATATCTTATCTTGTGTTAATAAGCTTGTTGGGATTTAGAAAATCCGATAGTTAAAGACTCGGTCACCTCAAGTATATGTATTTGTTAGAAAGCTCGTAGTCGTAGTAGTTTAGTTATAGTTAGTAGTTAGTTAAGTAACACCGTGGAGGACGGACGGGTCTTTACCCACTGTATGCCTGATCCACAGCCCGTATGTGGCGTATATTGTAAGACACTATAAATACCCTTTGCCTAGCAAGAAAAAGGGTTGCAACTTCATAATATATTTTTCTTTCTCTTACTAGAAGTTCCCATTTCTCTCCACTTTCTCTCTCTAGAACCAAACTTCATTCGAACCTTGTGATTGTGTATGTGTGTTTATGAAAACCAATATGTTACAAATGGTATCAAGAGCCATGGTTTGATCATCTACTTTACATGTTCTTGGATTCTTAGTTGGTTTTCATAAGTTTTGGGTTTGAATGAGTTTAGAGACATTTTCACCATTTTGATCTTATTTAGTGTTAAAGTTTGGATTTTGATTGTACTTTTGTGTTTAGGATCATCATATTAGTCTAGTTTTTGGTTTGGAAGGCTAGATTCATCTTGGTTGTAGTGTTTTTGATTTGAAAAGTTTGGGTTTGTGAAGTTTTCTTGAGAGCGGTTTGTCTCTCGTACACCTATTCTTGACTGCGGTTTGATAGTTTTTGGGTGCGACTTGACCTTTATTTTGTGCGATTTGATTCTGTTTTGACTGCGGTTTGATCCTGTACGTGCTGCAGTTTGAGTTGTTTTTGTATGCGGTTTGATCTTTTACTGTGATTTGCTAGAATAGTGACTGCGGTTTGATATCTTTGTTGCGATTTGAGGGAAAAAGGACAAAAGGACAAGTAGTGGGTGTACTATTGTCCCCTTGCGATTTGTCAAGAGGTGCGATTTGTTGCTGCGGTTTGTCACTGTGTGCGATTTGCCTCAACGATTTGTTAACTCCTGCGGTTTGTCTATGCGATTTGATAGATTGTGCGAGCTGACTCTGCGATTTGTTAAATCCTGCGTTTTGATTGCTGCGACTTGTTAATCCTGCGATTTGATTGAATACGACTTGATTCAAATGCGATTTGACAATAGAGATTTGATACTTTTGTGTTAAGTTCTACGGTTTCCTCTTGATTTGGCAAAATCCCGTGAAAGAATCTATTTCCCGGTTTAATCAAAGAGTAGTAAAATCCCGTGTACTTAGGAATCATGTATACAATCACCTCTTCCGTTGCTGATGACGTTCAAGCTGCAGGGTCCGATACTCGTCCTCCTATGGTTGATAGAACTGATTATAACTCTTGGGCACATAGAATCAGACTCTACTGCTTGGGCAAAGAGAATGGTCGTAACATCATTAAGTCAATTGATGAAGGACCATTCCAAATCGGGGCTACCAGAGATGTTCTTGAAACTGTAGCTGATGGAACTGTCGTCTTGGGTTTGGATAGACCAAGGACGTATGATGATCTTGATGATAAGGAGAAGAAAAGATATGATGTTGACATTAGAGCCTCAAACATCGTACTTCAAGGTCTACCAAAGGACATTTACAAGATGATCAATCACAATACTGAGGCCAAGGCAGTCTGGGATAATGTCAAGATGCTTCTCTCTGGTTAAGAACTGACTAAGGAAGATAGAGACTCACAGCTTTAGGATGACTTTGAGAACTTTAAGATGAACCCAGGGGAAAGTGTTACTGAGTATCATGTAAGGTTTCACAAACTTGTGAATGATATGAGGAACATCAATATGACAATGCCAAATATCCAACTCAATTCCAAGTTCGTAAACAACATGAACCCTGGATGGCACAAATTTGTTACTGCTGTCAAATTGAACAAAGGATTGAGGAACACCAACTATGAACAGATGTATGCTTACTTACTTCAACATGAGAAGCATGCTACATTTGAGCGTTTGATCATGGAGAAATTTCAATCTAACACTGCTGCTGCAAGCTCTTCAAATGACTCAACTGCATTTCTTTCTAATGTGAGAGTAAGTACCAAAGCATCACAAGTCATACCTACTCACGATCATAATCACATTACCATACTAGACCCAGGATATAACCCATCTGACATGTTCATTGAAAGCCTTGCAAACCAACTGGCCCTAATGGTTCAACAAAACAGAAACTTACTTCCACACACCAACAACCATCTCGCAACGCATCTAATCTACATAATCATGCTACTATTAAAGATGGAAGGGTTGTGGTTCAGAACGTGCAAGGAAGGTAGAATGTGAATCCACCATATAATGCACAAGGGAATGTAGGAGCTGGACTGGTTATGGGAATGTTGGAGTTGGAGCGGGTTATGTGGGCAATCAGAATCGAGGAAGGATCACGGTTCAGGGTCATGGGAAACCAATTAAGTGCTACAACTATGGAGGGGAAGGACACATTGCTAGGAACTATACTCAGCCAAAACGTCCACGAATCACGCAGTACTTCAGGGATAAGATGCTGCTGGTGCAAGCTCAAGATAATAGAGCTGTGTTGGATGAGAAAGAGTTGTTGTTTCTTGCTGAGGGGAATGCCAAAACATATGATGCAGATGTGGTTGAGCAACCTGTGCATTATTTGGCACAGAACAATCCCAATGTCTTCCAGGTTGCAGATTGTGATGCATTTGACTCTGATGTTGATGATGAACCAACAACACAGACCATCTTTATGGCAAACATTTCTCCAATGGTCTCATCACCTCAACAATCCGGTCCCTCCAAGGATTCAATCATATCATAGGTACTAAAACTATATGATGTGGTTGATGTGCAAAAGATTCACAATGAAGTACAATCAACATAAGTCATTGAATCAGATATTGAAAATATGTTAGGATCATACTTTTATGTTGTTTGATGATTCGGGTGGTCTAGGATGGTGAAAGATCAAGTAAGCCATGTTTAGAGATAGAAAGAGTAGAGAGGGTGTTCTTAGAGAGAGAAAGTAAAACAAAAAAGAAAAGGTTAGATTACGAAGTACCACCTCTTCCAAGGATGGAAGAGGTATTTATAGTTACAACTAAACGTCCTCCTGTCGGACTGTGGATCAGGCATACAGTGGGTAAAGACCCGTCCTTCCTCCACGGTGTTACTCTAAACTAATAACTAAGCTAATAAACAAGTAAATAACGATATGTCTATGAGCTAACATATACTAGACTATAGTTGGGGTGACCGACACTTCACTATGGATTTTTTAAATCCTAACAATCTCCCCCTAAGGGAGGTTACCCCATGATTTACATTTTGAATCCTAGCATTCTATTTTGTCTTCTGTTATGAGCTCGTAGACTTCAATTCTTCACTTCAGCAATGTTTGTGCTTTAGCAGTGATACTTCAAAGTCCAAATACATTGTACGTTTAGTGGAGGTCTTTGAACTGATCCACATCGTGATGATCTTCGAGCTTTCTTTGAGATCATCAGCCACAACAAATCTCTGGATCACCCTTTGTTGTGTTGCCTTCATGTGATGTTGTGACTTTTGGACCGACATGCTCACACTTTCTGGATCATGACATCTTTCATCAGAGTAGCGGAAGCATCTTTGTTGTATGTCTTTGATGGTCATGATTTTCTTCAATTAAGTGTGAATTCTGTGAGCATGCGGTTGTGAATTGACTCTCGGTATTGATCACCGCAACCGTCCAAATGTTCCTGCAAACAATGTAGCAATAAAAACACGAAAGTGTTTTTGTTCACTTCGTTGAATATAGTTGCAAGAACCACGACTCCGTTGATCAGTATATAAATCGCCTGTGATCGATAGAGTTCAAGAATCTCCTTGACAGGGTTTCGCAGCTTGATCTAGCCGTTCTCAAACCGGAGCATCCCAAAGTAGACAACACTGAGTGAGTGAACCGGCGAATTGAGATTCACTGATTGATGAAAAATTGATTTAAAAACAATTAAGGTGTAACACTGTCACACCCCCAAATTACCTGTTTTGCAGCGGAATGGAATACCTGCGGGATGACTGTCATAGCATCAAAGTTACAGTTATATCGAACGACCTAAAGTGTCGTTTTGAAAATATCGTTTGATTAAGTAAAATAATCAGAGTTTACAAAACATAGGTCCCAAAAGATTTCCAAAATACCAAAATGAGTTTGTTACAATCAAACGATAGTTAAGTGCATAAAATATATATGTGAGACGCGTCGACACCGCGACTCTATGATAAGTCCACATGCATGCCATGAAGTGAATGCCTTAGATACCTGAGATAAAACATGCTTAAAAGTGTCAACACAATGGTTGAGTGAGTTCATAGAGTTTAGGTTATCATGAAAAGCCTTTAAAGAACGTTCACGCAAAGAAAGGCAAAGTTTTTGGTCATTGAGAATAGTCCACAAAGCAAAGGCATTGTAAATCCACTCAGTTCCAAGTTCCGTCCATACAAAACTTGCAACCTGTGTGTTCACAACCCACTGCCAAAAGTAGTATGTCTAGTAGTCAAGTATACGTTATTATAATAGTTCATAGTATAGCAGCACGTATATAATAATGTATGCCAGGCAAAGCCCCTAGAATAAATAATATGCGTCCCGTAACATAGTGAATGAGAGGTTGGCCGACCTCTAATAGCGCTATCCATACTACCTACTAATAGGAGACTAACAATGCGAATGTACGAACGGTACATCATACAACTATTATATACAATTAAGAACACTCCGAACATGGGAGAATTTGCACTGCTCCATACAAGGGAGACTTGGTATTGCTCCGTTCACATAGGGAGACTTTTAGGTCATAGCACGTACGGTTCAATAAGTCCAAACAAGTCATAAGTTCGTATTTAAGTTTAAGGGTTCCATTCAAAAGTTCGTAATTAAGTTCAAGAGTTTAAGTCGAGTTCAAAAGTTCAAAACAGTCAAAGAGCTCAAAACATATCAAAAGGTTCAAAATAGTCAAAGGGTTCAATATTATGTCAAACAAGTTCAAAATAGTCAAAGGGTTCAATATAAAGTCAAACAAGTTCAAAATAGTCAAAAGCTTCAATATAAAGTCAAACAAGTTCAAAATAGTCAAAATGTTCAATATTAAGTTAAAAGAGATTAATTATATGTCAAAATGTTTTAAATCAAGTTAAAAGAGATTAATTATATGTCAAAAGAATTAAATCAAGTTAAAAGAGATTAATTATATGTCAAAAGAATTAAATCAAGTTAAAGTGTTCAAATCTATGCCAAAAGGTTCCTATCAAGTTAAAAGAGTTCAAATATATATGTCGAAGGGCTCAAAATCAAGGAAAGTGGTTCAAATAATAGTGTTCATAACATAGTATCAATTTAGTTCGGGCATAATCTACTTACTAGCATAAGTAGTGAAACAACAGTTATTTAAGTTCATATAAGTGTGAAGTAAAAGCAAGTAGTTGAGCATGTATCTCCCCCAAAGAGTTTATAAAACAATTAAGCAAGTAAAAGTGGGGCTACGAACTCACCCGATGCAATGATTATGATGACAAAAGTGGATACACTGAAATGAGGTGCAATTCTCTATCTGCAACCTAATATGAATGATATGTTCTAATGTAAGTCATGAAATAATGTCGTGCATGCAAACTCATATGATATCCATACCACTTGTACATTTTTGAAAATGAAGTTTATCGTCGAAATACACGCTTATGACATCTCGTCATGTTATAAAATACTTTACAAGTACTTACGTTGAAACGACATCCTACAATAGTTGCTTAGTGATTTATCAAGAAATTATAGTTTATGAGTAGATTTCGGAAAAGTTCGAGATCGATATTACTCGTTACAACTTCGTTTTACGAACGGTTGAACATTTTGGAAAATAGGCCAGGTGAACTCACTTTTACTTAAAGACATTATTTTCTCAAAAGTACTCTATCGATAGGAAAAAAGGCTTCAAACATGGTCACTTGCGATAACCATTTCAGTCTAGTAGAAAATATATATTACTTGTGAAAATAATTATGATAGCCATAATTAAAACGCGTGTAACTTAGTCGTTAAAGCTTGGTTTTCTACGTTTTATATATCCTTAGCTTCGTGTTAAAGTATACTAATATATTTTTGACAAATCGAATCATTTAGATAAGGTTTAAAACTCATTTTTTCCCCTTAAATAACTCTTGACAGCTTGCAAATTTTCAGAAAATAGTTTTCGTCGTTAAACTTGAAAATAGCGTAACTTCTTCGTTATAAACCCGTTTTAACCCGTTCAAGTGGCCACGGTTTCGTTTTTAAATCTATTTTCTGAATATCTAGACCAAAATAATCCCCAGCCTACTGAAATTTCCAGATTTTACAAAACGTTACAGCCCTAAATTTTATGTTGTCGAAAATGATTTTTATAGTGTAATACTTGTTCTAAACCCTTCCAATCAACACCAAAGCTATTCTAAACCTACCATACACCTTCTTAGGGTGTTATGGGTTCCTAATCTTCACCAAAAATAATAAGGTTCATGGGAATATTAATTTTAACATGTAAGACCATTTATGTTGAAAAATATATATAAAGTGGTATAAACACATAAGAATACTTGCATGATTAGTACTAGAAGTATAAAATAGATCAATAATAGGTATTGTAAGATTATGAAAAAAAAATGGTTAGAAGCTTACTTGAGTGATTATGAGGATAGATGATAGAAAACTTAGTTAATCTTCAAGGTTTAATCCTAAACCTTAACTAGAACACTAAAAACCTTATGTAACACTTGATCTTGGAAAGATTTCTCTTCTTTTTCTTCTTGAAAATGTCGACACCCACAAGGAAGAGAGAAAGAAAAAGGAGCTAGTTGATTATGAAGAGAAGAAAGAAAAATTTGATTTGAGTTACTTGGATATTTGTAACATATATGAAGATATTTTGTTATTATGTATAGAGTTAGCTAGAAATTGATTTTAATGGAACAAAATAAAATATATTGAAGTCATAAAAATTATAAAAATGTATTTCTCGCAAGTATTGGGTGAATAAATAATTATCGAGTTGAATTTACGAAAACCGTCATAAATATATATATATAACAATTTATATACCAAAATAAATTCAAAACATCGGGTAAAATAATAATATAATTTTTATAGTCTTAAAATGATTATAAAAATATATTAGGATAAGTTTTGGAAGTGTCGGATCAATTATTCAAAATAAATGATCGTACGATAGCGTTTATTTAATAAAAAAAATATACGTTATTGAAATATGCAAACCCATGCATGAACTAATATGAAAAGGATGTTACGGATGATATGTAGACTAAATCTAGTCTATATGAAGTGTTCTCAATGATGTTTCATGAATGCGCAGCTTAACCCTTACAGTTACGCGAATTTGATACTCGTAAACCTAGTTTACGAAAAATGATGAATAAAAATCATGAATAAAAATTTTTCTCCGGGTATGAATAGTGTTTTTGTGAATAGTAAAATTTTGAAATAACCTCTCAAAATATCATATCGACTTCAAAAATGATGAATAGTAACCGATGAATAGTTATTCCCGAGATGAATAGTAGATTTTTTTTAGAGTTTGTAAAACGACCTGAAATTGAGAATTGTGACAAACACCCCCAAATTCAATATACGCAGCGGAATTAAGGTTGGGGTATTACTTCATGGATCACAGTCATAATAATAGATAAACGGCTCAAAAGAGACGTTTTAGATAAAACAGTTATCATTCATTTATTTAAATCAGAGTTTCACGAAATAAAGGTCCCAACGGAAATACTGAAATACATAGTTTTATTCTTATGAATGATAACAAAATGGACGCCTTTTTATAAGAAAGTCCATAGCCACTCCGTGCCAAGTCGTTGCTCTAGTTTCTGAGATAAAACATGCTAAAAAGTCAACACAAAGGTTGAGTGAATCAATGGCGTTTGTATAATAATCAGTTGAACACATGATAAACAAGAGTAAAATCGTAATATTGCAATGACAGTATATTGCCCTAAGTCTCATGACACGCAAACCTTAACACAAACGCGTCATAATAATGGAGTAAGTTACAAACATCATAGTGATGATGTGAGCAACAATGCCATCCGGTAGGAGTTTTCCATTCTCCTAGTATTCTCAAATAACGTGCATTTGGTTACCTATCCGGCTAACACAAATGGGCGTCAACTGCCAATAGATCTATTCACGATATTCGCGTTCACTCGCAAGTGATTAATGGTTCATGATATGAGGTACTTTTAGTGGCAACAGTAGGTACTTAGGCAATATCAATCGATAGCATACGAAAAATACTTGTGTTCAGGTTTGTAGCATGTATCTCCCCACGAGTTTGAAAAACATGTAAAAGTGGGACTATGAACTTACCTCGGTGTTACCGTAGTCTGGATGGAAAACAAATTAAGTAATGTGAACAAACTGCTCCGACTCGCGACCTGAGTTGGTATGTTACGTTTTTAGTATTCGAGTTCAAGTTTATGCGATGATAATGCTTTATCGATAGTTGGGTAAACAAGAAGTCTCTTCAAAAATTAGTAATACTTATCATACTTATTTTTATGGCTCGGATGATTGTTAATAAGTTTTATCGAAACCCAAGTTGTTAAATATGATATGTTATATTTTACAATTTTGAATATTTACGGTTTTCACCCTTGCACCTTAAAAAATGACACTTTATACCCTCAACTATAGGTTATTTACAAAATCAGCCCTTGTATAATTAACTTTGAAGAAATTACATTTTTAGCCCAAGAAAACTTGTTTTAGTCCTAAATCCCTTCAAGTGTTTGTCGGGTGGTCTTTCTAATGGTTCAAACTAAAAGTTTTAAGCTCTTACGGTTTGGTCGCAATGATTTCCCAAAGTAAGGGGTTTAGGTGCCTTATTTAAAAGTGTTGGTTTTGGCGACAACAAGCCCAAATGAGGATAAATTTTACACGGGGCAAGCCAATATTTTTATGACACAATTGATCCTTTAAACACTTTGCTGTAAGCTCTTTAAAATGGTATAGGTCTCATATTCTAGTTATCTTTGGTTAGAGAGAAACAATCCCGTGAACATGGCCACTTGGCCACGTCGCGTTTTAAGGAAAATTCATTTTTGACCCATTAACTTTTACGGTGTAACCTAGGGACATCGTAATAGTTAATTAACTCATTTTAAGTCATTCTCTAACATCCTATAACTCATAAGACTCAAATTTTGAAAAGTGCATGCAATTGTTATTTATGAAAATCTTTACGAGTCACATTCTTTTTGATTGATTATAAAAGAGACCATAAGAGTTTTTAAAGATTTTCTTGGGGCTTTAAAATCCTTGCAGCGAGCTCTTTAAAACGGTGTAACTCTCATATTTTACAATCCTTTAATTAGCGAGAAATTAATTATTGAAAAGGGCTACTTAGGCTATTTTCGACAAATTGAAAATCTCGTTTTTAAACTTTAAAACTTTATAACTCTTGCATGCAACCTTGTGGCATGTTATTTAACTCATTTTTAATGTTTCTAAAGTAGCTCAATGTCAAATTTACTAAAAATAACGTATTTCTCAAAATTTGTTATATAAGGGTGCGCTTGGTTTTTGGAACATGTGACCACAAAGAAAGACAGAATTAAAGCGTGATACAAAGGATTTTTAATCAGGTTAGGGAGGAGTTTTGTAGTGTCCTAGGAGCTTGTTAAGAGGGCTTAATGGCTGGGCTTGAGGGTTGCGGCTTCAAGCTTAAAAGTTGGACTTAGGAGAGGTGCTTGGCTTGATTTTATAAAATATATATGACAGCTGTTAAGTTTCTGACTAAAATTAGCATTCTTTTTACGTTTTCAGGACCCATGCTCCAGAGTTTTTGAAGAAAACATCGTTCCGGATAACTTTTTCATGAAACGGACCAGAAGTGCCTCGTTTCGCGTGTCCTAACTTTCTGTCATAGAAAGTTTTGACAGATTTTCAGCAACTTCTTTAGACCGTATCTTTTGACTCGTGTACTCGTTTTAAGTGATTCAAATTGCTACATTTTCCTTATAAAATCCTTTTTAACTGTATGTACTTGATATTAAAAATGATAACGAAATTGAATGAGTTTAAAAGACTTACAATCTTGGAAATCGACTAGAAATGAATTTCGACCGAAGGGGCTTCTAAAGTGGAACCAAGCTCTTTCCTTCCTCCTAGGCTCTATACTATCCTTCCTTGGCTTATATTAGGACCTCTAGATCAGTGAGTAACTGAGTGTGTGTATATTTGTGGTGTATTTCGAATGGTGTGAGCAAAAATGAAAGGGAGTGGCTTGCTATTTATAGAGGGGAAATGAGAGGGTTCTTGAAAGAGACTAGGTCACCATGTTGAGTTGTAGGAGACAAGATGAGGTAGTCTTGTGCCAAGTGGAAACCTTGTGTGGTGATGGTGAAAAAATGTGATGTGGTAAAATTTCTAACCAAGTAAATTTCCCACAATTTTTACTTAAGGTAAAATATCAAGGAAACATGATGTTGTGGCTTCATATGGGACTAGTAGAAAGTTTGTGGTTAGGGATTTAACAAGTAGTTTCTTAGAACTAGTTTAGTTAGGGATTTAGTTAGGGTTGAACTAAAAATAGTAACATAGGTTGAATGGCTTTAAGTGGTGATACTTAGGCTATAGTGTGTTGTACATGGAGTGTAGAGATGTAGGATACTTAGTTAGGGTTTCTAGTTAGTTTTAGATAGATGCTAGTTGGTTTAGTTTAAATGTAAATAAATAAAAGTAAATGTTTTAGGTTTGTGCATTAACACTTGTACATTGGCATTGATTTGTTGTCTTATTTAAAAGAAAGACATTTTTAGTGCTTGTGCTTGAAAGGTTTGTATAATGTGTTTTAAAATAAATACACCATGGTTTATAATGAGTTTTATGTTAGTAGTATGCTCCTATGCATCAATGACTTGCACATTGGCTTGATAGACTTGTATTTTGGTAATTTGTAAAAGTTTCATGTGTATTTTTAATGATAGATTGTGATTTTATTCACATAAAATCATAGAGTTTGCAAATTAGGGTTTGAACCGGGAAATACTCTAAAGTTAAGGTTTTATGCTTTGTAAGTTTTTACATTAAGTTTAAGGGTTTGTACTTTAGGGTTTATGACATTATATAAAAAATTATTATAAATCAAAGCTTTAGGAAAGACCCTAATATAAATTGAGCATTCTATTGGAAATGACGCTAATGATATAGGGATAATATATGCCAGACATCACGTGTCTCGTGTGAGGATACAACTGGCATGGGTGAGTTTCAAGTAAGACATAGAAGTGATGTTGTGAGACTTCCATTGTCATATAAGAGTGTGTATATCAAAAGGCATTGACTATGCAAATGAGCAGTTTGTGAGTGCAGCATATTATCCAGTTGTTGTAATCAAATAAAAAAGAACTGTAAGTAGAAAATGAATTATTATTAGTTAATATAAAGGCGGATTTTTACCGGTTGTTACAGTCTCCCCTCCTTAAATGGAATCTCGTCCTTGAGATTCACTCGGTGTTGGTTATGGTGTGGGAAAAAGTGTGGATATGAATGGAGCGTTGATTACAAGGATGTGTATGAATAGTTAACTAGTTACGAAGTTTTGCTTTTGAATGAAGATTGTTTTAGGAAATCTGTGAAGACGACTGTTTCCTTCATGACATGATTCTTCCTAAATTAGACATAGGTGATCAGGCTATGTATAATTGAGGAAAAATGATGTGATGCTTGATTCAGTCAAAGTAATATTATATTTCTCAAAAGTTTTAGATGGTGTTCAACGTTTTGCTTTTATAAAATGGCAGCCTAAACAACTTTTCAAGGTAACAAGAAAGATTGGTTTGCCTAGCGGTAGTAAATAGTTGGTAGAATGACAGATTATCAATTTCCGGGGTGATGACAGAATAGCTTGGAATAAAGTTTGTAGATTAGATTCTAGGATACGTGGAAGAAACTTAGGGTATGGTAATAGTCTAGGGCAGTCGGGGTGAGTTTAAGTAAGGAAGCGAAAGTAATATAAAGCTTTTATCGGCTCGTATCAAAAATACTTTAGCTAAATGTCGATTGAGAGAAAACGTACCCGTGACCACATCCGGGTTGTGCTGAGTGTTTGCATCTCCTAGCACGTAAGCTCTTGCACGGGCCGTGTTGTTCTGGTTGCCATTCTGTTTTGGACACCGATTTTTGTAATGTCCTTTCGCACCACATCAGTGACATATTACTTCTACAGGATGAAAATTGGCACCTGAGGTCCTACTGTCTCTGGTTTTGTGGCCGGTTATGTGATACTTCCGCACTTAATAAAGCATGGCCCATTGTGATGCATCTTGCATTGGTTGCATAAGGCGATTTCCAAAGATATCCGATTGCCTCCAGCAGTGCGCTAAATAAGCTTTGGCGGTTTCCGCCTTCTGTTGGTAATGATGGTTGTTGTTGTTGTTGTTGTAGTAGGTGTTATTGTTGGGGTAGTTGTTGTGATGGTGGGTGGTCCTTTTGTCATCAAGATTCCTTTTGTGGTCATTACCTCCTTGGGTGAAACCACGCTTGACTTCCCGATCCATTAACGTCTGAGCAATAGAAATTGCTTCCTCTAGTGACTGTGGTTTTGATGAGGTGACATTACCCTCGATACTACGGGGTAAGCCTTCAGTGTATTTCTCCAATGTCTTCTCGAGATCAGGCACTACATTTGGGCATAGCAGTGCCAGTTCCTGAAACCTCCGGTTGTAGGTCTTGAGATCAGTTCCTTTCACCACCAGCTAGTGAAACTCATCTTCCAACTTCTTAATCTCGGTGCGGGGACATTACTTCTTTAGCATCTTCTTCTTGAAGTCAGCCCAGGTGAGTTGATAAGCTGCTTCAGCACTCATAGTTTGGGCATAAACATTCCACCAAGATAGGGCATCATCCAATAGAGTCCCCGTAGCAAAAGTGACCTTGCAGTCATCAGAACAACCGCTTCTCATGAATACTGTCTCTGTTCGCTCAAACCAGCGAGCCAACTCAGTTGCTCCTTCTGTTCCTTTGAAAAAGGTTGGCTTATAGTTCATGAAATCTTTGTAAGTACACTTGCGAGATATAGCTGCCTCGCTTTCTCCGTTAGGCCTGCTAGTGCTCCCAGAGCGGGCCATTGTTGCTGCTTGTCTCTCAAGTGCTGCAGCAACACTGTCTGCAACAAGTTTTTGGATATCAGCTTGGGACATGGCGGGTGCTGGAGTTTCAGTTGATTTTCTTGTTCGAGCCATATTTCTATTAATGCTACAAGAAAATATATGTTTAGAATGACCATGTTATGTTATGACATAACAAATAACAAGGTATACGCGTTGAAATATAAGAATCATATGATCATATCATGCTCGAATACTATCACACAGTAAAGTGATCCACCCTGGTCCACGTCAGTCGATATCATAACACAGCATAATATCGAAACCACACATAGTCATAAACAACTCGCAAATTTTGTCATATAACAAAATATTACAAGTGTCATATTTATGCCACATATCGTGGCTAGGATATCATACCAAAAGCTGTTAGATGAGGACCTATTCTAATGGCTACCAGGGTCTCCTTCGCGGGCGACTCTCCAGCTCTGTGATCATACTGAGAAGGACCTCAGATATACTCTGGTATCGGGCTGGATATCTACCACTGCCTCTAACGTGGTAATTCTAGAGTAAGCCATCACTAAGTCATCACTCTGCCTCATCATTGCTTGTGACATCATCACGTCATTGTCATATAGCAGCGGTATGTGTTGACTAGTTCGCCTGTGATGTTCCTCCGATTATCCGCCTCTCACGAGTCTCCTGCATTCCGGTGCTCAAAATATCTATCTCCTGTTGCATAGTTGCTTTCTTAGAAACTAACTCCTCCACTGAATCCTCAAGTGACTCAATGCGCTCCAGAGGTAACTCATCTAGATGGCCTAAGGTCAGATCAATCTGCTCCTCGTGTCTTTCCAAGCGTGCCAATAGTGTGGGAATGGTGGGCGGTCGGTCCATCGCTGCTTGCGAACTTTCTCCAATCTCGAATATTCATGGTGGCGTAGGGATATCTGGAGTAGGTGATCGTAAGACATTGTACCTAGCAATGATGGTCCTTGCCTCTTCTCTGAGTTCATATGGCTGAGACGGGGAAGTAAAGTCTGTAGCTGATGGTGGGGGTGGTGTAGTTGGCGGCGGTACATACGTGGGTAACATGTATGGGTGTGGGGGTGGTGGTGAGTGTACGTGAAGTGGTGTCTCAGATGGCTCTGCATCTGCAAAAGTAGGATATCTTCTCCTAGCTAGCACATATGGATCGTCGTGAAATGGAGCGATATCAGGTACTACCGTGACGTCTTCTGTCTTTATGGTGTACCTAGGTGCTGGGTCTACATCAAGTACTACCGCGAAATCCTCAGATGACTCTTCTAAAGGATCAGACTCCATATCTTCCATAGCGTGGCTGGGTGCTGGCGAATGAAATAACGTATCCGTGGAAGGAATGGTGTCTTCGGACTCAGTATCTGATAAGATAATAATATAAGGGATAGGGAAAGACATAATTCTGTAACAACCCGGTAATTGTAAATATCTCATTATATATACAAATAATCAGTATAAACATGCATAAACAAATTCGAATGGTGTTGTGGCACGGAGGACTTTATTTAAGTGTGAAAAAGAGTTATAGTTTCGGTTTTGTATTCTGTTCTCTATAACTACTGCTCGATACCAATCTGTAACACCCCCAAATTCAATATACGCAGCGGAAATAAGGTTGGGGTATTACTTCATGGATCACAGTCATAATAATAGATAAACGGCTCAAAAGAGACGTTTTAGATAAAACAGTTATCATTCATTTATTTAAATCAGAGTTTCACAAAATAAAGGTCCCAACGGAAATACTGAAATACATAGTTTTATTCTTATGAACGATAACAAAATGGACGCCCTTTTTATAAGAAAGTCCATAGCCACTCCGTGCTAAGTCGTGCTCTAGTTTCCTGAGATAAAACATGCTAAAAAGTCAACACAAAGGTTGAGTGAATCCATAGCGTTTGTATAATAATTAGTTGAACACAAGATAAACAGTAGTAAAATCAGTAATATTGCAGTACAACATATTGCCCTAAGTCTCATGACACGCAAACCTTAACACGAACGCGTCATAATAATGACGTAAGTAACAAACATCATAGTGATGATGTGAGCAACAATGCCCTCTGGTAGGAGTTTGCCATTCTCCTAGTATTCTCAAATAACGTGCATTTGGTTACCTATCTGGCTAACACAAATGGGGCGTCAACTGCCAATAGATCTATTCACGATATTCACGTTCACTCGCAAGTGATTAATGGTTCATGATATGAGGGACTTTTAGTGGCAACAGTAGGTACTTAGGCAATATCAATCAGGATAGCATACAGAAAAATACTTGTGTTCGGGTTTGTAGCATGTATCTCCCCACGAGTTTGAAAAACATGTAAAAGTGGGACTATGAACTTACCTCGGTGTTATCGTAGTCTGGATGGAAAACAAATTAAGTAATGTGAACAAACTGCTCCGACTCGCGACCTGAGTTGGTATGTCATGTTTTTAGCATTCGAGTTCAAGTTTATGCGATGATAATGCTTTATCGATAGTTGGGTAAACATGAAGTCTCTTCAAAAATTAGTAATACTTATCATACTTATTTTTATGGCTCGGATGATTGTTAATAAGTTTTATCAAAACCCAAGTTGTTAAATATGATATGTTATATTTTACAATTTTGAATATTTATGGTTTTACCCTTGCACTTTTAAAAATGACACTTTATACCCTCAACTATGGGTTATTTACAAAATCAGCCCTTGTATAATTAACTTTGAAGAAATTACATTTTTAGCCCAAGAAAACTTTATCTTTCAAAAATTACAATTTTTATCCTTGTAGTTTTATAAGAAAAGTTTACTTGTTTTAGTCCTAAATCGACAAAAGTAAGTGTAAATATAAGCGAGGCCTTAAGAGGTTTTTACTACGTTCTTGTACCCTTCAAGTGTTTGTCGGGTGGTCTTTCTAATGGTTCAAACTAAAAGTCTTAAGCTCTTAGGGTTTGGTCGCAATGATTTCCCAAAGTAGGGGGTTTAGGTGCCTTATTTAAAAGTGTTGGTTTTGGTGACAACAAGCCTAAATGAGGACTAATTTTACACGGGGCAAGCCAATATTTTTACGACACAATTGATCCTTTAAACACTTTGCTGTAAGCTCTTCAAAATGGTATAGGTCTCATATTCTAGTTATCTTTGGTTAGAGAGAAACAAGCCCGTGAATATGGCCACTTGGCAACGTCGCGTTTTAAGGAAAATTCATTTTTGACCCATTAACTTTTACGGTGTAACCTAGGGACATCGTAATAGTTAATTAACTCATTTTAAGTCATTCTCTAACATCCTATAACTCATAAGACTCAAATTTTGAAAAGTGCATGCAAGTGTTATTTATGAAAATCTTTACGAGTCACCTTCTTTTTGATTGATTATAAAAGTGACCATAAGAGTTTTTAAAGATGTTCTTGGGGCTTTAAAATCCTTTCAGCAAGCTCTTTAAAACGGTATAACTCTTATATTTTACAATCCTTTAATTAGCGAGAAATTAATAATTGAAAAGGGCTACTTAGGCTATTTTCGACAAATTGAAAATCTCGTTTTTAAACTTTAAAACTTTATAACTCTTGCATGCAACCTTGTGGCATATTATTTAACTCATTTTTAATGTTTCTAAAGTAGCTCAAGGTCAAGTTTACTAAAAATAACGTATTTCTCAAAATCTGTTATATAAGGGTGCGCTTGGTTTTTGGAACATGTGACCACAAAGAATTAAAGCGTGATACAAAGGCTTTTTAATCAGGTTAGGGGGAGTTTTGTAGTGTCCTAGGAGCTTGTTAAGAGGGTTTAATGGATGGGCTTGAGGGTTGCGGCTTCTAGCTTAAAAGTTGGACTTAGGAGAGGTGCTTGGCTTGATTTTATAAAATATATATGACAGCTGTTAAGTTTTTGACTAAAATTAGCATTCTTTTTACATTTTCAGGACCCATGCTCCCGAGTTTTTGAAGAAAACATCGTTCCGAACAACTTTCGTGTTTTAACTTTTTGATGAAACGGACCAGAAGTGCCTCGTTTCGCGTGTCCTAACTTTCTGTCACAGAAAGTTTTGATAGATTTTCAGCAACTTCTTTAGACCGTATCTTTTGACTCGTGTACTCGTTTTAAGTGATTCAAATTGCTAAATTTTCCTTATAAAATCCTTTTTAACTGTATGTACTTGATATTAAAAATGATAACGAAATTGAATGAGTTTAAAAGACTTACAATCTTGGAAATCGACTAGAAATGAATTTCGACCGAAGGGTTTCTAAAGTGGAACCAAGCTCTTTCCTTCCTCCTAGGCTCTATACTATCCTTCCTTGGCTTATATTAGGACCTCTAGATCAGTGAGTAACTGAGTGTGTGTATATTTGTGGTGTATTTCGAATGGTGTGAGCAAAAATGAAAGGGAGTGGCTTGCTATATATAGAGGGGAAATGAGAGGGTTCTTGAAAGAGACTAGGTTACCATGTTGAGTTGTAGGAGACAAGATGAGGTAGTCTTGTGCCAAGTGGAAACCTTGTGTGGTGATGGTGAAAAAATGTGATGTGGTAAAATTTCTAACCAAGTAAATTTCCCGTAATTTTTACTTATGGTAAAATATCAAGGAAACATGATGTTGTGGCTTCATATGGGACTAGTAGAAAGTTTGTGGTTAGGGATTTAACTAGTAGTTGCTTAGAACTAGTTTAGTTAGGGTTGAACTAAAAATAGTAACATAGGTCGAATGGCTTTAGGTGGTGGTACTTAGGCTATAAGGTGTTGTACATGGAGTGTAGAGATGTAGGATACTTAGTTAGGGTTTCTAGTTAGTTTTAGATAAATGCTAGTTGGTTTAGTTTAAGTGTAAATAAATAAAAGTAAAGGTTTTAGGTTTGTGCATTAACACTTGTACATTGGCATTGATTTGTTGTACTTACTTAAAAGAAAGACATTTTTAGGGCTTGTGCTTGAAAGGTTTGTATAATGTGTTTTAAAATAAATACACCATGGTTTATAATGAGTTTTATGTTAGTAGTATGCTCCTATGCATCAATGACTTGTACATTGGCTTGATAGACTTGTACTTTGGTAATTTATAAAAGTTTCATGTGTATTTTTAATTATAGATTGTGATTTTATTCACATAAAATCATAGAGTTTGCAAATTAGGGTTTGAACCAGGAAATACTCTAAAGTTAAGGTTTTATGCTTTTTACATTTGTACATTAAGTTTAAGGGTTTGTACTTTAGGGTTTATGACATAATATCAAAATTATTATAAATCAAAGCTTTAGGAAAAACCCTAATATATATAGTAAGCATTCTATTGGAAATGACGCTAATCATATAGGGATAATATATGCCAGACATCACGTGTCTCGTGTGAGGACACAACTGGCATGGGTGAGTTTCAAGTAAGACATAGAAGTGATGTTGTGAGACTTCCATTGTCATATAAGAGTGTGTATATCAAAAGGCATTGACTATGCAAATGAGCAGTTTGTGAGTGTAGCATATTATCTAGTTGTTGTAATCAAATAAAAAAAATTTGTACGTAGAAAATGAATTATTATTAGTTAATATAAAGGCGGATTTTTACCGGTGGTTACATTGTGATATACTATTAAAGCATTTTGTACCTTAATTGTTTTTGATAATTTAAAATTGCTCCCCCTGAACATGTGTTATTTGATTTTGAAATTGTTTAGCACATGGAGGAAAGAGGTCTTTAAAGTTTTTCCTTGATCACAATTTCCTTAGAAAAAGCCTTTTGATTTTTTTGGTAAATTCTCCCCCTCAATATGTGCGTTGGTTATTTCAAATCATTTAGCACATAGAGGAAGGAGATCTTAGAAGTACTTCCAGGATCACATATGCCATAGAGAAAACCATTAGAAAATCAATCAAGGTACTTATGTTAAAACATAAAAGCTTTTGTACCTTGATAGTTTATTTTCTTTTGAAATGCTCCCCCTCAATATGTGCTTCGAGATTCAAAAGCGTTTAGCACATATGGGAGAGCAGCCTGCACTTTTGAATCAAAATGATCATCTTGTATCAGATTTCATATTTAAATCACATTTTCTCTCCCGATCAAAAATATCAAATCCTTTGAGATTTTGGATCCCAAGTGATTTAAATAGTTTTAGAAAACATGGGAGAAAATATGCATGATTTAAATACTCTTCAGGTTTTTGGTTAAATGCTCCTCCTCAATCATGTGCATCATGTATTTGAAATCGTTTGACACATGAAGGAAGGAGTGCTTTTGAAACAATCACCCTTTTAAAACCGATTTGAGATTTAAATCACGATCTCTCCCCCGATCAAAAATTTCAAACCTTTTGAGATTTGTGATCCCAATTGATTTAAATTATTTAGAAAATTTTGGGGAAAGACGTGGCTTGATTTAATTTTTGAAATTGACTGATGAGGACCAATTATAGACATTAAAGATTGTTAGTGTCAGGTATGATAGTTTTAAGAGATCTTTAGGTAAAAGAAACAATTTCACAATCAAACAAGAACAGAAAAAATTTCATTTTGAAAAGATCTTTGAGTTTAAAAGAAAATCATACCATGACATAACATTAAATCTTTAGATCACCACTTTATTTCATACAAACGGACTCTGGTTCATTTGATGATATATTGTTTGAAAATATATAAGATTGAAATCACTCTCCCCCTCAATCGACGACCGTAGTCGTTGATTGAGTGACTTATGTTTAAAATGAAGTCCGGTTGATTTCCAAAATTTTGAGTCCAATTTTATTTTCAAAACAATATTTTTCTATTTTCAAAACAATATTTTTCAAAATTGTTGAAAAACGGTATCATCCACTACTTGTCCTGCACAAAGATATGTTAGGTGGAGAGAATCATAAGCTGCTTTTGTTGTTGCTGAAAGGATGAAAGAAAACCATCTGGTGAAGCAGTGAGACCTCTGAAGTTGCATATCATGCCAACTATCCATAAAGATCCAATTAAGTTCCATTTCTTCTTTTGTCGACCCAAGATATAGTTGCCCTTTCCTATCGGCATCCAATCATCTTCTTTTGTCGGATCCAGATCGAGAACATTCTTATAAACCATGATATCTGCATACGTTAGTGGACATACATACAGATATATGGTGGTCGACATCACCCAAACATCAATCGACTAATAAAAGTCAATCCAACATATCAATCAGATCATACAAAGGCATGGGAATAATGTGTTCATCAAACTCTAATCAGTTAATCCTAACAATCATATCCTAGATTCTTAGTCCTTCAACATAGGCAAATATTTTTCTGTTAAGCATATAGGATGATTATATAAGCTCGTTAGATGATATAAATTTGAAAACATTATCCCCCTCATTCAATTACTCATTTTCTGAAGAGTTTATAAAAACGATGAAGTCATTGATTGAGTTTGCAAATTTATGAAAACTCTGATACTGATTGATTTTCAAGCAACTCATTTACCACCATTTTTGAAACATATATTTTTCTAAAGAATTTTAGAGAGAAAAACATTTGAGTAGGAACAGCCGTCCTTCGACATGCTTTCCTCATTTTGATTTTGGATAAGTGCACGAATTTATAAAGCTTGGTTTAGCGCAACACTTTCCTCTTTTGAAGAGCGGGTTGCTATCTGAAATAATAGCAAACCATAGTTTAAGCACGGGTTAAAGTCTGAAATAACTGCAAGCCATGTTTGAGACATGTTTTGAAAAGAAATATTTACACCTCCTGCTCGAACTTCATCTATGGTCTCGTGCAATTATTAAATGATATTTCTAAGATCGTAGATGTTATCGATACTAGAAGACATGTCTTAAGAAACAATTTTTTTGGTATTTTTCAAGTTTCTTTGATTTTTATGGATTTTTGTTGGTTATATATTTTTCTATTTTCTTTTGTTGGTTTTATATTTTTATATTTTGATTTTTGATAAATATTTACAACATAGAGTAGATAAAATTTGATCGGTCCCAAACGGTCAAGTTTATCACACAAGCTAACCACTTGTGAATGGTCAACCGTAATAAACTTCAAACAGCTCAGAAACAATGCAATGAAGATCTAGAGGAGTATAGTGTTTCCCCTGGTCGTTAAGTCCCAACGGTAGTCGCCTGATAACCAAACGTATAGTGATCGGGTGAATTTGAACGGGAAAAAGGTTATGATTTATACTAGATGACAAAGGAAAAATGAAAGAAAATTAAAAAGCTAATTATATTAAATAAACGCTATCACTATTTTTTAAATTGGATTTTCTTGATTTTTCTTTTATAAATTTAAATTAAAAACTACTAGCATACAAAGAAAATGTGAAATTGAAACAAGATTAATCCTAAAAATATAAAAATGAAATTTGTACAAACCTAATGATAAGAGAAAATTTTGAGAAAAATAAAATTATTTTTATGACTATTTATTTAATTATTATTAATTAAAACTATTTTTACCTATTTAATAATACCCTAAAATATAAGAAAATATGAAATAATACCTAGAAAAGTGAAATTATGACTTAGAAAAATCTAAAATAACTAAAGAGAATTTTCAAAACTAATTTTGTAATTTTCTGATTATTTTTCTATTTTCTATGAATTAAAACTATTTAAAACTAATTAAATTGCTAAAAATTACAAATTTAACTAAAAAAATCAAAAATTATTTTTTGCTTTTTATATTTATCTTAACCTATGAAAATTGAAAACTTATTTTTTGAAGTTTTTCTGATTTAATTGCAATAAAGGCTAATTAAAAAGTCCTAAAAACTGATTTAAATTAGGAAAAATAGTAAACAGTAATGGAAAATTATGAAAAATTCAAGAAAAGTCTAAAATTATATTCTAAGTCTAAGAAAAATATAAAAACATATACTGGTGTGCAAGATATGGGAGTAGTGCAAACGCTATGAATAAGCACTTAATAATAAGCCAAAGACCACCAATGGACACCAAATGAACCCAGAAGCTAGATTATGCTATAGTTACCTGAAAACAACCTAAATTAACTAGTCTAAACCTCTGGAAAGCAGGATGCAAGAATCTAGTGTGAATTGCACTTAAAAGCCAAAACAGGTTTTAGTTACTACTTTGTAGCTTGAAAACAAGCCACTCAAATAAGTGAAACTCAAACCGATGTGGGATCCTAAACTAGACCTGGAAAGGGACTTGTAAACCAAATGTGAGCCCATGACAAGCTCTAATGAGCTTGTGGAGAACTCTCACAAAACCAGCACACTCAAGTATGTCGAGTCAAGGTATGTCACAGGCACTTTAGACCTAATTGACAAGCTGATTAGGAGCTTATAAAAAATTACTAAAAATCTACAAAATCGATTCCAACTCTTGACCAACTGAAGTTGCTAAGCCCAAGATTTCACTTGATTTGAGCCAAAATTGAAGCTATGAAAATTCCACAAACCTTGGTGAAAAACTGCTTTTCCATCTTTTGACTTTTGAAACAGAAATGGAAAGTTGACTAAACTGAGATTTGATTTCAATTTATGAACTGAATGTGATGTTTTATGGTAAAATGGAACTGATGCAAGCTAACTTACTAACTTTTAATCCTCTTTGCAAGATATGGACAAGCTACACTAACTGATTTGAGAATTAGAGTGGATTTGGTGCAGTTTTGACTTTTACTAATCCTAGGTACAATCAAGTGACTAAAGTAACTCTATTACACCTAAGTAAGACTAAAGCCACTAGTGTTAGCCACTGAACTAGCCTTAATCTCAGTTTTGCTTTAAAATCCAAACACCACTTAAACTAACTGTTTTGCAATTAAACTAAGCTAACTACTGAGCTAGCTTATGCTAACACTTAAACTGAATCTAGTTATCCTAATGACAACTAAATAAACAGTTTTAAGCTATTAATGACCACAGATTCAAACACAACAGATTTTGTAATCTATACTAGATATTGAAATAGAATAAGTACTTACAAGTTGTCCAAATTTTATTAGCAGCTTATACCAGAACCATAACTATACTAACTTAAGCTATTCCAACCCAATCCAAGTTCTGCATCAACCCAATTCCATAACCAAGTCCAAATGAGCTTCAGTTTGACTTTTGTTGACCAAGTGACAAATTTGCTTGGCACTGATTTATAAGCTTACCAAAAGCTATCAATAGCTTAAATAAGCTTATTTGAGTTAAAAATAAGCTACTTGGAGCATTGAGTATAAGAGCAAGAAAACTGATTTTATAACAAATGAACATAAAAACTTGAAACTATAATAAAACTTTGAATTGATACTTGAAAGTAGATCACAATGATAAAATAACTTAGGTTTAGTACTTAGAAACAGGAGATTGCAACTTTAAACTTAAACTAAAACATTGATACTAAAAACGATTTTACAAGAAACTCTAAAAATTAACTCTCTCCCTTCTCTGCCTTCTCCTCTTCTATTTATACATCAAAAGTCTTCTCACGTGTCCTCTGAGCTTTTCCCACTTGATCCGGACCATTGGATCACTGGAGCTCATATTGGCCATTGATGAGATTTTGACGCCAAAATAGATATATTGCAACTGGGGGGTTGAGTGCAGGAGGGGATACATTTATTGTTTCTTGGATGTTGTTGAGGGGGAGGGGACATGGAGAGGAGTTTGTGAGTGGAGGTGAGGTTGAGGTCCGAGTTTGCAGGCAAAGTGGTTGAAGAAGGAGGGAAAGAAGGAGGGAAAAAGGTGTGGAGGGTTGACTGGGGTTTGACTTGGGTGGTTATATTGGACAGGGGGTCAAAACAGGGGGGCACAAGTCATGGCAGGGGCCAAGGGTGTTTTGACAGGGGCCAAGGGTCAAGGTTTGGTTATAAATAAACAAGGACCATTTTTGCAATTCCACAAAAACCAAGGACCAAATCTGCCATTTTTACAAAGTTATGCCAAGGGACCAATTATGACAAGTTTCAATAGTACAAGGACCATAAAAGACATTTTCAAACTTCCAAGGACTATTTTTGCCAATTTTGAAACTTGAAGGACCAAACTTGTAAATTCTCAAAACTTTTGAAAATTTTCACCAAAGGACTAATTATGACAACTTATGATTTCAAAAGGACCTTTGGTGACTTTTCTTTTAAAATAAGTGCTCCGGGACTATTTTTGACAAGATTTGAAAGTCGGGGGACTGAAACTGCCAATTATGCAAACTTAGCTCGTTTTTCATCTGATTTTAAATATTTTGCATCTGAAACATATAAAATGCAATTTTGAGATATTTTCAGTATTTTGATGCATTTCTGAGCGTTTTTAAATATTTTGCAGTTCAGATTTGACCAAAAATGATGAGTATTTACACACTCATCAATCCCCCACACTAAACTATTGCTAGTCCCTAGCAATCTTTTGAGAAAAACTTAATGGATTTGAGTCTCTTTACCAAAAGCCATTACTTCTGGAGTAGCCAAAATGTTTCAGTTCAAGTAAGAACCTTGGTACACTGATAACCATGTGATTTTGAGCAAATCACCGCTTCAACGGATTTGATTTGTCTTTACCGAAGCCGTTTGCTCGACTAGCCAACTCTTAGATAAAATATCTTTGGTGAGTCGATTACCAATTATGGTTTTCCAACCGCCTTTACCACAAGCCATAAACTTGCGGGCTAGCCAACTCTTCACTAATTAAAGATATGGTGAGATGAACACCATACAATTTTGGGCAAATTGCAAGCCGTCAACGGATTTGAGATATCTTTACCAAGAGCCGCTTGCTCATGGATTAGCCAATCCTTTTGTTTGTTAGACATGGCGGATCGATAACCGTAAGTCGAGTAAGTGCAAAACACTTACTCAAAAAAAATTTGGCCAAAAATGGGGGAATTGGGTGGTATAATTACATGATAAAATTCGTGAGAATTCCCCCCCACACTAGAAATGAATATTTCCCTCAATATTCAAAGTACCGGCGGTTATGCCGAAACATAGAACGTAAAAGGGAAATACTATTGCCATTATTTGAAAATTTTATTATTATTATTTTTTTAATTTATTTTATTTTATTTATTTTTTTTGAAACTTTATATACAAAAGCGGGGGGCAACTCCCACACACTAGGGTGGTAGAAAGTAGAAAGAAGTCAGAAATATGGGTGAAAACCCATATAGTGTGCTACTGTTTTTGATTCCTGAGTCGCTAGCTTGACTCGATCCCCGCATTCATTGGTTCATGGGGAAAGTTTGTAGATCCGGGACAACCACAGGAGGAATGTCCTCTCCAAAATAATGCTTCAATCGATGACCATTCACTTTAAAATTTGGACCATCGGGCTGAGATAACTCAATGGTTCCATAAGGAAATACTTTAGTGATGGTGAATGGTCCGCACCGGCGGGATTTTAGTTTTCCCGAGAAAATCTTCAATCTTGAATTGAAAAGAAGGACTCGATCACCGGCGTTGAAAACGCGGTTCTTGATTTTGGAGTCATGAATCTTCTTTGTCTTTTCTTTGTAGATCAAAGATTTCTCGTAAGCTTGATCACGGAGTTCATTTAATTCATTCATTTGAACTTTCCGGTGATCACCAGCTGCCTGAATATCGAAGTTGGCATGTTTCAAGGCCCAAGATGCCTTGTGCTCAAGCTCAATCGGCAGATGACACGCCTTTCCGTACACTAGCTTGTATGGAGTACACTCGATGGGTGTTTTATAAGTCTGCACGGAAGGCCCGAGTGCGTCATCTAGCTTATCCGACCAAGAGGCACGGTTTTAAGCCTCTGTCCTTTCAAGAATTCTTTTAATCCCTCGGTTGGAAACTTCCACTTGCCCACTTGTTTGGGGTGGTACGCAGTAGAGAGACGGTGAGTTACACCATACTTTTGCATGACTCTATCAAACTGGTCATTGCAGAAATGCGTACCACGATCACTGATTATAGCTCGTTGAGTTCCAAACCTAGCAAAAAGAGATTTTAAGAATTTCACAACAACTCGGGCATCGTTGGTAGGTAAAGCTTTCGCTTCAACCCATTTTGACAAATAGTCAACGGCCCCGAGTATGTATTTATTTCCTCGAGATGAAGGAAATGGCCCCATAAAGTCAATGCCCCAGATGTCAAAAATCTTACACACTTGAATGGCGTTTTGCGGCATTTCATTTCTTTGTGAGATATTTCCGTAACGTTGACAAGCGTCCACGGTTTTGACAAATCGTGGGCATCCTTGTAAATCGTGGGCCAATAAAATCCGGAATCAAACACCTTCTTGGCGGTGTAGTTGGGACTATGATGTCCCCGAGAGGTCCAGAATGGCAAGCCTTAAGAATGTCATTGGCTTCCTGACCATACACACATCTCTTGATGACTTGATCCGCGCAAATTTTGAATAAGTAGGGTCGTCCGGTAATGTTTTACATCTTTAAAGAATTTGTTTTTCTTTTGGGACGACATCCCTTTCACCACAAAGTTACCCGCATGGTAATTTGCAAAGTCGGCAAACCATGGGGTAGAAGAGTCTCCACGAAAAGAAACCACATTGAGTGTTTCGAGAGGAAATGTTTCGTTAATTTCCTTTTTCTCGAAAACATCTTGGTGAGGGTTTTCTAGACGGGACAGATGATCTGCAGCCAGGTTCTCAGCTCCTTTTTATCACGTATAATGATATCAAATTCTTGTAGGAGGAGAACCCAACGAGCAATCTCGGCTTTGCATCTTGTTTTGCAAAGAGATATTTGAGAGCCGAGTGATCCGTATACACCACGCATTTGGTCAAGATTAAGTATAGCCGAAACTTCTCAAGCATACACCACAACTAATAATTCTTTTCTGTAGTGGTGTAATGGGTTTGAGCTTCATCATAGTCTTACTCGCGTAATGGATAGGTGAAAATGCTTTGTTTTACGTTGCCCCAGGACGCACCGATAGCAAAATCACTTGCATCGCATGAGTTCAAAGGTAAATCCCAGTTGGGGGCAACGAGAATGGGTGCTTCCGTAAGCTTTTTCTTTAATGTTTCAAAAGCTTTGATGCACTCGGTGAGAAGATAAAAGGAGCATCTTTTTCAAGAAGATGGGTCATAGGCCGGGCGATTTTAGAAAAATCTTGTATGAATCTGCGATAAAAACCGGCATGACCTAAAAAACTCCTAATATCTTTGACGGTAGTAGGATGAGGTAATTTGGCAATGACATCCACTTTCGCTTTGTCAACCTCAATCCCGTTTTTTGAAATCTTATGGCCTAGGACAATTCCTTCCTTGACCATAAAATGGCTCTTCTCCCAATTTAGACAAAGATTTGTGTCTTCACACCGTTTGAGCATTTTTTCTAAATGGGAGACATGTGTGAAATGAGTCCCCATGACCGAAGTCATCCATAAACACCTCCATTGTTTCCCCGATCATGTAGTGGAAAATTGCCATCATACAACGCTGGAACGTGCCGGGGCGTTACATAGGCCAAAAGGCATACGGCTGTAGGCAAAAGTTCCGTATGGGCAGGTGAATGTGGTCTTTTCTTGATCCTGCGGATCAATGGGGATCTGAAAATATCCCGAGAAACCATCTAGGAAACAATAGTATTCGCTCCTGCTAATCTCTCAAGCATCTGATCCATGAAGGGTAGTGGAAAATGGTCTTTACGGGTGGCTTCGTTTAACTTGCGATAGTCAATACACACACGCCATCCCGTAACCAAGCGAGTTGGAATTAACTCGTTATCTTCATTTGTCACAACAGTTATGCCACCCTTTTTGGAACACAGTGGATGGGATCGACCCAAGGACTATCGAGAGATCGGGTAAATTAAACCTGCATCAAGAAGTTTGAGAACCTCTTGTTTGATAACCTCATGAATCTTAGGATTCACCCTTCTCTGATGTTGGGCTGCTGGTTTGAAGTCATCCTCCATCAAGATTTTGTGAGTACAAAACTCGGGGTTGATACCCTTAATGTCGGAGAGTTTCCAAGCAATTGCTTGTTTGTGTGACTTCAAGACCTTTATGAGAGCAGTCTTCTCCTCCTCCGTTAAGTCTTTAGCAATTATGACGGGTAATTTATCATCACCCTCCAAGAATTCATAATCGAGATGAGGAGGTAGGTCCTTAAGTTCAACCTCGGGAAATTCTTCAGTAGATGTTTGTACCGATTTGATTTCCTCAATCGTGATCTCTTTCGGAAGGAGTGACGGTAATGGATCTTCATTTAACAATTGCTCAAGATAAAGGATATCCCCCTCCGAATCATAAACACCATCAATTCCTGGCGGAATCGATTCATCATTAGCAAGAAACTCATCGATCTCTTCTAGAAAGAATTCACCTCCCTCAAACGGGTGAGAGGGGAAAAGAGTCGGCAATAATTGGTTGAGAAGATGTGGTGGAATCCCCACTCACGGAATTATGAAAATAACCAAGAAACTCTTGAGAGTACTCCTGCGAAGCAATATCAATTAAATCGATTCGATTAACCGATTCAACATCATAATTTGAGGAGTACCTCGAAGTTTGATCAAGGTTAAAGGTGACAGCTTCATTACCCACACGTAATGTGATTTCTTGCTTAAATACATCAATGAGAGCACGCCCGTTCTCGGAATCCTCGTCCAACAATGAGGGGAACCCGAGGATCGGCATCGAAATCAACAACCACAAAGTCAGCCGGAAAATGGAACTTTCCTACTTTCACGAATACATCCTCGGCGATGCCAAGAGGACGCGATATAGAATGATCTGCAAGCTCAAGAGTCATTCAGGTAGGAATAAGTTCTCGGAAGAGAAAGTTTCTTCCATATTGAATAAGGCATCAGATTGATGCTTGCACCAAGATCGGCAAGGGCAAAGCATTCAATCATTCCTGGAAAACACAAGGAAGAAGAAATTTTCCAGGATCTCCAAGCTTCGGGAAGCTTCTTTATGACGTAACTGTTGGCAGTTCTCGCTCAAAGGAGTTTTAGCCATTTCAAACAGCTTTTCCTTGTTGCTTAACATGTGTTTGAGAGTTGATGCAAACTTGGGCATCAGCATGATGGCATCCGCAAAGCTTATGTCAAAATGTAGTTCTTGGAAAATTTGAAATTTTTTTCCATTTGATGACCTGGCTTTTCGCGAGCTTTTGCTCATTTAAACGTGATGGGTAAGGAATAGAAGTTTTGATTTGAGGTTTTCAACCGGAGGTTCAAAACAACTCAGGTTTGGTTTTGGGTTTCCGGACAACTTGAGGATGGACATGTGCTGTACTTTGTGAGCTAGTAGGTTGCACTTGGTCCTTTGTCGCCTCAGGTTCACTTTCCACTACCTTCCGGAGAGAAGAAGAAGAGGTAGTAGGAATAGCAGGTCCATCATATGAAGCACCACTTCTGGTTGTGATCGCCTTTGCATCGCCCCTCGGATTAGCGATCGTGTTGCTAGGTAAAGTACCTGAGCCCGAGGGTCGATCATTTAAAGACTTCTTAATGTCTGAAATCTGGCTAACCAACAACCTATTCATTTCCTCTTGGGATTTCATGAATTGCTTCAACAACTCATCAGATGATGGTCCAGTTGGAACAATGGCTTGATTTTGTGTAGGAAAATTCTGGCCTCTATTGTTTGGATTAGGGCCTTGATTTTGAAAATTTCCTTGATTATTGCCATGAGGGTTGAAATTTCCCTGATTCTGGTTTCTATTAAAATTTCCTTGGTTTTGGAAATTTTGACTTTGATTTTGAAAACCGTTATTTTGACTAAAATTACCTTGGTTTTGAAAACCTTGGTTCGTTCTATTCTGATTTTGATTACGGTTTTGGTTTTGGTTGAAACCGGGTGGTCCAGGGTAGTGGTTAGGACGGTGGTTCGGGTCTATAGGAGCACGGTATTGGTTGCCTCCTGAATTGGAAATCCCGTCCACAGCGTTTGCTTCAAAAGGGTTACCATCGGTGGCCATACAGTTGTGATAGGCATGGGGGCCACCGCAAGTAACACATACTTCCACTTTCTTAACTTCAACAGGAGGTGAAGTTTGTGGAAAAGAAACTTTCTTTTGGTTGGAGAGAACCAAAGCTTGAATTGCTTCCGTGAGTTTGTCAATCTTAGCATCGGTGCTAGATTGACTCACCGGCGATGAAGTAGAAGGACCAACACTGACTTGGGAAACAACCGATTTGCTTCGTGAAAGGCGGACTTTAGATTTGTTTTCAATTATCGCTAAAGCTTCTTTACTGTTTGCTCAAGAAATTTCCTCCAGCGGAGGAATTGAGAGAATCTTGATCTGATTGACTCACTCCATTATAGAAAGTATCGAGTTGCATCAACTCGGAGAAACCATGGTGAGGACATTTGCGGAGCAACTCCTTACAACGATCCCACGATTCATCAAGGATTCATCAAACTTTTGTGTGAATTTGATGATTTCGTTTTAAGACTCGTGGTTTTGGAAGGTGGATAGAACTCGTTCACAAATTTCTTCACCAGATCTTCCCAAGTTTCAATTGATTTAGGGGGTTGTTTTTCAAGCCAAATCCGGGCTTGTCCCTCGAGGGAAAATGGGAAGAGAAGAAGCTTGACAGCATCTGTAGGGACATTCTTGTATTTGATGGTAGATGCAATTTTGTTAAACCATCGAATATGAGCATGAGGATCATCCATCTCAAAACCATAGAATTGACTTTAGGTTACAAGATTTAGTAACCCGGTTTTGAGTTCAAAATTTTCAGCCACAATGGCTGGGATAAAAATAGCATCTCCATACCCATCGATGGGTGCCTGGAGAAGCTCACACGTAGGACGTTCTTCCGCCATGATAACGGAAGTAGTGTGAGCGATCCGGATCTCGATCCGACGATGGGCGAACGTCTACGGATACGCCTTCTTGGAATCCTGACAAGCTCACGAAATGGTCTCACAGACCTAGAAGAGCGAGTGCGATACACTGGGGTTAACTCTAAGGAATCTCAGAGTTAAGGAAGGGAATTATGAAAAATGGGGAAAGAAGAATCTTTTTTTTGGGTTTTATGGTTTTGAAAAGTAGATATAACAACAAATCCAATTAAAACAATATCGAGGCAAAACGACAGTGAACTTAAACCAATAATCACAAGATGAATGGCTTCTTTGAAAAGGTACACCACTCACAAGGACACAAAGGCAAGTTTTAATCTTTGGTTCGGCAACTTATTATGGTCGTACCCACAGTTAGGTAGTACACCTGCCTTGGTTTTGCGGTGGTAATTTTTATGTTGTTATTATTAAACAAAGAAAACGACAAATCTTTTTGTGTTTTTATATTATATATATATATATAGAAACAAAAGAAAAATATTTTTGTGTTTTATACGTTTTAAGATGTTTTTGGGTTTTGGATTTTTTATAAGAAAATATATATAGATATAGATGGTATAAACAAGGAGTGAATATTCAAATCACTAATCTGCTAGACGTAAGATAATTAGCACAGCTCCCCGGCAGCGGCGCCAAAATTTGATCGCTTCTCCGACGGTCAAGTTTATCACACAAGCTAACCACTTGTGAATGGTCAACCGTAATAAACTTCAAACAGCTCAGAAACAATGCAATGAAGATCTAGATGAGTATAGTGTTTCCTGTGTCGTTAAGTCCCAACGAGAGTGCGATTGAATAACCAAACGTGTAGTGATCGGGTGAATTTGAACGGGAAAAGGTTATGATTGATACTAGATGACAAAGGAAAAATGAAAGAAAATTAAAAAGCTAATTATATTAAATAAACGCTATCACTATTTTTTAAATTGGATTTTCTAGATTTTTCTTTTATAAATTTAAATTAAAACTACGTAACGCATAAAGAAAATGTGAAATTGAAACAAGATAATCCTAAAAAGTATAAAAATGAAATTTGTACAAACCTAATGATAAGAGAAAATTTTGAGAAAAAAAAATTATTTTTATGACTATTTATTTAATTATTATTAATTAAAAACTATTTTTACCTATTTAATAATATCCTAAAATATAAGAAAATATGAAATAATACCTAGAAAAGTGAAATTATGACTTAGAAAAATCTAAAATAACTAAAGAGAATTTTCAAAACTAATTTTGTAATTTTCGATTATTTTTCTATTTTCTATGAATTAAAAACTATTTAAAACTAATTAAATTGCTAAAAATTACAAATTTAACTAAGAAAAATCTGAAAAAATTATTTTTTGCTTTTTATATTTATCTTAACCTATGAAAATTGAAAACTTATTTTTTTGAAGTTTTTCTGATTGAATTGCAATAAAGGCTAATTAAAAAGTCCTAAAAACTTATTTAAATTAGGAAAAATAGTAAACAAGATAATGGAAAATTATGAAAATTCAGGAAAAGTCTAAAATTATATTCTAAGTCTAAGAAAAATATAAAAACATATACTAGTGTGCAAGATATGGGAGTGTAGTGCAAACTCGCTTATGAATAAGCACTTAATAATAAGCCAAAGACCACCAATGGACACCAAATGAACCCAGAAGCTAGATTATGCTATAATTACCTGAAAACAACCTAAATTAACTATTCTAAACCTCTGGAAAGCAGGATGCAAGAATCTAGTGTGAATTGCACTTAAAAGCCAAAACAAGTTTTAGTTACTACTTTGTAGCTTGAAAACAAGCCACTCAAATAAGCTGAAACTCAAACCAGATGTGGGATCCTAAACTAGACCTGGAAAGGGACTTGTAAACCAAATGTGAGCCCAGGACAAGCTCTAATGAGCTTGTGGAGAACTTCTGCACAAAACACTGCACACTCAAGATACACGGAGTCAGTGCACTGAGGCACTTTAGACCTAATTGACAAGCCGATTAGAGCTTATAAAAATTACTAAAAATCTACAAAACAGATTCCAACTCTTGACCAACTGAAGTTGCTAAGCCCAAGATTTCACTTGATTTGAGCCAAAATTGAAGCTATGAAAATTCCACAAACCTTGGTGAAAAACTGCTTTTCCATCTTTTGACTTTTGAAACAGAAATGGAAAGTTGACTAAACTGAGATTTGATTTCAATTTATGAACTGAATGTGATGTTTCATGGTAAAATGGAACTGATGCAAGCTAACTTACTAACTTTTAATCCTCTTTGCAAGATATGGACAAGCTACACTAACTGATTTGAGAATTAGAGTGGATTTGGTGCAGTTTTGACTTTTACTAATCCTAGGTACAATCAAGTGACTAAAGTAACTCTATTACACCTAAGTAAGACTAAAGCCACTAGTGTTAGCTTGAACTAGCCTTAATCTCAGCTTTTGCTTTAAAATCCAAACACCACTTAAACTAACTTGTTTTGCAATTAAACTAAGCTAACTATCGAGCTAGCTTATGCTAACACTTAAACTGAATCTAGTTATCCTAATGACAACTAAATAAACAGGTTTAAGCTATTAATGACCACAGATTCAAACACAACAGATTTTGTAATCTATACTAGATATTGAAATAGAATAAGTACTTACAAGTTGTCCAGCTTATTAGCAGCTTATACCAGAACCATAACTATACTAACTTAAGCTATTCCAACCCAATCCAAGTTCTGCATCAACCCAATTCCATAACCAAGTCCAAATGAGCTTCAGTTTGACTTTTGTTGACCAAGTGACAAATTTGGCAGCTGATTTATAAGCTTACCAAAAGCTATCAATAGCTTAAATAAGCTTATTTGAGTTAAAAATAAGCTACTTGGAGCATTGAGTATAAGAGCAGGAAAACTGATTTTATAACAAAGGAACATAAAAACTTGAAACTATAATAAAACTTTGAATTGATACTTGAAAGTAGATCACAATGATAAAATAACTTAAGTTTAGTACTTAGAAACAGGAGATTGCAACTTTAAACTTAAACTAAAACATTGATACTAAAAACGATTTTACAAGAAACTCTAAAAATTAACTCTCTCTCTCTCGCCTTCTCCTCTTCTATTTATACATCAAAAGTCTTCCCTCGTGTCCTCTGAGCTTTTCCCACTTGTATCCCGGACCATTGGATCAATGGAGCTCATATTGGCCATTGATGAGATTTTGGCGCCAAAATAGATATATTGCAACCTGGGGGGGGGGGTGAGTGAAGAGGGGGATACATTTATTGTTTCTTGGATGTTGTTGAGGTGGAGGGGACATGGAGAGGAGTTTGTGAGCTGGAGGTGAGGTTGAGGTCCGAGTTTGCAGGCAAGGTGGTTGAAGAAGGAGGAAAAAAGGAGGGAAAAAGGTGTGGAGGGTACCTGGGTTTGACTTGGGTGGTTATATTGGACAGGGGGTCAAAACAGGGGGGGTCACAAGTCATGGCAGGGGCCAAGGGTGTTTTGACAGGGGCCAAGGGTCAAGGTTTGGTTATAAATAAACAAGGACCATTTTTGCAATTCCACAAAAACCAAGGACCAAATCTGCCATTTTTGCAAATTTATGCCAAGGGACTAATTATGACAAGTTTCAATAGTACAAGGACCATAAAAGACATTTTCAAACTTCCAAGGACTATTTTTGCCAATTTTGAAACTTGAAGGACCAAACTTGTAAATTCTCAAAACTTTTGAAATTTTTCACCAAAGGACTAATTATGACAACTTATGATTTCAAAAGGACCTTTGGTGACTTTTCTTTTTAAAATAAGTGCTCAGGGACTATTTTTGACAAGGTTTGAAAGTCGGGGGCTGAAACCGCCAATTATGCAAACTTAGCTCATTTTTCATCTGATTTTAAACATTTTGCATCCGAAACATATAAAATGCAATTTTGAGATATTTTCAGTATTTTGATGCATTTCTGAGCGTTTTTAAATGTTTTGCAGTTCAGATTTGACCAAAAATGATGAGTATTTACACACTCATCAATGATATAGTTTAAGAAGATGATGATACGAGTACCGAGATAAGGATATCGTTCAGCACCATTGTAGAAGATAGAAATCGTCATCTCTTAAACTTTCACCGCCAAAGCTTTCGAGGCTCTAGAATAGTCGTCAGAACTTGAACCTTCAAAAGTGAGACTTTGGTAGCTTCTCCCCAAAACGAAAATCTCTTTCTTGAGCAGATTCTAAGCTCTCTTTGAAGCTTGCCTTAGCCAGGTGCACAAAGAAGCACACCATTTTCGTCGAACTTGCTGCTCCTTTTAAGAATGATCATCGTTAATCTTCGTTCGGGGTTATATCATCCAGATAGAACAGCAACGTATCATCCCACGCTTAAATGAATCTTCTCATATTTCTTTTCCTGCTTAAGTCTGAAGCGAGGAATACCAAAAGTTGTCCAGAGACCATTTCCCCCAAGTAGTTGAAGTGATGCAGCCAGTCTCTTTGAATAGAGCTCAAGAACCCGAAGTACACATATACCAGAAGATAGAATAGTCTATAGCACCGAATTAGCAGATTGAATCACTGATCATCTATGCGGATATCAACTCCAGAATAGATCATTAAGTCCGATCACGTGAATCTGCTGAACATCCTTGAAGTACATTTCTCTCCCCTGATGATAGTGTATGAAGCTCACGAACCCGAAGTACCCAAATGCCCAAAGAAAGAATAACCGATAACATTGAAGTAGCAGGCTGAATCACTGATTATCTCTGTGGATGTCAACTCCGGAATAAGTGATTATCACTGAATAGCTGATTAAGCTCTCAAGTGAAACAACTGAGCGTCCCCAATGTACACAATCTCTCTCCCCTGATGATTGCGATATCATCGAAATCATCACACACTTGTGTACCTCTTTTATCACCAGAAACTAACTCTTCCATCTCTTCCCCCACATAGTTGGAATCACTAAACGCCATGAGTCAAACCTTGAGTTTCTCTGCCGTAATGACATTAGTCTTCCCGGGATATCTTCAATCACTTAGAAGTATTAAGTTCATAAAGTTTACTCGTTTTGCGTTTAGATGCGTGTCTCCTTCCCCCTTGCTGGTTTTGATACTTTAGAATCAGCAACACATTATAAGCCGATGTACTAGAAATCTTTTGAGAAGAACATCATTAACTCAGACGTATCTGTGAGAATCAACTTGCTGAAGAATTATGTGAGCAAATCTAATTAGGGATTAAATCTGGCTTTTCACTCTCCCCTAATTAGTGCTCTCCCCTAAACTGACAAAGATTTCAATGAATGCCCGAGATAAGAAGAAGTCTTTAGATCATTAAATGCAACTCGTCTTTAGTCTTCTAACATGTAGCAGAATATGTATAATAGACTGTAGACTCGACCTTCTTCTAGATTGTCCATTTGGGGAATAGAAAGTTAACATCTTCATCTCACCAAATGCATTCCCGTTAACTTATATATAGCAAATCCCCTTAACTAAAATCCCTCCCAATCAAACAAGAACAGAAAGATGTTCATCAAGGAAATCAGCCCCGCAACGAACACACAAAATGGTAACACCAAACCAATCTTCCCCATCAAAAGATGTTCGGAATCATCATGTTGATGTGTACGTGAAGAATTAACTGGAAGCACTTTGTCATTAATCATATCAGCCCGTGAGAAGATGTCAACCAACGACTTTTAGAAGAAACTCCATGTAAGATGACCCGATAAGAAGAAGCTCGGTTCTTACATGAGTTTGGAGCCGTATGACCATTTATTCTCAGATGTCGATCAACCATGCAGTAAATTCACACTTCTTCTCCCCCTCAAGAATTGCATACGGAGTTGCCATTCTTGATTAAATAAGTGAAATCATCCAAATGTATTCTATTCACACTTCTCCCCCGCAAAATTTACATATGATGTCACCATCGCCATTATAATTGAGTAAGTGGAATAAGAGTACTAGTAATGGTAGTCTGATTCACTTGATAACTGAAAGCGCATGGAAAAATCTTGAAGCATGTTGATGAGAATGGTCATATTAAGAAGATTTCTCTTCTTCCGAAGATAAAGCGCACTGAATCGTACACTTTTCTTTTCTTTAGAGAACGAGGTTTGAAATGTTGTGTTCAAACGTCATAAGAACATTTCTCTTCTTCAGAAGATAAAGCGCACTGAAGCGTACACTTTTATTTTCTTTAGAGAACGAGGCTTGAACTATTGTGTTCAAACGTCATAATCTCTCTCTTTTTTACATCTCTTGGAAAACTTGTTATCAACCCCATTATCATTTTGTAGGCTCTTTGTCGTGATAGCTGATGGAGAAAACACAATACGATGAATTTGACACTGAAGTAAACTAACCCGAACTCGTGACTTAAACTTGCACACATGTAACAAAGAGCGGTGCCGAGAGTTCATGCAACATTGAATCCGTAGGTACTCTATACTCTTCACCCAACCAATCATCAAGTATGAGACGTACATCACCTCTTGAAAATCCACAATTTAATGTGACACTGAGCACTACAATGTAACTCCTTAAAGTGATAGTTATTTTGTGGTGGTAAAAAGAAAAAGAAAAATCACGCAAAAATAACTAGATTTCCAAGTCTTCGTTTTCTTGAAAAATGTTAAAAGCTCGAACAAGGATCTCGAAGAATCTTCATCCAACCATCCCCGATACCTTCAGATACTAAGTACACTCGCCCGTGAAATTTCACTTCAACCTCAAATAAATAATAATGAATTAACGCCGTTGTCACATCTTGTGGTTTAACAGCCTAGTTTTAGCCTCCATTGACGTTTTAAGTGAACTTTGATAATGGTTTCATCCCGACCTTTGTCAAAAGCACATAACCCCGTAAAACCTTGTAATAACCAATTTGCCATGAAGAATATCCAAACAGTCACCCAATTCATGAAGTACACCCTTTATCCCTTCTTCGAAGTAGAAACCATAGCACCAACATCAGATAAGATCCAGACATACACTTTCCTTTTCTCTAGGATGGTTCCATCATCACGGGATTTTACAATTCTATAGTTTAAACTGAGAAATAGATTCTTTCTCGGGATTTTACAAAACCAAGAATAAACCGAGAGATAGATCCGGAAATGCACATTTCTTTCACCGGGATGTTTTCACTGTTACGGGATTTTACAAATCTATGATTTAAACCGAGATATAGATTCTTTCGCAGGATTTTACAAAACCAAGACTAAACTGTAAACAATGTCAGCTTGAATGTGTAATGATAACTTTGGTTTCTATGAATATCTATTTTAGGGGAACATGCAGCGGTTCATCAACGGTTCATTCTCCATCATCAACAATTCTTCTCCCATATGTAGAATACTTCACAAACCATACTAAGTATAGTAGTGTATACTACTTTCCCCTGGAGGTTGACCGTAAAACATCAAGGTACACGTTTCTCCCCCATGATGGTTTTGAACTTTCAGAAGCATCATAACGTGTACGACCATTTGCACGAGAAGTTCTTGTCATAAGCAAACATCTTGAAAAATTATGACTGACGCTGAAGATTCTTGAAAGATTTTGCTTACACTGTGAAGTATCATTGACATTCTGTGGTGTCGAATATCTCATGGGAATTGCTGATCACATCTCATCCTTTAAATACTTTGGTAAGCACATCTTCCACATATTCTGTCGGCTATCGCAGTGACCACTTGAAGAAGTAAACCCGATATACCAAACTTGAACATGAAGTAGAATTCCCTAGATTTGTTACTTAAACTTGTACTAATCCTTGTGAAAAAGAAACGGCGTACCCAATGTACAAAACCTCTTGATGTATCCTCAAATGCGTGAGACACCGAAGTGATAGTTACGTTGTGGGTTAAGCGAGAAAGAATCACAAACGTAACTAGATAGCCAAGTCTTTATCACACTCTATGAAAGCCCAAACAAGTCATCTTCGCGGAAGGGTAGAAAGAAAGAAGACGAAATAAGTAAACGCGCCCGGAAAGCCTCACTTCAAAGCCAAATAAGAAATACCGATCACAAACAACCCCGTAGTCAACCTAGTTCCAATAACAATTCAAGCCGTGACAAAATAACCTTTGTGAAAATGCATAAACCAAAGTATGAAACCCCACAACACATCTGTTAGGATTTGGAAAATCCAGTAGTTAAAGTATCGGTCACCTCAAGTATATGTAATCGTTAGAAAGCTCGTAGTCGTAGTTATTTTATGTTAAGTATTAGTTAGTTAAGTAACACCGTGGAGGACGGACGGGTCTTTACCCACTGTATGCCTGATCTACAGCCCGTTGTGTGGCATTTTATTGTAGTACTATAAATACTCTCTACCTCCCAAGGTAGAGAGTTGGAGCTCATAATAAGATTTTTCTTTCTCTCACTAAAGTTCCCAACTCTCTTCCATTTCTCTCTCTAGAACTTTCTTTCTCTAAACATATTGTACGCCCCATAGTGATTATGGTTTAGTGTGTTTGTGAAATCCTATATGTTACAAATGGTATCAAGATCCATGGTTTGATCACTCATCTTTTATGCTCTTTGTGTTTGGTGGATTTCATAAGGTTTTTGGGGTATTAAGTGTTTAGAAGAGTTGGATTCATTTGGACAAATTCTAGTGTTAAAGTTTAAATTTTGCTTGTACTTTTGTGTTTAGTATCATCATATGTGTTTATGTTTTTGATTGGAAGGCTTAAATCATCGTGGTTTTGTTGTTTTGATTGATAAAGTGGTTATTTGTGAACATAGGACAAGCAGTTGAGTCCCTCGGACTGTTTTTCTTCAAAGCGTGTTACTTGTT